>CM053586.1:92879014-92914077 GCA_028646515.1 Pseudochirops corinnae
GGTACCTCAAAGTTGTTTTGATTTGCATTTCTTGAATTAATAGTGATTTAGAGCATTTTTTTCATATGCTTAAAGATATCTTTAATTTCTTTCTCTGTAAATTGCCTGTTCATATCCTTTGACCCAAATTGATTTCCTTAACATGGGGTTCACTTTCCAAAAGCACTAAGCTTCAAGCTTCAGTAACCAAGATGTTCATATAAGCAAATGTCTTCATATGGAGACAACAGCAGCCTACAGCCCACAACATTTAATCACAGCTATAATATTATGGGATCATAGATTTAGACCTGGTAAGAACCTAGAGGTCATCTAGTCCAACATCATCATTAAAGATATTTAGAAACTTGATTCCTCAAGACATAAAGAGCATATATATAATAAATGGGTCAGTTAGGTGGTGCAGTGGATAGAGTGCTAGACGTGAAGTCAGGAGGACTCATTTTCCTGAGTTCAAATCTGGCCTCAACACTTACTAGTATGTGACCCTGTACAAATCATTTTACCCTGTTTGCCTTAGTTTCCTCATCTGTAAAATGAAAAGGAAATGACAAAGTACTCCAGTATCTTTGCCAAGAAAACCACAAATGAGGTCATGAAGAATCACATATAGCTGAAAAGCAGCTGAACAACAATCTTCTGACTCCAAATCCAACCTTCTTTCCAGTACAACATGATAATAGCCTTTAATAACTCAGAGTTGGTGGTGATAGTATCTGTTATCACTATGGCAGTGAAGGCAAAGAGATAGTCTCTGCCCATTTCTTAGCTAAAATGCCTTCATTGTCCCTCAACATACACATGTGGACAATGATGTCACCAGATAGCTGATTCCAGTAGCCAAAGGAAATGTCTTTTTTTTATTAGAGAAAAAATTCATGCTGATTCATACTGATAATGGTTTCCTGTCTCATGAAATTTAGTTAATTCATTTTAACCACCTACTCTCATTTTTTTTTCCTCCCCCCAACACCATAATTCCTCAGGTATTCAGAGTGGATTGATGTGCAGTTATCATGCTGGATCCTCAGTGCAGCCTTCAGTCACTCCATCCCTCCTTGTTTTCCTGGGGCATCCCCCACTGCTCTAGCCTCACTTTCCTCCCTTCAGTGTCTTTACCTTTTAATCAACCACTTCAATTTTACACTATCTCCATCCTTTGATTCTTTTGCCCTATTGTTAGAAAGCTGCTCGTCCCTTTCCAAACCCTAACCCTAGATTACTCCTACAGCTTCTCTGCTTCTGCTTACATTCGACATAATGCTAGTGAAGAAGATCACACAACCTCACTGACAGGGTCTGACATCATCCTGCATTTTTTTCTTTGCTTCAGTCTCTGCTGGAGAGAGAGCTTTCCTCGTCAAAGCCAAATCCATTCCTTGTGCCTTTTATACCATCACTTTTAGCAGTCTGCCCCTTAAATAATTCCCCTTTTGTCCTAATTTTTAATCTCTTTTTATCCACTGACTCCTTCCCTATTGCCAACAAATAAACCCAAATCTTCCTCATCTTTAAAAAACCTTTTCTTCACCATGCCGTGCCTTCAAGGTATTGCCTTCTAAAACTCTTTTTCCCTTCTACAAATCTCCTATAAAAAGCTATTGACTCTCCTTGCCTGCTACACACTTCTCAACCCCTCACAGTCGTACTTGCAGTTCTACTGAACTAAAAATGTTCTCTCCAAAGTCACTAGTGATCTTGTTTATTTGCCTTTTCTTTGTCTGGGATCCTACATCTAGAGCAGGAAGTGACCTCAGAGGGCATGTATTCCAATCTCATTTTGTAAATGAAGAAGCTAAGGAACAAGAAGATTTTGTGATTTGCCCAAGAGTACACAAAGAGTAATTGCTAAATACTGGATTTGAACCCAAGTCCTCTAATTGCAAAGCCAGTGCCCTTTTCACTGTCCCATGCTGTATTACTAAGTTGTTGATGCCTTTTGTATATTTTTGCTTCCCTTGGGATTCATGTTGCTACTCTCTTTTGATTCCTTCCTACCCATCAGTTTGATCTTTCTGGGTTTCCTTTGTACCATCTTCATCCATATTCCTTCCTCTATACAGGCTAGGGACTTGCCCTATACCCTCTCCCTCATCTTTCTTTACATTCTCTTTTTTCTTAACCTCATGAGCTTCTTTGAATTCAACAGTTATCAATTTACTGATGATTCCTAAATCTGTGTATACTGTATTCATCTCTGTCCGGAATTGCATTTCTAGCTATCTACCTGACATTTCAATCTGAATGTGCCATAGGCATCTCAAATTCAGCATATGCAGAGCTGAGTTCATTATCTTTCATCCTAGATGCAACCCTTCTCCTAATTTCCCCATTAACAACAACAACAACAACAACAATAGTTAGGATCTCTATAGCACCTATTGCATGCCAAGTACTTTGCTAAGCTCTTTACAATTATTATCTCTTTTTATTGTCACAACAACCCTGGGAGGTTTACAGTTGGGGAAAATGAGAGAAACAGGAATTCAGTGACTTGCCCTGAGTCACATAGCTAGTAAATGGCTGAGGTCAGATTTGAACTAAGGTCTTTGTGACCCCTTTTGTGGTTTTCTTGGCAGAGATACTGGAATTGTTTGCCATTTCATTCTCCAGCTATAGATGAGGGAACTGAAGCAATTGGGGTTAAGTGATTGGGGTTAAGTGCCCTGGGTTACACAGCTAGTTAAGTATCTGAGGCCAGATTTGCACTAAAGAAGAGGAGTCTCCCTTACTCCCAAAACGATGCCCTATCTACTTTGCCACCCAGCCACCCACTACAAATACACTACCATCCTTCCAGTTGGCTGAGTTAACCACTTGGAGGCATCCTCAACCTTTTACTGTCACACATTCCCCTTTTGTTATGTCTTGTTAGTTCTATCTCCTCAGCATATCTCATAGCTGTACTCTGCTCTGCTCATGTCACATCCACCCCAGTTCAGGCCTCTGCATGAGCTCTTCTAACAGCTTAATTATGCTCCGTTCTTTACATTTCTCCCATCTCTAACTCATCCTCTATGCTGTTGCCAAATTGATGCTTCTAAGCTTTAGCTCAGGTGTAACCATATCATTCTTTTCCTCAAGAGGTTTTCTTTACCCCTTGTTTTAGAATAAATACAATACAGACTTCTCTATTTGTGTTTTAAAGCCCTTCCCATCTGACTCCAGGCTGTATTTCTAAGCTGAATACATAGGACTATCTCTGACACACTAAGTAGTTTAATCAAAGTGGACTATTTTTGATTCTCCATACATGGTGTTCGTTCCATCTCCTACTTCCATGTTTTTTGACAGACTGCCACTCTGTTCCCAGAATGCTCTCTTTCCTCATCTCCACATCTTAGAATCCCTTCAAGGGCCTTCTCTTTCTCACCCTCAGATAACTGCATATTTATTTTCTTTATGTTTTGTCTTTATTTCTCTGTGAATATGTTGCATACAAGCAGTTGAGGTCTGGGATTCTTACTTTTTTCTTTGTATCCATTGTGTCAAGAACACATATAGTAGGCATTTAATAAATGTGTCTGTGACTCTAAGTGGTCTGTTACTAAGCAACTCCCTGAGCAGCATGAACATCAGTTTGCATGTTGTCACACCATCAAAAGCAGATTTTTTCTTGAGACTTGAGAATTCTAAATATTACTGCTCGGGTGTGTGAGTGTTCACAATAAGAGGACACTGCTCTGTTTCATCATGAGGCAGATGCTAAACAGTTTATTCTAATATTGATTAACTACATTCATTTAAAAAAATGTATTTGTTAAATGCTTAGCATAACATCTTGCACAGTCACCTAATATTCACTATTGAATCTCTCAACCCCATCTGCATACATATGTACATATATAAAATTCTGTACTATGTTTCAGCTCTAATTTGCCACATTGCTGGAAGATGTATTTCTCTGGTTGGTGCATGTATGTTTTATATAACATGATCAAGAGCAGCTGTTAGTAAGAAAACAGACTAGAAAAACCATTGCTGCATTCTTGCTTGCCCTATGTGTATCAAGATGATCAGATAACAAGAAGGAATGACTCAATTAAAAAAAAAACTTTTTTAAAACAAAATCCTCACCACTTCCTGCTTATGGATGGAGCGTGTTGAGGTTATGCTGCTATCTGAAGCAAATCTGAAGAGTTGGGTTGATATTCTTTCACTTTTAAGGCTGCTGGCATACTCTGTCTCTTCTTCCTCTCTGCCCTAGAACCTGAACACAATAATTTGACATTTCAGGCATTGTCAGGTACTAAGATGAATACCTTAAAACTATACCAAGACTTATGGGATATCCTGTATGACAAGAAATTTCGATCTTTAATTTTATTTAAATGCACAGAGCTATTCATTGTACTTCATCTGACTGTGAATTCAAAATTATAATTAACCTATATTTATAAATTAAACATTCTTTGCCAGCTTTGACTTTATATTAACATCCTTTTACTTGTAAATAATATGAGTAAATATGGAACCTCTCCTTATTTTTCTGGTGAATTTAGAAGCCTTTTTCATATAATATTCCCAGACTTAAAATTCTTATAACAACTATCGCCATTAATAGTTCAGTTTTGCTGCCTCACTCTTAGGCCAAAGTGGCATGCATAATCTGAGATTATTTACTCAATTAGTCTTGTGTGTTCAGTGATATAAAAATCTCTATCCCTAAAGATTTTAAGGAGCCATATGTGTATGTCTCTACCTGGGACAAAAGGTATAGTGCTCTTTGGAATCTAATAATTGAAATCCATAACCCTTTGAGTGTCTTCCATATTTAAGATATTTTTGTATTTTTTTCTTATCTTAATTTTATATAATTTTATATAAAACCAACATAGTTGTTCTTATATCAGAAGCAGAATGACACGCGGCCCGAGGTACTTTAAAACTATGCCAGGACAAATCACTTAACATTCTGGTGCCTCTCATATGCAAAATAAGATAGTTGAACATGGTGGCCTTCTAAAACTCTTTCCACATCAGGATCTATGGTGTAGCACATATGCCAGTTCTGCAAAGAGAGGAGGGGAGCATTTTTCCAGTCTTCACCAGGCCAAGCTTGGTCATTATAATTAAAAAGCTTTCAATTTTGTTTTTTTTTTAATTTGTTTTGGTTCGGTTTTTTTGCTTTCTAATTTGCTTTTCTAATTCTTTATTTTTATCTTGACATATTTTAGGAACAGTATCGTTTCTGCTATGATGTGGCATTGGAGTACCTTGAATCATCATAGTTGGACTGGACATGGAAAGTGAAGCCAACTGAAACCTTTTCAGCTGTTGAACCAGCAGCTAATTTACCTGTTGAACCTGTGAAGAGATTTAAGTGTTGGGGGGAGGGGAACATTTACATTTTAAATGCAAAAGTATTTTTCTTATGAAGTTGTGTATGTTAATAAGAGGACTCAATCAGTTTCTATGCCTGTAAACAATATTAAAATTTAGTGCCACAAAATTATATTTAATAAGAACCAGACTAAGCCAACTGGGGGCAAATAGGAACTTTTCAGTGTTTGTACAGTTGATATGATATGCAGCCGCCTCTCTCTGGGCTCACCTTGTTGCATGAATCAATATTTCCTATATGGCATTTTTTTCTCCTTTTGATAAAAGATGTTAAAAATTTAAAAAGAAGAAAAAAACCTGTGCAAATTGATAGTAAAAAAAAAAAATCCATTCTTTATACGTTTCAAGTGTAGCAGATCTATATAAATATATAAATATATTTAACTGGCTTATTTTGTTTTAATGTGCAATGATGGCTGGATCACATAAAATTCTTTTTAAAGAAAATAAACATAAGCCAAAGACTCAAGTGTATATATGTCTATATGGAGAAAGCACACTGTATTTATTGGTTACTTGCATTCCTTTTTGGATGGCTTAAGGAAAAAAAAATCATTTTTCTTGAAGAAAGCTTTTTTTTCTGAAATCAAGTGTAAACGATTTTTGTAGTTTATTTTTTGTATGTTTTAGTGTTAGTAGGAGCCATACTTTTTATGCCTAGACCAGAAAACATTGTTGTAGTGGTTTTGTTGTGTACATGCTTGTGAATTTTCATGTAAAAATAAAACCAACTTGGCTATCAGGTCTTTTAACATGGGACCAAATTAAAACATTTTGCTAAAAATGTATAGTTTTCCAGTTACATTAGTCAAATATTGGTCAGATCATTATATAGAAGTGTACACATTCTGATGGCCTTGCTAATGACTTGCACAATGTTGAACGTAGTCTCTTTGCACCATTTCAATCTTAACACAGCCAGTCTTGTTGAGCCACCGGCTAAGCACAGGTCAAGACAATAAGATGGCAACATACATCCTTTCAGGGTAAGACAAGTTTTATCTAACTGTAAAGTTGACACAATGTTTATTTTGATGTTTACACACATGTAAGCTTTGGGCTCTGACTAAGCAGAGTTTGAATAAATCAATGCCGGATTCCAGTTTTGTGCATTGTCACTTGATTCCAAGTGGACCTTCCCAAATGTGGTCTTGTTCATGTGTTTCATACAGCTGTAACCTCCCATCATAAGCTTGCTGTTTGTTGTTGACTTGAGCATTCCAGTCTCTTTTTAGATTGACAGTATATGACATGGTGCTTATAAAATTTTAATGTAAAGTAAGAGTGAATTAAAAAAAATTTTTATAATAATATTCTGCCAATTGCACATTATTTACCACTTCTTGATTCTTATGTGTCATCTGGATATTGTTTATTTTCACAAAAGAGTAAATTCCCTGTTTCATCACTGACCTGCGGAGTGAATATCTAAAATCAAAAGCAGTGTTGCAGAACTAGGGCTTTTCAAAGTCGTGTAACTGGCAAAAGTATCTGACTTCCACAAAAGTGGTTATTTCCTTTTTATTTATTTGCCCCATCACATCACCAATACAAGTTTATGTGAGCAAAATGCAAACCAGAGTAGGTGTAAAACTTCATGCACAATGCTTTGCTAATGGAGGGCAAGGACACAGTCAAATCTTCTTTTTCCTGTACATTAAGCAATTTCCTTCATGGGTGTCTTCAGACCTCCATTTTCAGTCTTCCTCATTAGGACATTTGTGATATCAGAGTCCAATCTAATTGGTATTTCATTTTTTTCTTGAAAGAATGATTTCTATAAAGAGGAGAGACATTTACAAGAACCCAGAATCACTGGCAAACCAGGAGTAAACTTTCACCCAAACTTGAATAGATCCTATATTAAAGGGGAAAAAAATAAAAAGGGGAAATTTAGGCAACATAAAAACAAAAGATATTAGTGAAAATTTTTTTTGTTTTTAAAATCAATCAATTAATTAATTAATTTTTAGTTTTCAGCATTCATTTCTACAAGATTTTGAGTTACAGTTATTTTCTCCCCATCTTTCCCCTACCCCGAACCCCAAAATAGCATGCGTACTGAATACCCTTTCCCCCAATCTGTTCTCTCTTATATCCTCCCCCCTCACCTCTCTAACTTTCTAGTGGGACAAGATAGATTTCTATACCCTAGTGCCTGTATATCTTATTTCCCAGTTGCATGTAAAAAACCAATTTTTTTTAAACATTTGTTTTTAAAACTTTGAGTTCCAGATTTTTTTCCCTTCTTCCCTCCTCCCACTGGGAAGATAAGCAATTCAATGTAGGTTGTACATGTGTAGTTACCCAAATCATTTCCATAGTAGTTATATTATGAAAGACTAACTATATTTCCTCCATCCTGTCCTGCCCCCCAATTATTCTATTTTCTCCTTTGACCCTATATCCATTTCAAAACTGTTTGCTTCTAACTACCCTCTCCCCCAATTTGCCACCCCTTCTATCATCCCCCATCTTATCCCCTACCCCTCTATTTTTCTATAGGGTAAGATACCCAATTGAGGGTGTATGTTATTCCCTCCTTAAGGCCAATTCAATGAGAATAAGGTTGTCCCATTCCCTTTCACCTTCCTGTTCTTCTCCTACATGATAACTTTCCTCTTTTATATGAGAAAATTTACCCTAATCTATCTCACCCTTTCTCCTTCTCCCAATGAATTCCTCTCTCACTTTTTAATTTTATTTTTTAAATATCATCCTTTCATATTCAACTCATCCTGTGCGCTCTATGTATATGTGAACATACATATTCCCACACTCACATATATATTTATATACACATATACCCTCCTATACATACATGTACGTATGTATATGTGTGTGTGTGTGTGTATTCCCTTCAGCTATCCTCATACTGAGAAAAGTCTTATGAGTTACAATTATCCTTTTTCCATGTAGGAATGTAAATAGTTCAACTTTAATAAGTTCCTTATGATTTTTTTTTCCTGTTTACCTTCTCATGCTTCTTTTGCTTCTTTTATTTGAAGGTCAAATTTTCTGTTCAGCTCTGGTTTTTTCATCAAGAATGATTGACAGTTCTCTATTTCATTGAATGACCGTATTTTTCCCTGTAGCATTATATTCAGTTTTGCTGGGTAGGTGATTATTGGTTTTAGTTCTAGTTCCTTTGACCTCTGGAATATCATATTCCAAGCCCAGTGTTTCCCTAATGTAGAAGCTGCTAGGTCTTGTGTTATCCTGATTGTGTTTCCACAACACTCAAATTGTTTCTTCCTGACTACTTGCAGTATTTTCTCCTTGACCTGGGAACTCTGGAATTTGGCTATAATATTCCTAGGAGTTTTCTTTTTGAGATCTTTTTAAAGAGGTGATCGGTGAATTCTTCTAATTTCTATTTTTTCCCTCTGGTTCTAGAATATCAGGGCAATTTTGCTTGATAATTTCTTGAAAGATGGTGTCTAGGTTCTTTTTTTAATCATGGCTTTCAGGTAGTCCAATAATTTTTAAATTATCTCTCCTGAATCTATTTTCCAGGTCAGTGGTTTTTCCAATGAGATATTTCACATTGCCTTTCATTTATTTATTTATTTGTTTGTTTGTTTGTTTGTTTAGTTTGCTTTTTGGAGGGGGGGAGGTAGGACAATTGGGATTAAGTGACTTGCCCAAGGTCACACAGCTAGTAAGTGTGTCAAGTTTCTAAGGCTGGATTTGAACTCAGGTCCTCCCGATTCCAGGGCTGGTGCTCTATTCACTGCACCACCTAGCTTTCCTGCCTTCTATTTTTTTCATTTGTTTGGATTTATTTTATAGTTTCTTGATTTCCCATAAAGTCTTTAGCTTCCAGTTGCTCCAATCTAATTTTGAAGGAGTACTTCTCCTCATTGGCTTTTTGGGCCTCTTTTGCCATTTGAGTTAGTCTATTTTGTAAGATGTTATTTTCTTCAGTGTATTTTTGGGTCTCCTTTAGCAGCCTTGTTGACTTGCTTTTACTAATTTTCTTGCATCACTCTCATTTCTCTTCCCAATTTTTCCTCCACTTCTCTTACTTGATTTTCAGAATCCTTTTTGAGCTCCTCCATGGCCTGTAACTAGTTCATATTTTTTTTTTGGAAGCTTTTGATGCAGGAGTTCTGACTTTGCTGTCTTCCTCCCACTCCATGCCTTGATCCTTTTTGTCCCCAAAAAAGGATTGTATGGTTTGTTTGTGCTTCCTGTGCTTGCTCATGTTGCCAGCCAATTACTTGACTTTTGAGTTCTTTGCCATGGTAGAACTCTGCTTCCAGAAAGGAGACAACTTTGTCCCAAATTGCTAGGGTATTTGCAGCTGCTGGAGCTATTAGGAGGGCATCCTCTCTACAGCCTCCACAAGCTCTGGCTTATTGGCCACACGCTTCAGGACCACCACCGAAGACCATAATCCAAGTAGGTTAAAGCAAGAGCTATTACCCTCTGAATGGTTGCTTGGTCCCCCTACAATCTGAAGGCCAGGAGCTCCTGCGGCAGCGGCTGCACAGCTCTTGTGCATCTGCTGCTTCTTGCCCCACGGGCAGGGGCCAGACTGCTCTCCCGTCACCCCCTTCCTGTTCGAATAGAGTTCCACACTGATCTTTTTCTTTGTCTTTGGCATTTATGGGTTGAGAAGTCTGGTCTTGCCGCCACTGGTCAGGCCACTCTGGGGCCAGAACCACACCAGCTCACAAAGAACTGAGCTTGGCTCCCAACTCAGTGTGATAAACCCTTCCTGTCTTCCTGCCAGGCTTCCTTCAGTGGAAGATGTGTTTCTCTGTGTCACTTTGTGGGTTTTGTAGCTCTAAAGTTTGTTTAGAGTCATTTTTTTTACGTGTATTTGAGGTAATTGGAGCGGGAGCTCACACCAAGTTTGTGCTTCTACTCCTCCCTCTTGGCTCCACCCCCTGTGAAAATTTATTAAAATATAGTTTTCATATATAGTAACTAGGATACAATGCACAGTGTTTTTAAAAGAGGATGAAACCTGAGTTTCAAAGTTTCCTAGTCTAAGCCCCACATTCCAGACAAGAGGAAACAAATTTAAAGAGAGGTGTAGTAGTATCTTGTCATGCCCAAGTTTACACTTGTTCGTGTATACTGTGTCTTTTTTATAAAAGACAATGTACTTTTTTTATGGGCAGCTAAGTAGTGCAGTGGATAGAGCACCAGGCCTGTAGTCAAGAAGACCTGAGTTCAAATTTGGCCTCATATACTTTGGCCTCACACTAGCCATATGACTGTGGCCAACTCACTTTATTTCTGTTTGCCTCAGTTTCTTCACCTATAAAATGAGCTGGAGAAGGAAATGGCAAACCACTGCAGTATTTTTGCCAAAAATAAAACAAAGCAAATGGGAGTCACAAAGAGTGTGAAATGACAAAACAACAACAAAAGTAGTTTTTAACGGAGGTGTCATTGGGTTTCACCTAGTCTTTCAACATTCTAAGGCGACCCAGCTGCTTTTGATTACCTTCACACTGCACACCTAGAGTAAGACTGGAAATCAGGGTGCCATAGATTGCCTTGGTTGATCAGTGGTTCTCAACCTTCCTAATGCTGTCACCCTTTAATACAGTTCCTCATGTTGTGGCAACCCCCAACCATAAAATTTTTTTTGTTGCTACTTCATAACTATAATTTTGCTACTGTTATGAATCTATCTGATATGCAGAATGTATTTTCATTGTTACAAATTGAACATAACCTACAGGTTGTGAACCGCTGTTCTGGATTTACACAGTAAGGGGTATTACAGAAGGAGAATCCTGGAATGTGAAACAAGCTCAAGAAAAGTACAGAATGAGGATGAATGTTGAGAAGGTCACTTGAACCCAAGTCATAGCCTGTTGGTTAGCCTTTTGTCTATTAGGACCTCTTTAACATGTTCTAAATTAACGTTTCTAAATTATACCATCTTTTAAAACATTACGTGTTTCTATGTTAGTAGCATTTATTTACTTTGAAAATATTCATTCATTCAACAATAGTTAGTGGATATCCTGTGCCAGGTGCTATGGCACAGCACCAACCTAAATCTCCAACTTCCTATAGGACATATAAAGGGGATTCTCAATCAGATAAGGATTGGCTTAGATGACCTCTGAGGTTCATCTGACTTCCATTTAAGTGTCCTGCTGGCACCCCAAATTAAAAGTGTTCAAAACAAAATATATAATCTTAGCCTTTAAACCTGCTTCTCTTTGACTTCACTGTTTCAGTAGTATCAACAGTAATCCAACCTTCTGTATTCGGTACTTTAGACAGCGAGATAGCTCAGTGAACGGAGTACAAAACTTAAAGGAAAGGAAGATCTGAGCTCTGTAATGCCATGCACGAGCAGCTTTCCAGAAGAATGCTACTGTGAACAGCTTTTAAGGTTCTGATTACACAGTATAGTGAACACTACTCCATAACAAATCAAAGCAAAACATTCTCAGAAAATCACAATATAGTGTTCACAACAGCTTATCATTAAAATGTTCACATAGTTTTCACCAAAGTGGTCACAATATTTAGAACAAAGAACAAAAGAACAATCATCTAGTATTCCTAAGGAGGTTTGCCTCCTTAGTCATTCAGTCTCAAAATAAAATAGTCAGTCTTCCACTCATGGGGCAACTAGGTTAACTTAATCAGTCACTTATCTAGCAATCAGTTACTAAGTATTGTTAATCACTAAATACAATCATTAGAAAATACACAAACCCTCCACCAGTTAACTCAATCAGTCACTTATTCAGATTCATAATTACTAAGTATCATTAATCACTAAATACAATCATTAGAAAATACAAGAACCCTCCACTCCTAGGTCTCTAGTAAACTTCAATTTAATCACAGCATTCAATACCCAAGGAGAGATCTTTTCTTCATTTTGACCCAAGGCAAGTTCTCAGCAATCTCTGTTCCTGGGGAGACAAAGTTTAACAAAGCCACAATATTCATTGCCAGTGTCCTCATCAATTCACTCTCTGCCTGCAGAACAGTCTCAAGACCCCTGAAAACATCAGCAAGACCCTCTTCCAGGATTTCTGTAAACCTACAACAAGAAAATCCTTCTTCAGGGCTTCTGAGGCAACAGCAAAGTTCCAGGACTTCTGCAACAACAGTACTGTCCCTCACCAGCAGATGAGTTTGGCAAAACACCAAAACAGACAGGCAGAATATGTCACTAAAGCCATGCTTCTTCAGTCCTCCAGCAGTTTGACTGGCCCTCTGACCCAGAAGAAATCTCAGCTGGCTCCCAGAATCAAAATCCTCCTGCCAGGTTTTCCAAATCAAAATCATTTTCTCCAGTCTAGGTGGGGCTTTCCTCTTCAGCCATCCAGGCAGCAGCAACCTCAGCCTTCCAGGCAGCCTTCCCAGCAGCAACTTCAGCCTTCACCAGATTCTGGTCTCAAGAAAATTCTGACTCAGTTCTCAGTCCAGCAGTAGCAGCCCAGCTTCCAGATGCTCACTGAGACAAATTTTCTCTTTCTCTCCAGCAGAATAGCTTCTTCCATCAGAATCTTGTCAGGAGAAAATTCTGACTATCTCTCTCTCTGGGGCTTTTCTTATGTTATATCAGCAACAAGAGACAGAGTTCACACCTTCTGTTTCTTTCACAGAGATTTGATTAGTTACTAAGGACTAAGTACCTGCTTACTTGACACAACAAAAAGGAGTCTTCAAATTTAAATTAATTACCATTACAAGTTCACATCTTACTTCTGACACTTGCTAGCTCTGTGACCCTGACAAGATACTTAACCTCTCTTAGCTTCAGTTTTCTCATCTGTAAAATGGAAATAAGAGCACTTCCCTCCCAGGCTTATTGTGTGGATCAAATGAAATAATATATACATATCTCTTTTCTAAAATTAAAGCACTATTTAATTGCTAGCATTTATTATTAGAGTTATCTTTAACTTTTCCCTTCCCTTCACTCATACTGAAATGACGAGTCTTAACAAAGTGACCACAGAGTCCAAATAAAAAGTTTTAAGGAGCTTTAATTTACCAGCTGGGGCTACTCCATGCCAATTCAAAGGGAGAGAGCAGCCCAGAGCTCAGGATTTCAGAAACTTATATGCAGTAGAGTTTCATAGGTGCAAGTAAGTTGCTGAAGCAAGGGGTTTTTGACTACAGAGCATGATGACAGAGCAATAAGAAGAATGAAGAATAGGCAAGGGGGGGAGTTTGTGATTACATCTGTAGGTAGGGGGTTGTAGGGTAAGCAGAGAGGGGCACGGGGCATACTGACCGAGAAGAAAAACAAATGAAAAATAGGCAAATTACTCTAGGCCAGTTCCTTGACTCTTTTCTTAAGTCCATGAAGTTTCTACTTAACTAGTTCCTGGCCACTTCAATACCTAGTTATCAAACTGTTTTGATTCCACAATGCGCCTCCCATCATGCCCTTACTTTTTTTTTCCCCATGGTTCTACAATGATGTTATTATAAATAGATTCTCTCAGAATAAACACACATTGCATTCAATTCTGTCTGCAAACTTGCTCTAATAACAGAAGGGGGAAGTGGAACCATGAGCAGAAGCATAAACACCAGATGATAACAATGGTGGCAGGCATCTCTTCCACAAGGTAAACGAACCCAAGAGATTGGCCTGGCACCCAACCAAATCAAGACTGGAGGAGGCTGGTACCTGACACTTGGTTCTGTAAATGGAGCTGTTTCCTGTCCACAGTCAGGGAGAAGGGGTCACCCTCCAGCCAACACCAGCTTGAGCATTCTCAGTCAAAATCCTCTATGAATGCAGCTTATCAGAAGATAAAGCACTCATTGTTTCCCCGGAGCAATGTCAGAGTAGTACTTCAAGTGCTCATTGTGAGTCTTGAACCTCATTTTCTTCTGTGAGACTGGTTTCTTCCTCTGCTGAATGGGAGCCACCTTCTTTGGTCCAGACTCCTGCATAGAAGAAAATACACTGTTGCCTTCACATACTCTTCAGTTTTCTCCATATCCATAGAATCCACAGTGATGCTCCTCCAAAGTTTTTGAAATTCTTCATCCACAATGAACAGGCAGCTCTTGTTGAAAAAAAGTATAATACAGAAACTCAAATCTCAGGTCACTGCACACCACCTGATTTGTGGCCCACCATTAAGCCCGCTTTATATTTCTGTCTTTGTCCCTATCCTATATCTTGTCATAGCTTGGAACAGCTTAAGGCATGACTGGGCTTCATTGCTTAAGTCTGGGCAAAGTTGCCAGCCCCCTTCTTCCCTAGTTAGCATTTTATATTTTCTCTTTGAATCATTATAGTGTATAAGGTTCATAATGGTGCAGGGATCTTATCTAGGGACCACCCTGTCCAGTCCCACTGACCAAGCAGGGCCCCCACCCTCTTTGCCCAGAACACGACCCTAGCCTGTTCAAGGGAATTCCAGACCCTTTTACCCCATGACCCTCCACCCTGCTTTGGAAAGCACTGACTATGGCCCTCCACCCTGTGCCCTCCATCCTGTTCTAGGAGGGACCCCCATGACACAGGAAGGTTGCACCCTTGCACCCTTGTGCCATATTCCCAAATTAGCCCTGAGCTATAGATCTGACCAATGGCTCTTTTTTGCTTCTGTACGTCATGGCTTCTGCTAGCTCCTCTCCCTGATTGTTGTTTTTGTGGTTTTAGCCTATAAAATCAAAGCCTGTATCCCACTGGATCACTGCCAATCTGAGTGAAAATACTCTGGCAGTCATGTGCTTAATTAATAAATCTACAACCTAAATTTATCTTGAACCCAGGTCTGGGCTTGCTCTTATTCTCTGCACAACAAAAGGATCTTCTTGTCGGGACGCATGACAAAGATGACCTGGTCCCCTAAGGCCTTGATGGCTTTCTGGGCATTGGGTAGCCCCTCTTCGATGTCTTAGAGGAGGATTCCTTCCAAGCCTCTCTAGTCATGCTTGTCTAGGAGAGGAAGCAAAGCCTTCTTATCTTTCAGTTGTACTTGGGCTTGAAGGCTACTTTCCATCTACTACTTCAATTTTGGGGTAGTTGACTAGCGCCTCAGACAATCAGCCATTGTTTCTGCTTGAGCCCCATGGCCAAATGCTGGGTTTCATCCAAAATTTCTTCTAAAGCCTTCTAAAGGTGGGTGTACCCTCTCCAGGTGGGGTCTTCATGTAATTTACAGTCTTTGCAAGAACTTCACATTCGTATCCTGAGCTTCGGGAAAGGGCTTTGAAGTTAAAGGATCCATTCCTGTGATCCGAATTTTGTTTTGAGCCCTATGATCCTCCCTACTCCACCTTGGCTTTCTTCTTGGACGGTGAGGACAACTCAGAAAGTGCTGGACGCTTTTCTGCTGATGGGTTGGACAGAGCTCTTTTTCTGGAGAGCTCCCGTTCTCTTAATAAGCTTGACTCCATAAGGCTGTGCAGAGGAGGGAAAGGGGTAGGAGCCGCCTCCCGTTTCACTCCACCCTGGGCCGCCCACCCCCTTGGCCATGCGCTGTGGACCTCCACCTCGGAGTCTCGGTTTGCGCTGCAGAGCTGACGACCCAAACCTGGGGCTCCGAAGCTGCTTCCTACTCGGGAGTCCGGGGAAGGTGCCCTTACTTTCTATTCCTATTACTATCATGCTAGTAGAAGCCCTTATTGGTATCCTAGTCTATTGACCTGCTATTTAATAATGCCTGGAACATAAGTAGGCATTTAATGCTTATTGAATTGAACTATTCTACCCATCCTCTAATCTAGACTTTGTACAGTTGCCAGAATAAATTTATGTATAAAATTTAGTTTTATCACAATTCAGAAAATTCTTTATGAGCTCCCTAGGACCGACTGAGTTAAGTTCAGACTCCTCTGCCTGGCATTTAAGCTTCTCAACAATCTGGTATCAGACTACCTCTCCAGCCTTTTCTTCTAGCACGCGCCTCCGCACATTCTAAACCGGGCTAAATCTTTGTCCTCATTCCCTGTACTATCTCGCAGCAGATACATCCTGCATATTTTGCTCATATCCTCTGTGAAGAATGGTTTCCTTTCCCACCCTTAACTAGTGAACTTTTACTTGATCTTTAACCCTCAATTCAAATATGGTCCTTTCCATGAAGCCTCCCCGCATTGCTTTGTCTTTCCTCTTTGGATCTCACATAGCGCTTCAGAATTTTTTTAATGCACTTAATGTGTAGAATCAGGACTTAGAGTTATCTGGTTTTGTGCCCTATCCAGATTCTTAGTTGAGTTATTTTTTTTCAGTCCTGTCCTACTCTTCATGATTCCATTTGGGATTTTCTTGGCAGAGATACTAGTGTTGACCATTTCCCTCTCAAACTCATTTTAGAGATGAGGAAACTGAGGCAAAGAGGGTTAAGTGACTTGCCTAGGGTCACACAGTGTCTGAGGCCAGATTTGAACCCAGGAAGAGAAGTCTTCCTGATGCCAGACCTGGCATTCTACCCACTGCACCACCTAACTGCCCTTCTCCAGATACTAGGCTTCCCTAAATTTTTTAACTCCATAGCACAGTGATCTGCACACAGTGGACATAAAAATTGTGTTTGTTGAAAGTGTTCTCTCCAAAGAGACCAATGTTCTCATAATAGCTAACTGATGACTTGTTCTATCTTTATCTCTCATGATTCTCTGTAGCATCTAACACTGTTGAACACTTCCTTCTCATGTATAGGCTCTGTTCCCTAGATTTTTTTTGAGACTGCACTCTTTCCTGGTTCTCCTACCCTTCTCATCCTTCCTTCTCAATCTCCTTTGCTAATCAGCAGCCATGTCCAGTACTCTAAACATGGCCATCTCTCAAGGTCTTGTTCTTTGCATAGTTCTCCTATATCTATACCCTCTCAATGATCTCATAGATCTTATAGTTTCACTTACTCTTATTCAAATCACTCCCAAATCTATATATTCAGTTCAAACTCTACCAAGCTACAGTCCCACATCATCAGCTACATACTGGACATCTCAAACTCAAGATAGATGAAACAGAACTCATTATTTTCTCCAACCCTCAAAAAACAATAATAATAATTCTCCAGGAAATTTCCCTATTGTTGAGGGCACAACTATCCTTATAGTCAGCTAGGTTTGCAAACTTGGAATGGCCCTGAACTACTTCCTCTCCTTCCCCTGCATCCCCCATATTTAGTTAGTTGCTAAATCTTGTTCTTCTATCTCCAAAATATCTCATATGTCCCATTCTCTACACTCATATATTGTATCCACCATGCTAGTTCAAACTATCGTCACATCTTGCCCAGACTGTTCTAACAGTATCCTAATTGACCTCACTACCTTAGATCTCTTTTCATTTCAACCCATTTTCCACTTAGGGGCCAAAATATTCCTAAAGCACAAGTTTGACCATGTTGCTCCCCCATTTTCAAGAATCTTCAATGGCTCTCTGTGGCCTTTATAATCAAATAAACTGACAATTTGACTCTAGAATATGTTTCCATGCTTAATGTACATTCTTCCCCTTCATGCATTCTAAACTCTAGCCAAATTAATGTACTTAACTGATCTTTGACCTTGATACTCCATCTTCTATCTCCATGCTTTTGCAGTCTATATCCTTTCTCTGCCATGTATTCCTTCCTCAACTCCACCTCCTAGAATTCCTAGCTTTCTACCAGCTCAAATCTTGTGTCATCCCCTATAGGAAACTTTTCCTGATTTCTAATTATTTGTACTCTCAGCTTCCTCCCTAAATTATCTGTTTTTATTTATCTGTTTAAAGTTGTTTTCTCTCTCCAACTTGTAAACCTCTTGATGCTATGAATACTTTGTACCTCTGTATACCCCATACCTAGCATGATGTCTTTGTACTTCATAAACATGTTAAACTTTTTATTAGATTAGATTGGATTGTTAAACTGATAAATGAACAGGACTGGTCCAGAAGTCATTTATAGTTTATAAAGGGATACATACAGGCAAATTTTTATTATGAAATTTTAATTGAAAGTATAAAAGGAAAGTATATCAAGAGAAATAGAACTGTGAGGGTACAAAGGAGAGAAAGTACTTTGAGTACAAGGGGAATAAGAAAAAGTTTCTTGGAGAAGCTGGAATGTGAATTGAGTCTTGGAATATCCACTTAGGATTCGGAATGTTGAGTATGGGAGGAGATGTAGCAATGAATATGCTTTCAGCAGGACCAGGAGAACAGTTTAAACTAAAGCATCAATATTGCAAAAACAAACCATTTTGAAAGAATTAAGAACTCTGATCAATGCAGTGATCAAACATGATTCCAGAGGGATGACAATGAAGAATACTATCTCTGTCCTAACAGAAAGGTGACAGACTAATGTGCAGGAGACCTTTTTTTTTTTTCTTAGCTTTGACAATAGGTGACAGACTAATGTGCAGAAGGAAACCTTTTTTTTCTTAGCTTTAACAATATGAGAATTCATTTGACTATTTGTTATCAGAAGAAGGGAACAAGCCTTTATTAAATGCCTACAATGTGCCAAGCATGGTGGTAAGCTCCCTACAAATACCCATTTCATTCTCACAACAAACCTCAGAGGTAGGTGTTATTATCTCTATTTTACACATGAGGAAATGGAGGCAGAAGTTAAGGGACTTACACAGAGTCACAGTTAAGAAGTGTCCGAGGCTGACTTCGAACTCTAATATTCCTTCCTGACTTCAGGCCCAGCTCTCTATTGCAAAGTATTTCTTCAGTTATTTCCCCTTCTCTCTCTCCAAAAATAAATGTTGAGGAGGGGTAAGAGTAAGAAAAATATAGAGGCTTGATAATTAGGAGAAAGGAACCCCTGGTTATAGTAATACTATTAATCAGTTAGTAAGTACTTAGATGTTTTTTCATTAAAAAATTAACAAAATAGGTCTTAGAAAATAAAATAATTGCCTGACCCCAATGAAATGCAATTAGTTCAGTTTTTGATAAGAAGCCATGGGTCAGTTGTAACCTCTATCTGTAGGTTGTAACCACAGGTGTAGGTGCTGTGGATATCAGTAGTACTGCAGATCCATTGAAGTACTCAAACATGAACAACAGACTGGAGCAGGCAGACCACTTATAATTGCTTTATAATTGGCTATTATAATTATCCTGGTCAGATATAGTCCTTTTTTATCTTTTTTTTGACCTATAAACTTATCCCCAGTGTTTAGCCCTGTGCCTGGCACTAGGAAAGTACTTAATAAAAGATTGTGGCCTGCCTACAAACCCCTTTTTTGAACATATGTGTAAGACAAACATACAATTATGATTTCAGATACTATAAGGGCAAAGGAGAAATCTAGATAACATGTTAAGAAATTTGAGAAAGAAGGAGGTCACTTGCAATTGAAGAAATCAGGGGACAATTCATGTAGGAGGTGGCATGAACTAGCTTGTGAGGAAAGAAAGGACATTAACAAGTACCATTGCAGAGGTGGTGCTTTCCTGTCACAGGTGATGAATGGTCTATGCAAAAGCACAGAAATATAGAGGAGGGCAGGATGAGATTGAGGCACTGTTAGTATTCTGTTTTGGATGAGAGTACAGTGAGGGGAGTAGTATAAAATAAGGTTGGAAAAGTTTAGAAAAGATTTGTTAGATAATGGCAGAACTTAAATGCAAGGCTAAAAAGTTTCTATATCTTGCTATAGACAATGGGAAGTCACTCGAGTTTTGAGTAGGAGAGTGACATGGTACATTAGGGAAGTTGTTTTGTTAGCTAAATAAAACATTAAAAAGCATACTTAATAGAGAGTTGACTTCAGATCCAAGAAGATATGGATTGAGTCCTACCTTTGACACAATACTGACCTTGTCTGGGCAAGTCACTTAACCTATCAGTGTTTTAGACAATTCCCTGGGACAATATGTTGCAGAAAACCTGTTGACCTATATTGGTAGGCAGAATTTTCTCACTGAGGAGGTCACTATGCCAAAGAAATCATAGATTTAGTTCCTTTCCCTGTCCTAAGTGGTTTGATGTGGTTCAAGTCTTCAAATGTCATATCACTTTTTTAGTTATTGGACAAACAGCTATCTAACAACACCAAAGTTCATGTTTACAGATCTTCTAAAAACTGAGTGATTCATAGAAGCCTCTGCCACTATCTCTCCACTACTCCACCATTCAGTATAGAAACAGAGTTGCTGCATAGGATTGAGAACAAATTTCCACTGATGATGCATATTTAAAAAGTGGCTTAAGGGATGTTAGAGAGGAAATTTATGCTCAAGAAAGGAGCTGGGGTGGTGTTGGAGCACTTTTAGTGAGAGCAAGTGATAGAAAACAATAGGCAGTTCAAGTGCTCCATGGAGTAAGTGAAACAACAAACAAAGCCTGAAGCATGGCTTCTTGTATATAGGATGCCTTCTGGAGGAAAAATAGAAGGACATGACTAGGAACCACACAGGATAAGAAGCCATGGGTCAATTGTAACCTATATCACTGTAGGTGTTGTGGATATCAGCAATACTACAGATCCATTCAAGTACTCAAACACGAACTATAGACCTGAGAAGTAAAAGGCTAGAAGCAGGCAGCCCACTTATAATTGTTTTATAATTGGCTATTATAATTATCCCAGTCAGAACTAATAAAGGAATGAATGGGGACATACCTGCTGTGGTAGGCTTTAAAAGGCTTGGCAAGTGATTGGATGTTTGTTGTGTGGGAGAGGAATGAAGAAAAGGTCACTCAGGATTTGAGCCTAGATGTGTCATCAACAGTCTGGCCAACTCTCTTAACCCTGTTTGCCTCAGTTGCTCATCAGTAAACGAACTGGAGAAGGAAATAGCAAATCACTCCAATATTTTTGCCAAGAAAACCCCAAATGGGCCCATGAAGTTGGACATGATTGAAATGACTGAAACAACATAAATAGAGAAAGGACTGAGGACAGAGCCTTGGTTAACCACTTGTGAGAAATGGGAGAAGGACAAGGGGCTAGCTAGCAAAGAAGCCAGAGAAGAAAGTCAGAGATGTGGAAGGGAAACTAAGAAAGTAGTGTTCCAGAAACCAAAGGTGGAGGGAATATAAAAAAAAAAAGGGTAAAGTCAGTATTGTTAAATATGACCAAAAAAAAATGAACTAATTGCCCCCGCCCCAGCATTTATTTTTGGAGGGGGAGAAGGGGAAACAACTGCAGAAATAATTTTTGATAGAGAGCTGGGCCTGCAGCCAGGAAGGAATATTAGAGTTCAAAGTCAGCCTCCAACACTTCTTACCTGTGTAAGACCTTTAACCTCTGCCTCAGTTTCCTCATGTGTAAAAGAGGAATAATAAAGCCTACCTCTGAGGTTTCTTGGGAGAATGAAATGAGTATTTGTTGGGTGCTTAGCAACATGTCTGGCATGTTGTAAGCTTGTTCCCTTCCTGATAACAGTCAAATAAAGTAAATTCTCATATTGTCAAAGCTAAGGGAAAAAAAAGGTCTCCTGCACATTAGTCTGTCACCTTTCTGTCAGGACATAGCCAATATTCTTTGTTATCAATCCTCTGGAATCATGTTTGATCACTGCATTGATCAAAGTTCTTAACACTATTATTGTGTTAACTTAATATAGTGTATTATGTACAGGAACATCTGGAAGACCTCACCTTATCTTCTACTAGTAGAAGATACTCTATAGTCAATAGAAATAGAATAGGAATATTCTATAAATCAGGATACTCCTTTGGTAAACGTAGGTTCCTATGTTTTATGCTTCCTTGCTAGTGGTAATCAAAGTTATTGCTGTGGTTGTATATATTAAGAAGTCTTTTTTTTTTTAAGGCTATTAGAGTTAAATGATTTGCCAGGGTCACACAGCTAGTAAATGTTAAGGTGTCTGAGACTTGATTTGAACTCAAATCCTCCTGATTCTAGGGCCAGTGGAGTCACTCTGCCACCTAGGTGCCTTTTTCAAGTAATCTTAATGTTCTTAAGGGAAGCTTCTTTTTGAAGGAACATATTTGAGATTGTTTTATTGTACCAAATAAAATATATTTTATCAGCAATGAACAAACAAACCAAAACCAGTGCTTGCTGCATGGAACTGGAGAAAATCGTACAACTTCCCTCACTGTTTCACTATTATCTAATGTCATCTGGGCTCTGAAGAGAGCAAGGCTATCCTTTGTTCATTCCATAATTAATTCTCTAACCCACTCCCCACAACTGTTCTAAACTTTCTCTTCTTTCCTCAGGCCTCTCCCTCTTAAGCAGAACTCACCTGATGTGTTATCCCCAAATTGAAATCATTTGCAATGAGCTGCCTCTTATCCCTTTCTCATCTGAAAGCCATTGACATCATCTATCTTCCCAGCTATCTCTTCCTTTGCTCCAATCTCTGGTGAATAGGTAACCCATTTCTTTAGCAATGCAAACTCCTCTAAATGTATCCTTCATCCTGTCCCCTCATGCCTTCTCTAGAAAAATATGTTCCCACTATCATCCAAGCACAATACTTCAGATGTGGTCAGATCTGAGCAGCGTACAATAAGAATATTACCTCTCTTGTTGTGAACACTGCCTCTCTAAAAGTAGTCTAATATTGAAATGGATTCTTAGGTCCTAAAGTCAACATAGAAAGTACAAAGTGTGTA
This sequence comes from Pseudochirops corinnae, assembly GCA_028646515.1. NCBI lineage: Eukaryota > Metazoa > Chordata > Mammalia > Diprotodontia > Pseudocheiridae > Pseudochirops > Pseudochirops corinnae. The sequence continues at coordinate 92,901,868 of CM053586.1, forward strand.
TAGCCAAAATTATCCCTGAAAATCCTTTAAATTCTCCATGAAGTGTGATATAATATCTGTAGCTAGAGAGGAGATGTTTTACTTTAGAAGAAGACAGTCTATATCAGCAAGATCAATCTGAAATAGTTTCTATGGAAATGAATTAAGCATAAATCCTATTCTTCAATATTCCTAGCTAAGCTATTGATCAAGAGAGAAAAGAGAACCAAGAAAGAGTTCTACTCAAAGAGAAGGTAAATACCTAACTGGCAGGAAAACTGATGATTTGGGGAAAAATACTTCTAAAAGGCCTTTGCAACACTGTGATCATAATATAGGATGATCAGATAAAGACATAGCTGTTCGTTATTCTTCCTTCATCATGTGGCAATTGCTGATAGTAGGAAGTCAGAGGGCAATATCATTAATGGCCTTCTGACTGACTAGGAACCCGTCTTAAGTGTTAAAGAAGCCTGGTTTTCTCATTTGTTCTGAGGAGCTTAAGGACAATGAATAGATTGTCTGTAGGTGCAATGAAGAGTTGATTCTAGAATTATGCTATGTCCTGAGATGTTCACACTTATAGGTTATACAGGTGGGAATAGAAATCATAGAGGGAACTTCACCATCATGCTTTCCTTCTCACACTCATTCTGGGGCATATACTTAAGTAGAAAGTCCAGGAAGACATGTATTATTTTTTTCTCTATTTAAAATATTCACTCTCTTGTTCTTGTTCTCTCCCTTTTCTCCTCCCTTCTCTCCATTTTATTGAGGGCACATTGTTGAAGGTGTTTGGGATGAAAAACCACATTCCAAATTTATTCAAGAACGCAGTGATTTCTTAGGATAAGGGCAGGAAATTTTATTCTCTTCCCGAGAAGAGGGCGGTCTTCCCCATGACTGATCATGAGGAAGAGGTGCGCAATGTGTGGCAAACAGGATTTTCAAACCCTAATACAGGAGGGTCATATTTCTCCCATTGACCCTCACTCACATTGGTTGGGGAGTGGGGGGCAGGTGAGCTCGGGCTGTCCCTGACTCCCACTGGCCAGGAGGAGGGGCCCACAGAGGTGGGAAAGTAGACAAAGAACTGAAGCTAGGTGGGGGTTGAAAGACTCATAAAAGGTTTGCTGCTGATTGACAGCAGCGATAAAGGGGGAAGAGGGAAGTCAACCATCCTGAGAATTTTCACTTCCCATGCAAAGGTATATAACTTAATTATAGAGAAGCAACTAGGTGGTGTAGTGGATAGAGTGCCAATGCTGGAGTCAGAAGAACCTGAGTTCCAATCTAGCCTCAGACATTTTTTTAGCTAGGTGACCCTGGGCAAGTCAGTTAACCCTGATTTCCTCAGTTTCCTCATCTGTAAAATTAGCTGGAAAAAGAAATGGCAAACCACTCCAGTATCTTTGCCAAGAAAACCCCAAATGGGGTCATGGAGAGTCAGATACAAGTGAAATGACTCATCAATCAAAATGACTTAATTACCTATAAAATACAATTTCATTTTATTCAGCTTGAAATTCACTAAAATTCCTAGATCATTTTCCAAATGAAATGCTATCTAGCCAGGCTTTTCCACATCTTGCACTTAGGAAGTTGATTTTTTTTAACTCAAGTGTAAGATTTTTACATTTATCTCTCTTAAATTTCTTCTTATTAGATTTGACTCAATGTTCTATTTTGTCGGTATCTCTTTGTATTCTGACTTTCATCTGCTTTGTTTTCTGTCTTTCCCAGTTTTGAGTCTGTACCATTGTATTTATAGTTGTTGTCCTTCCAGTTTCACCTTAAAGCCTTTTTAAAGATTTAGCTTAGGGGCAGCTAGGTGGCACAGTGAATAGAGCATGGGCCCTAGAGTCAGGAGGACCTGAGTTCAAATGCGGCCTCAGACGCTTACCGCAAAACTAGCCATGTGACCTTGGGCAAGTTGCTTGACCCCAATTTCCCAGCCTTCCCCCCTGCAAAAAAGAAAAAAAAAGAGGTGGCTTCATTAGGTTTCACAGAAAAGTTTTTGCAGGATTTTCTTTTATTTTCATATTACCTAAATTTCATGTTTTATCCCAATCCCTCTCTCCTCCCAGAAAGCCATCCCTTATAGCAAAAGTGCTTTAACAAAAGAGAAAGAAGGAAAAAAAACACATAAAAACAAATCAACAGATTGAAAAAAATCTGAATTTATATGTAATGTTACAGGCTCTGACATTTGCAAAAGGAGTAGGGGGAAAAGGGGGCAAGGAAGTTCTCATATCTCTTCTACAGGACAGAACTTGTTTTTTAGAATTTTGCAACATTTACTTTCACTTCTTTTTGTTTTTTTACATCTACATTTTTGTATTCATTGTGTATGGTTTTTTGTCTTTGTTTTCCACAGGCTCTACAGACTTCACTTTTCATCAAAAGTATTTACAGTCGTTTGTGATTTCTATCATGCTTCTGTCTTATGTTTTGCAAATTAGCTTGTACTATAAAATAGTGTTATCTTTTCTTACATATCTCTCCCCTTGGCAAAGAGACCAAGTATTTTCTGACAAAGCCAATTCTAGCCTCTTTTGGTCTCCTCATTGTTGTGACTTTTGTATCAGCAAAATTACATAAATAGTGCTAAAGTCAATGCCTTTGCCTGAATTCATTTCTACATTTTTTTTAAACATTCAACCATTTCTTTCTCTAAGGCAGGTTAGAATAGAAATTTCTTACAGTTTCTTCTCATCTTCATGTTTTCTTCTAATTTTTGTTATTTTTTACCTTTAATTTAATCAGTCAATAATCTGACTGCACACAGACAGCTGGTTCTGAAATGGCATCCAAATAGGCATTTCTTGCAAATTAAGATATAATCAATTTCAACTGTTCCTAACGCTCAATGCTCACCATGTCTACCATGATCTAATTCTCTTCTCGAAAAAAGTATTCTTAATAAAGTCTGTGAACATTTAGCCCTTTTATTTTATTAAACATGAGTCACATTAACTAACATTGTCAGACTGGAGTAGGGGTTAGAAAGCCAGTGAAAAGCCAAAAAGACCCGGGTTCAATTCCTGCTTGAACATGTACTAGCTTTTGTGATCTGGACAAATAATCACTTGATGCTTTAGGCAACTCTCTAAGACTTTAGGCAACTCTCTAAGTTGCATAGTAGATGACCACCAACATTGATAAAGGGAGTTTTCTTACTCAGAAAGGATGAAATTATGTACCTGTACTTTTGAAATTACAGGTCAGCCCTTATCCCTATCCCCTTTACTCATCTGCACATTGACATCACTGAGTATCCAAGTTTATGTTGACTCGATTTGAAAGACTTTTTTCAAGTTTTCATGGAATTGTTCATTGTGATTATGGTAACGGTGATTTTTTTTCTCGTGCTCATCATGACCACTGCAAGAATATATGTCAAATATTCCATGAAATGATGTTTCTTATTTTCTTTGAGTATGTGATGAACCCAACTTTGCCTATTCCTTGAATCAGTTTTGTTATAGTTTCAGTATCTTCTGGGTTTATCCCTTCATATCCACAACAATATGGTACAGTTTGAGTTTTCCCTAAAAGGCAACAAAGCTATCACTGAAACTTGATTGGCTAAGGGTCCAAGGCTAAAGCTACACCTCTCAGCACAGCTTCCTAGTAGCTCAGGCCACATTAATGTGACTTCCTTGAGACCTAAGAGAGTAAAAGGTTTCTGGGGCCCTTCAGACTTAGTAGAAGTCTCAAGACCACACCCTGCTTACCAGCTTTGTTTAGAAGAGAAGGTGGGGAGGTGGAGCCAAGATGGCGGCATAGGAGCAGCAAAGTATCACAGTTCCCATGTAGCCACTTCAAAATACCCATAAAATATGACTCTAAACAAATTCTAGAACTCTAAAACACACACAAATATACTTTCTGCTAAAGGCAGCTTGGCCAGGAGGCACCATCTCAGGGCTGGAAGCCAAAACCAGCCCAGCCTGAAACAATGGCTTGGCCCTGGGGCAGCTGGACGAGCTTAGCTGCAGCTGGAGCAACAAAAGAGCAGATCTCTGGCAGCTGTGGCAGTTTCCAGAATTATCAAGCCATAAAGAAAGAAAAAAAGGACTAAGTGAAAGGTTAGTGGAACTCAGCTAGAAGAGAAGGTGGGTGATGCATATTCAACCTAGGTGCTGGCTTTCTTCTTGTTGAGTATGGCCTTCAGTTCTATGGCTGAGTAAAACTTTTGTTAATGATTGAATGACCTGTGAGTGCCTCAAGCCATCCCAAGATCAAACTTGATGAGGTCCTATTCCAATCAATGCTTCATTGTAGCATATAAATGAGCATTAGCAGTAGCAGATTCTAGAAAAACTGAAAAGAATTTGACTATGAGTCTTACGACCCTCCATTTAGCACTAGAAAAGACCTGAGGTCATCTAGTCCAATGCCATCATATTATACATTAGCAAATGAGACACAGAGAAATTGAGTCAGTTAAAATAGCTAATAATAAAGAGCATTTAATAAGCACCTTAGGGATTTAAAAGTACTTTACAAATTTTATCATCCTTGCAACAATCCTAAGAGGTAGGTGCTATTAGTATCTTCATTTTACGCATGAGGAAGGTGAGGTAGAGAGGTTAAGTGATTTGTCCAAAGTCACAAAGTTAGTAAGATTGAGTTGTGGCCAGATTTTTAACTTGGGTCTTCCAGATTACTTATTCACACCTCTATTAACTGCATCACCTAACTGACTGGTCTAAGCTCACACAACAGCAAGTGACAGAAACATTTGATTTCCTGCTTTTGAAAGCAAAGCTAGCATTCTTTCTGCTTCACCATACTGTCTTCCATGGGCTTTCTCAAATAAAACCTAGCTAAGCATGTAGAACTTTACCAACAGCAACTCATTAGGTAACAAAGTGGGTGGGTCATGACAATCCTCTTCCCCTCCAATAAAGAAATATTTTATCATGGCCCTCAGTCCAATGCATCCCCTTTTATCACTATGGTGATGGTGACTAAGTTAGCAGAAATGGGAGCATAATGATTAAGGTTCAAAAAGTTTTTAGAGTTCCTTTATTCAACAATTTTATTTCTGATACACTAAATGTGATTTCTTTGTCCAATGGCCAGTGAATTGATACCCTACGATATATAATGTGGACTCATAAATTTTTTCTAAAGTTAACATAATTCCTAATTTTCAAAGAAATGATACAAACTTCTCAGACCCACTCTAGTGGTATTGTTTTTTTTTTTTAATCAATCGGGAAAATCTTAACAGGTATATATAGTATAAGCCATTTATGTTCTCAGTCTATGTCCATCTCCCTTTATTCTCAGTGAAGATGGGGAACATATAGTCATGATTCCCTGAATAATAACTCCACATACTTGATTTTGTGAATCACTCCCTTTAGTAGCACAAAGAGATTTTGTGAGGAGGGAGGTACAGCACTAAATTTGTTCACAGCTCTAGAAAATATAGTGTGTAGAATACTACTAGGTTATCTCTCTGATACTAAAAGAAAAAGCTATTCTCTGGAATCTATTTTAAATGAGCTAAATGCAACTCCCAGAATAGAAAATGTCTGCTCAAAAAAATCAAGGAAAATGGAGTGGTAGATAAATTAGAGGAATGAACTTCCAGTTCCCTACGTAGTGAATTGAAATACCAACATGAGAAATACAGAGCACAGGAGAGAGATTATACTTACCACATCATTAAAGAGACCAATGAAGAGATTTCTAAGGCTGTTGAAGAAAAAAACTCTTTTTTTCCCCATAGTATATCTAAAAGCTTCTCCTTTAATGTGAAATTCTGCCCTACAGGGAAAAAAAATAAAACCACACATTCACCTCTCCTCATGTACTTGCCAATTGGATGAAGTAGCCTCTATTGAGTTAAATGATCCTAATCTCACAGAGAAACTAGAGTAGTGATTTATTGTAGATGGGTTTCGTACAATCCTTAGAGACATAGGAAATAGACCCAAACTCTGTAATTTAATGCCTCCCAACTCCTTGCTTTTAGATGTAAAATAGTGATGATTCACCAACATGTTCTAATCTGTGGAAATGGTAGTGAATGCCTTGACTATAACTACCCAATTGAGCTGTATTGCTTGGAATAATGGACAAAACCAAACTGACAAGAGGAGAGGAAATAGATGTGGTAGCCCTGACACTCACTTAATATTTTGTCTTTTTTGTATGACCTTTATTTTAAATATCTTCATACCTTGAATTCATTTTAAAGAAACTTATGAATTTCAGGAGTCAACATATTTATCACAGTTACCTTTGAAGTATGAGAATTCTTCATCTCACACTTATTCTTTGTTTCCTTTCACCTTTACTTTTGCAGCTGGGGCAACCCCAACTCACATTGGGCTCCCCTCAGACAAAGATACCTCAGGTTCAATATTTTTGTGGTTTCATATCCACTCAAAAACAATAGCTCACAAGCCCCCATCAATGGGTTTACTTTTTGTTGTCATCTGGAGGACCCAATTAGCCCAAAGCAAAGGTATCTAATAAAATAGCATAGCAGGAATAGAAGCTATAAAAATGAGGCCTGTGACTCAACCCAAACTTCACAGAACAAATCCTCTTAATAAAAGGATTTATTCTGTAAAACTTGGACTCAAGCAAAAGGTTGTACACAAGGACCTAGAAGGCCACATGTGACTTCAGGGTTGCAGGTTCCCCACCCTGGTCTAGCTTATGCTCACCTTTTGACATGTTCATGTTATTGTCTACATTTCCAGCTCCTATATTTTCTTGAACTATTCTTTCACCATAAATAAATTGTGGGTGATATCACCTTTTTCAAAACTATGGGCAAAGTCCACATGCATGTCCATGTGTATGCATGTGTTTCTTTTACATGGGTTGGAACATAGTTCTGCTTTCTTAAAAGATTAACTAAATTCTGAATTCCATATGGCAGATGATTTGCTTTTCATATAGCAAGCAGAAAAGATGACACTGGGGAATCATCCTTCTGGTGGTGATAGACTTAAGAATCACAAAAGAAAAGGGCTCCTCCTGCAAGCTTTGGGCTACCTTAGAGATGTTTTAAAGGCTACCTTGAGATGTTTTAAAACAGATACAAAATAGTATCTGCCAAAGTATGCCACCTCCAGCCTGATAATGTGAAAGGGACTTCGATAGCAGGTGTAAAGCAGCATGGGCTTCCTCCCTCCTAACCCCCACCTTCAGCAAAGAATGGGAGGAGGAGCTCTTAGTTGCATAAATCTAATTACTTATAGCATGGTAAGCAGAGTGGAATTGATTCATTTTCACTTTCATATTCCATTTCTAGCCTAAGATGAGAGAAGAATGGAGTTATGGATAAATGTCTGGCTTTAGAATTAGGTACACATCCTACCTTTGACGTTTCATTCCTATGTGACCTCAGGACTCTGTGTAAGACTTTGAGTTTTGTAGAATAGTTGCTGATCTGTAGTGGGAGAAGGAGTTTCCTCGTTAGGAGTTCCTTAGACCAATTAAATCACGGGTCTGCATCAAACATAAGGAAACAAGTATTATACAGTCCCTTTTTCTTTTAACATCAAGCTTAATTTCTTCCTCGTGACTGTAAATCTGATCATGAAGAAAAAAGGTCACTGATCAATTAATTTCACATATGAACTCTTATAAAATATTTCTCTTAAATGTTCTCTTCTGCTAATAATCTCTTGAGAAACAGCATAGCATAGTATATAAAGGGCTGCCCTTGGCTTCACACAAGACTTTGGCTAAAGTCCTGCAAAGGACTAGCTGGCAACCCATACTAGCTAGGTGACCATACATTTATTCAATTACAATTTATTAAGCAAATTCAGGGAGGAAAAGGAAAATGAAAACAAAAGCAAAACAAACAGTTCTTAGTCCAAAAGATCTAATGTTTTAGAAAGAAACATCAACATAGTAAATATAGACAAAGTGAATACAAGGCAGTTTTGGAGAGGAGTAAGATACTAATGGTTTCAGAAGATCACGTTGAGGCTCTTAGAAGGAGAAGCTGAAGTCAACCTTAAGAGAAGATCAAGGAGAGGAGAGATGTATTGTGGGGACAAAGGACAGACAGTAAAACATGGAATCTGGAGATGGAAAGTCATTTGGGAGAACTACACCCAAGCTGATTTATTTGAAACAAAAATGTGTGATGAGTAAGTAAAATAAGTCTGGAAAGCTAAGTTGGGAAATTGGCAAAGATGACAAAAGATGGGACTAGGTGATATTGAATGGGCTATAGGAAGACGAACATGTTGATTCATTGTTAGTAAAGTTGTGTATTTGTCTACCCATTCTGGAAGAAAATTTTAGAATTAATTGTAAAATAAAAATAAAATATCTATAACCTTTGACCCAGAGTTCCCACTACTAAGAAGGTACTTCAAAAGAGAAAAAGAACAGAAGGAATGAAGGAAGGAAAGAAGAGAGGGAGGGAGGGAGGAAGGAAGGAAGAAAGGAAAGAAGGAAGAAAGGAAGGAAGGAGAGAAGGAAGGAAGAAAAGAAGGAATGAAAGAAGGAAAGAAGAAATGAAAAGAAAGAAAAAACATGGGAAGAAAGAGAAGAAGGTCTTACATCCACTAAAATATTCATAGTAGCACTTCTTATAACAATAAAGAACTGGGGACAGGAAGGAATACCCATCACTTGGGCAATGGCTAACGAGATCATGGGGAGGAATGTAATGCTATATTACCAACCCATAAGAAATGACAAATATGAGGAATCAGAGTAACATAAGAAACATTATATGAAATAAAACTGAAGCGGAACCAAGAAACCAATACATATAATTACAACAAAGTAAAAGGAAAGAATAAGAACACAGAACTGATTATTCTATACTTATAGTGACCAAGACTAACCCCAGAAAAGAAACAAGAAAAATGTACTTCCTCTGTTTTGTTGGGAAATACTGCTTATGCTGTCATAAATGATTGATTTGTTGATTGGTTTTACTGAGGTTTTTTTTTTTTAATCTTTGTAACAAAGAATGATTTCCTAGGTAGGGAATGATTATATAAAGACAGGTATCAACAACAAAGTTTTAAAGAAAGGCATAGAGAAAGATCGTGATTTTTTTTTTTTTGGTGAACATAGAATGGAGTCAGATTGTTTAAATGTCAAATGCATTTGTATTTAATCCTTGCGACATATGGGAACCACTGGAGTTTCTTGAGCAAGCAAGTCATATAGTCAGACTTTTACTTTAGGAATAGCAGTTTACCTACTGTTTATGATGGATTTTAGAGAGAAGAGAATGGAGGCAGGGAATGCAAGTAGGAGGCTAATAGTACAGAAGAAAAATGATGACGGTTTATACTAAGTTGGTTGCCATGTGAATAGAGAAAAGGAATTCAATTAAAAAGATGTTGTATAAGGATGGCTAGGTGGCGCAGTGAGTAGAGCACCCACCCTGGAGTCAGGAGAACCTGAGTTCAAATCCAGCCTCAGACACTTAACACAAAACTAGCTGTGTGACCTTGGGCAAGTTACTTAACCCCAATTGCCCTACCTTACCCCCTCCAAAAAGCAAAAAAAAAATGTTGCCTGGTAGAATCAACAACTTGATAACTGATAAGTTTTTGAGGGTGAATGAGAGGGAAAATCTGAGGATGACCCCCAAAGTTGTGATTCTGGGACACTGGAAGGATAAAGGTACCCTTAAAGGTAACGGTGGAGTTAGAACATGGAATGGTTTGTCATGAAAGATAACGTATCCTATTTTGCACATGTTTAATTTTGAAATGCCTCTCAGAAATCAAGTTAGATATGTTTAGTAAGCAAATTAGTAATGTGGGTTTGGAACTCAGCAGCAATACTCAAGATGGGTTATAGAGATATAGGAATCATTTTCAGAAAGATTATAGCTGAAGACTCGGAAACCATTGAGATTATCAAGGAAAAGGTATAGAAATAGAAGAGATGCATTCCTGAGGAAAAGCACTGAGATATAACCACATGGAGGGAGCATGATATAGATGAGGACCAAACAAAGATGGCTGAGAAAGATGGCTAGCTACATAGGAGGAGAATCTGAAACAAGAAATGTCACAAAAACCTAAAAAAGAGACAGAATCCTGGAGAAGGAATAGTTAACAATGTTAAATGTTGCAGAGATCAAATTTTGAGAAGCCATAAGATGTGGCAATTAATAGATCATTAGTAATTTTGGTAAAAGCAATTCTGGTGAGTGATGAGGTCATAAAACAGGTTATAAAGATTTAAGGAGTAAGTAAGGGGAAAAGAAATGGGGTTCAATGAATTTGGCTGTGATAAGATGATAAATTGAAGGAAGAGTAGGTTAAGTGAAGCCCTTTTTTTTTTTAAGAATAAGGTAGATTTGGACATATGTGAAGGCAGCAGGCAAAGAGTCTATGATGAAAAGGTTGAAAATTAAGGAGAGAACATAGATGATTAAAGGAAGAAGCTGCTAGAGGGGACAGGATAGGATAAGATCAAAGAGGTTGATTTTGTGCAAGAGAAAAAGAAGTCTCTTCATCAGTACCTAGGGCAAAGGAAAAGAGGATGGGGAGTGTTGTCACAGGATTCTGAAATGTCCAAGAGCTTCTGTAAATGACCTCTAATTGTCTTATTAAAGTAGAAGGTGAGATCTTCTTCTGAAAGCAGCAAGGGGAAAAAGGTGATATCTCTGAATAGAGAAAAGGTTTGAAGTGGCCACTCTCTGGGAATACAATTTAGAGTCAAGTAGGGAAAAGTAAAATGACTGCCTTGCTGCCATAAGGATCCAGGTGAAATTTGATAACATGTTCACAGTGGAACCAGTCAGCCTGGTTGTGATGTATAATGTGAGCAGGAACAGAGAAGGTAGATGGTTTGGATAAGGTATGATGGTGATAGCCATGGAAACAAGGGATTCAAATTTAGAGCATAATGTAGAGTTGAGCTGGTTATCTACAGAGCCTGGATTGGAAAAGAAAGTAAGTCAAGTCAGAGCAGGAGTGTTGGCCTAGAAGAATAGTGAGTAGCAGAGAGTGAAGGTCATAGTAAAAATGCACACTCCATTTAGAAGGAGCAAGGCAAAGGGAGAGATGGAAGGCATAGAATTTATAATTGAATTAAAAAGTTTCAGAGTTCTTGATGATGAAAGTAGATGTATGAGTGATGGTAAGAAGAAAAGTAAGTCCATCCTTGTGTGTGGCTGATGTAGAGTAAGGATAAGTTCTTGGGAGTTAAAGAGGTTGCTGAGCTGAGAAACAAATATGTTTGTGCAAATATTAACATACATATTGATGCCCCCAAGTATAAGTGCAGGATGTGGGGTTGACATTAGCCAAGCTTTGAAAAAAGAGGATGAATACATTGGAGACCAGTGGGAAACCACCATCGAGGTCTGGTTTATAACGCTATATCTGAATGTTGTAGATCTCAAAGGAGGAGAATTTAAGTGATGGATCTTATAGAATGAAGGGTTGGAAGGAGAAGAAGGGCATAGAGATGACTGCTCCTCCTCAGTGCTAGAATGTAGTGTCTTCTGGTGGATGAGGAGAAGATGGGAACTAAGTCTCTTTGTATGACAGAAGATAGGAAAAGAGAAAGAATAAAAATAAAAGAGAAAATATGTTAATAGAATCTGGCTCTAGAGAATACAATAGAAGGGAAGGACAGAGCTGGATGGAAATTTTGAAGAGATGTTCCTGAGATGAATGGAGACAAGAGAATAGACAGCAGCAACATAGGAAGCAGTAGATTTTGCTTAGGCAGCTTTCAATATCATACCATCAAGATTAGGAAAAGGAAAGAGTTTGGAGGTTGTTAGCTAAAGGATGGAGTTGAGTAGAGATCCTACCATCAAACACTCTCTATGAGTTGTAGAAAGTGACTAGTTTCAAGCTCTAGGATGCCCTAGGTATAGATGTGACTCTGATGGTAAGAGGTCTGATAGCTGAGCCTCTAGTCCTAAACTGCATCCTAGAAATGTCTGATTTAGGTCCTATACTGGTCCAGTTCAACAACTGAGGCTTTGCCCAAACCTAGCTTGGGGGAAATAAATAACTAGTCTGGTTGCAGTAAGAAGGGGGAAGAGTAGTAATTTATTCCAGGGTGGTAGATTGATGTATCAGCAAGCACCCTAGCATACTGAGGGCGGCTATTAGCACAGGTTCTTAGATCTGCTTTTCTAAAGGAAAGCAACTCAAAATGGGTTAACAATCTTACTTTAATCAAACATATTATTTACCTAGTTCAAGGGGAAAAGTCGGCACCCTGAACTTCAGAGAATACAAACAGAAG
>CM053586.1:92914577-92961297 GCA_028646515.1 Pseudochirops corinnae
GCCTAGGGGCAGGGGAGATCTTCAGATTCCCATAACAATTGAGGAGAGGCAAAGGAAGTAGTTTCAGATCCAGGAAAACACTGCCAAGGCTCCCCTTGATGAAGGCTTTATGTGGGCTCTAGTCCTTGTCTGTCAGTGCTTGCTACTGAAAGGTCAATGAGTCAGCATCATGTTGTGCCAGCAAAATAAGCTAATGCACTCTTGGACTGCATTAAGAGGAGCATAGTTTCCAGGAATAGGGAAGAAATAGTCTCACTATATTCTGCCCTCATCAGAACTGGTCTGGAATATTGCATTCATTGTTGGGTACCACAGTTTAGGAAAGACATGGCTAAGCTGGGTGTTCAGAGGAAGGCAGCCAACATAGTAAAGAGAATTGAGTTTGTGTTGTATGAGGATTGGTTTAAGGTCGATGATGTTTAACCTGCAGAATAGAAGACTTGGAGAAGTAGAGGGCAGAATCAGGTGGAAGTGGCTAAAAAGGCAAAATCTTTCTGTGAGGGTACACTTCCTACCCATTAGAGGTGGCCAAAAATGGAAAGGTCTGCCCCCCAGAAGTGGTGGATTTCCCTCTCCTCAGAGTTCTCCAAGGAGAGGCTAGATGATTTCCTGTTGGATATTTTAGAGTGAGGAATCTTTTTATTTTATTTTATTTTTAATTACAGTTTGGACTAAATGACTGCTAAAATTTGTTCCAATGCTCAGATACTGTGATTTTGTTCTTCCACCACTTTACCTCTTAGTACTCCAGGCAGCTTTCCAATACTATAAATTATAGGGGAGTTTGTTAGGTGTTGATCTTCAAAAATGCAGGAAATTTAGCACACCAAGGAAAGCACATATCTGATAACAACACCTACTTTGGAGGCTTGTTGTAAGAATCGAAATGATATATCATTTATATAGAGCTTAGTATAGTGCCTGGCACATAGTAGGTGCTTATAAAATGCTTATTCCTTCTCCTTATGTGCTCATTTCTTGCAGTACAACAGTATTCCATCATATTCATATTACAGATTTTATTCAACCATTCTTTCATAGGTGGATATGCCTTTAGTTTTTAGGTTTTTGCTACCACAAAAAAGAACTATTGTAAATATTTTTGTAACATAGGGCCTTTTCTTATTTCTTCAATATCTTTTGGGTATAGGCCTGCTAGTATTATACTCTGGTCAAAAAAGTATTCCTTGCTTTTTTTTTTTTTTTTTGCTACAGTTACCATGATCTTTTAAAGCCTAAATAAGTTAGGGCAGAGCTTCTTTAGAAATGTGAGGTTGAAGGTAGGTAGGCTGTTACCTTGATCACCAATCAGATACAGTTTCTGTCCCCCCCACCCCAAGCTCAAGTTTGCTTTCTCTGCCCCAGAACTCCTAATTGAATTGCCATACTCTGCAGAACTGATTCCCTCTTCCTTCTCTGCCCTTCCACAATCTATTTTCCTATTCTTCTGTTGTAATCCACATAAAAATACTTTACATGCCAATAGTACTGTATGCGTATTGAAAGAGCATTCTTCCTCCACAGTATCCAGTCTCTTCTTGAAGATGGAGAATGCAATACTTCCTGAAGCAGTTCATTTGGCTTGGGCAGGTCTAGTTAGGAAGTTTTCCTGCCATCAAACCTAAATTTATTTCTCTTTAATTTCTACCCATTGATTTTAGGATTAACTTATGTGACCAACTAGAAAAAGAAATCTAATCCTGCTTTCACATGGCTACCTTTTAAATATTTAAGGAGAGAAATTATGCCCTTCTCTTTCCTCCAAGTATTCTCTAGTAAACATTTCAGTCATTCAAATAATTCTAGGATTGTCTGCTCTAGAAGTCTTTATTTTTCTGGTGGCTCTCCTCTGTGGCATTCATTTGGTAATCAATGCTTCTCCTAAAATGCATTACCCAATAGAATTATCTCTCTCTTTATTCTTTTCAAAGAATCCTATATAATTTTAACATATGCATGAGAGAGTCCTTTTTGTTGTTGTTTTGTAGTAGCATCGCTCTGAGACAGTGTTTTCCTCAACTGAGTTGTGTTTTTTGGTAATCAGCAAACAAACACTATTGATTTATATTTTTTTCACTTTTCAGTTAGTTGTGTGACTATAAAGATGTCGTTTACTATAAGAATTGTTTACAGAAGATTTCTTTCTACTCTGATTATTATTAAGAATACCCTTGAATAGCATAGCTAAGATGCAGGAGTGGTAGGAAGCTGTATAACCAAACTCTGCTTTACAAAATACTTTGAAACAGATCTGGAAAATATACCAGACTGAATCCTGATGGGGAAATCCAGGAAAAGTCACAGTCCTTGTCTAGTCCAGCTAGACAGAAGGAAAGAGACAAAGTGATTTGTGGACACTGGAGATAAGAGTTCAACCAGGAACATGCAGCACTTTTGGGAACTAGGTCTCTGCATACTGAACACTCCAGCATCCAGGGAAAGGCTGTGTACTAGTACAAGAGGCAGTCCCAGGTCCAAAACAGATCTCTACCAGACTTAACCTGGGACACTGAGATAGGGACAGGTGCAAGTTAGCAACTTTGTTGCCTACTGCCCAGTTCCAGGTCATAGACTCAGTGCAGACTATGCATAAGGACCCATGCATAGGGGGTGAGAGTGAGGGGGCTGGATGATCCCTATTAAGAAGGCCTTGAGCAATGTCCTTAGAAAGGAGTCAATGGCAGCAGTCATATGGCTGAGACCTAAGGCACAGAGCAGAGTTTCAGTTCTAGCATCTAGAGCAACCTGCAGAGGAATTATCAGGGCAGGAATCCCAGAACAAAAGGGAGCCTATGATTCTGCTGCTCTGATCCAACAGAGATTTCTAGGTTGCTCCTGAGAATCACTCTTTGATCCTTAGGGCATCAGTGCTGGCTATTGAGAAAACTCAGACTCTTGGGATACCTGGATACTAGGACATCTGAAAACCTGCACATTTAATTGCCTGGCTTTCTGATACTCAAAAGGTTGAAATATTTATTCCTTTCACCTCAAATGGAAAAGAAGAAATACCAAGGCAGGCAATGAAACAGGGTCCATTTTCACAGAGCCATGTGGCTTTGAGGGGAAAAACACCAAGGTTCTTACTCCTTATATCATTGTCTCTCAAGAGACATCACTGCCAAAGAGAGCAGTCAAATAGAAGATGGCCAAGGCTCAGCTTGATAGAGCCTTTTGAAGTCAACTCCATTTCCAACTATGTGGCTATTTGAAATGCTTCTCCTAATCATACAACTGGCAGATTGAACCAATTATAGACTATCTCTGTATGCTCAATTCTATCCAAGGCACTTTTATTAAAACATTGTCACAACTTTTAGGGAAGCAAATTGCTCAGCTTCTCCACGTGTAGAAGCATCATCAGAGCTCCTCAGAGCATTGCCAGGACTATGACAAAATATTTTATAAACTATCTGATATTACTGCTATGGAAAAGGTAAAGTGGTGTGGATGGAATGATAATACAATTACATTTATTCTAAACTAGTTAAATGGCTGGATTCCAAGAGCAGTTGTTAACGAAGATGGCAGACAGTCTTCAATGCGGGAACTCAGGGATCTGGGCCTAGCCTTTTGCTATTCAGCATTTTGTAACAGTGATTTGGATAAAGGAATAGATGAGATAATTAGCAAATGTGCAGAAGATATAATAACTAATGCTGCTGTTCAGTTGTTTTGTTTGTATCTGATTCTTTGTGACACCATTTGGGGTTTTCTTGGCACAGATAGTGAAGTGGTTTGCCATTTCCTTCTCCAGCTCATTTTATAAATGAGGAAACTGAGCCAAACAGAGTCATGACTTGTCTAGAGTCACACAGATAGTAAGTGTCTGAGGTCAGATTTGAACTCTGGAAGATGAGTCTTCCCCAATCCAAGCTCAGTGCTTTATCTAGTACACCACTTAGCTACCTCTTAACTAAAATACCAGGTAATAAAATCTAGGTCCAAAACAATATTGATAGCTTTTTTACCTAAATCTAAGAGGATGAAATTCAGTGGTATTAAATCTAAATTCATATATTTGGGTACAAAAAGCCCCCAACAATTCCTAGAGTATAAGATTAGAGACATGGTTAGACAGTAGCTTGGTAAAAATCTTGGGGGGGGGGGGTTGTCTTTGTGGAATATAAGCTAAACGTGTTTCAGCAGTGCGATATGGAAGCCAAAAACATTATTGCGATCCTAGGCTTCCAGAAATAAGTAGGTGACAGTCCCTTTCTATTTTGCCCTGGTCTGACCACATCTTGAATGTTTTGATTTTGGGATACCACATTTTAAGAAAAACACATAATGTGAAGAGCTTTTAGACAACAGAAGTAAGATGTTGAAAGATCTTGACTCCATGTCATATCATGATTAGTTGAAGGAGGTGAGAATGTTAATCATGCAGAAAAGAAGACTCAGTGACAAGACAACATTATTCAAGTATTTCAAAGGCTGCCATGTGGAAAAAGCATTAAAGTTAGTTTGTTTCCTCCCAAAAGACAAAGCTAGGAATAATGGATAAAAGTTTTCAATCCAAAGCAGGATGACTAATTATTGTAAATCCAAATGGGTTCAAGAAGAGTTGGATGTGAATGAACAACAAAACTATTATATTGAAGAGTGCTTTTTAAAAATTTTGTGTTGAACTAGATAGATGCTGATCTCTTATAATTCTAAAGTTTTATGATTCTGTGATGATCAATATAAATCATTACCAAAATTTTGACAAATTGGTTGCGTTTTCTATCTCATTGTTTTGTCATTTGTTGTTGTTGTCCTTTGTTGTTTTTCATCCAGTTTCATCTGTGAATACCCTTAGAATGGTATGAATTGATATGAACATGTGATAGAATGTTATGTTGCATACCAAGCTTTCTATATGTCTGTTTTTACTTTTACAACTTTTCTGGTTTTTTAAGAAGTCAATTCTATTTGCAATTTTTTCCCAATCTCTGTTTTGTAAAAATCATTTGTTTTGTGAAAAACAAATGATTTTTTTTTTGTTCTAAACCTGCATTACTCTTGGATGCTAGGTCTATCTGTTTAGCAGTGAGATCAAGTCTGTTTTCCCTTTGCCAGTTTCTAGGCTCATTTGCTCCCTTAGTCATGGTATCTAATTTAGACTCATTAAACTTTTGAAGGCAGTGGTAAAAATCAAGCCATCTACAATGCGTTAGGTGCTTCCACTTTTTCTTCTTTCACTCACTCTTTTTCAACTTGGCTTCTAACTTGATCATTTAATTGAAACTCCTTTCCCCAAAGTTACCAATAACCTCCTAATGCCAGATCTGATGGTCTTTTCACAGTCTTCATCTTTCTCAACCTCTCTGCAGCATCTGGCACTGTTGACAGATCACTCTCCCTAGACATTCTCTACCCTCTGATTTTCCTTGACATTGTTTTCTCTTGGTTTTCCTCCTTCCTGTCAGATTTTATCCTTCTTAGTTTCCTTAGCTATTTCTAATCCGTATCATGCTCCTTATCTATGCTCATTAGTTTTCCCATTTCACCTTCTCTGCTTCTTGATTTACCTGTTTCTTTTGAGAGTACCAGTATCCTTCCAGACACTCAGGTTCACAGTCTCAGTATTGTCCTCAACTCCTCTCTCTCCCTCTCCCCATATAGCCATTCACTTTCCAGTTTGCTATTTCTACCCTCATGACCTGATCCCAATCTACATTACCAGCCATATTATATATCACACTCCTCCTTTTATGCTGACTACATGATTTACCTGCTTAAGAAGTGCCAGCTTAGCTACACACACACACACACACACACACGCACGCACATGTACACGCACACGCACACACACATGCACGCACACACACACACTCACTCACTCACTCACAGGTTTGTTTATATATATTCTACCTTGTATTTATTTTGCATATACTTCCTTAATGTATATGTCCTCTTGCCAGACAGAAGCCTTAAAGAGCTACAGAAATGTGATTTTTGTTAGTTAGTACCCAAAGCTAAAAGTACTTGTGCCTTTCCACCTTGGTGAATTTGTTCCTTTCTATATTATAAATTCTATGGTATCAAGGATTAGGTTTTATTCTTCTCTGTATCTCTCACATGGCCCAACACAGTTTCTTTGCCTTAGTAAGTGTTCACAAAGTTTGTTGAAAGAATGAAGTGTTCATTCTGATTAGATTGGTGTCTACCCCCGTATCTACCTTTCAGAGTCCAATTTATATACTTCCTCCTCCAGAATATTTCCCTGGTCGCCCTAGGTGAAAATAATTTATCACTCCTTCTGATGTCTTATAGCTAAGAAACAGCACATTTTGCCAGGTATTGTCATTGTTTTTGTACATGTTTTCTTCACTTAACTAGTTTCTTGAGGTCAGGAACTCATCTTGTGCATCCTTGTATCTTCCCCAGTGAGTAGCAATGTTAGCAACTAATAAATTGGCATGTATTTAGTAAACCTTTATTATATGCCACTCACTGTGAGACAGTGGGGAAACAGATAAAATGAAACAATTCCTATCCTTGAGGAGTTCACATTCCCAAATTATCTCCCTAAAACTTGGGTCTTTTATTTTGGTTTTTTACATTCCCTGACCCTTCCTTGCACCAATATGTTCTCGTGGTCATGGGTTGGGTCCACCACACCCTCTCCTAATTCTACCACAGCAGCAAAACATTTAGGCAGAATGTCAGGATATGATTTTGGATTTTATTTGGCGGGAAATGATGAAATAACTAAGGAACAGAAATTATGGCCATGTTAGATTTTAAACATATTTTTGTGGTTGGGCTTAAATGGAAGCATCCATTGTGACCAAATTCTGAGTGAGAGAACACTGTTGAGTTTAGCCTGAGAACACTGTTGGTTTCAGATAAGGCTACAGCTCACAGCTTAATTGATGGTGGGAAATGGAGAGTAAATGTCACAGGAAGCTGGTGGTATGAGGTAGAGGCCTTGGGGTTGGACTCTTTTTAAAGACACATGGGAACTTTCATGATTATTTGTTTCTCTTTCTCTAACTACTTCTCTCACACATGCTCTGGCCAAATGGAGAGAAGAAACGGCTTACTTCACTTTAGAAGAGACTGAAAGATTAAATCCATTGCCTTGTAGTTTAATTTTGCAATATTGGATAAGGAAGAAAGAAAGCAAAGGGAAAAAAAGGAGACTCAGGCAGAGGTCTTGGAATGCCAGTCCTCAGGTAATCCCAGAGGAAAAATAGAAATCTGAATTAGAAAGTTATGCCCACTGGTCATAACAAGGAAAGACATGATACCTAAAATATAATGTACTAGATGCCTTGGATGTACTAGTTTTGATCTATTTCTTTTAACAACAAAAAAGAAAGAGACGTGTCCATCCAACTCAGTCGATGGGCATAAGAAGGGAGTTGGCAGCATTTCCCCCTTAATTCAGCTGTAGACAGGACTGGAGGGTGCCAAATATGTAAAACCAGAGATCTATTTCAGACTTGGAAGTGGAAGAGAAAAATGGTCTGAGGAGGACCATCCTGAAATGTTTGTATTTTGAGAGGCATGTTTTCAGATAAAGGAAGAGATGGACTAAAGCCACTGGGTCTTTGTCCAGGTCTGATGATTAATTTCTTCCCCTCTAGCCAGATTTGCCTTTGAAGGGATCCCTCCTCTGCATCTGGGGAGAACAACTCTGGAGCAAAATTGTGGTAAGGTTTGACAGCAGCTCTGTGTGTAGCCTCAGGCAGAGGAGAATGACCCTAGGGCCAACACCCTGGTCCTTAAGAGCTCTGTACTCTGAAGGGGACACTGGGCAGGAATGTCTAGAAAAGGATTTTTAACCTTTTCTTAACTTACTTTTTTTTTCTTTTTTGGAAGGGGGAGGCTGGGCAATTGAGGTTAAGTGACTTGCCCAAGGTCACACAGCTAATAAGTGTTAAGTGGCCAGTGCTCTAATCACTGTGCCACCTAGCCTCCCCTTAACTTACTTTTAAAGACTGTTAGTTCCTTTCTATTAACCAGCCCAGGAGACCCTCAAACATGACATTTAAAAATAACACTTTCCTGTCTATAGGAAAGTGGTATTCAGGACCCAGTTGCAGATTCACTGTCCCAAGCATTTGAGTGAATGTGGTGAGGGTGGCCTGAGTTACTCAGGTCCTTGGTGGATGTGACTCTCACCTCTCTCACCTGATCCCTCCTGGGACTAATAGTGCCAACAAAATGGATAACTAGGCTGAAAGGAATACTCTTGGGTCTTAGAAAAGAGTTTGGTTCCTAACCATTTCACAGCATTGCTCATATTAGCCTTATGAACTCACATAAGGATTCCTGGAATCTTAAGGAATGTCATCACAAAATCCACTGAAAAAGACTTCTAATTGAGTTTAATATTATTAAGGGCCTACCTTATAAATTAATAACTTGTATTTATATGGCATATTAAATTTTATACTGCACTTTCTACACAATAACACTTTGAGGGTGGCAATGTCATGTTATTATCATTATCCTCATTTTACAGATTATGAAATTGAGGAATTGTAATGTTAATGGAATCTGAAGATCTTCCATGCCCCTTTGTATTGGCAAGTAGCAAGTGCTTAGCACCTTGTTTCAAGTTAACACTTTGTTTAAGCTATTTAATTAACACAGAAGTAGTTAACACCTTGGGAGTGAGTTGCAATGTAACATGAAGGGGCAGAACAGGGAAGAGCTATGCCATATGTAAGGAAAAGCACCAGCAGGATAGTCAGAACTTCTCTCAGTGAGCATCTGGACACTGAAACTTCTGCTCAGACCTTTTTTCTGGGAACTTCTGCTAAGAACTTCCAAGAACCAGGCTGAGGAGCTGCTGTGAGTGAGAGAGGAGGATCCCTGCTTGAGGGAGCTTTCTGTTGCAAGGGCTAGGGAATGTGGGTGTTCACTGCATTAACCAGGTGTATCAACTTCATGGCTACTGTAATGACTTTGGCTTTCTGGTTCTGGGACTCAGTTTTCTGGTATTTGAATAAAGGCTTTGGTTCTGCCCACCATGTGAAGAGTCTGCTACAATTTGTGATTCACAACTATACCAGCATACTCATAACCAGCATGGGTGTTGTAAATATTTCATTATTGTTACAGGAATAAAGAAATACAATACAATAACTTATCCAAGGTCATACAACTAGGAAGAATTGGAATTGGGTTTCAAAGCCAAGTTTCTTGACTTTAAATCCAGTATTTTCCCCATTATACCATGTCTTCCCATAGTAGAGTCAGTTTTAATGCTGGCACTCTCTTAGTTCAGGTTAAATGTTGGAATGAAATGAGGCACTAGCAAATCATTGAATAGTTAACAAAAAGAGATTAAATTTTCCCTAATACAACAAGAATAAGCAATAAGGATACTGTGGAACAAAGCTTCTTTGGATATGCCCCTCCTTTGTATCCATATGCCAATTAAATACCCAAGATGAAGGGCCCTAGACTCCATTTGGATGAGATTTTTTTATACTGTGGAGCTGCATCAGGGAAGCTGGGCTAGTCAAACCCTGGAAAAAGATTTGTTTCCTATGAGGGAAATCTACTCCCTCTCAGGAGGGCAGGAGGAGGGGTGCTTCTAGCAGTGGGCCAGTAAATGTTTAACAAATGGATCACCAGAAAGGAAAAAAAATGGATACAGGACACATTTTAAAATTTAATCTGCATTCTGACATTTTATCCATCACTTTCTCTATCAACAACAACAAAAAATTCAAGCCCTGATTTATAGTGTTTGCTGCCAAGGTCTAAATGCTGACACTGAAAATGTAAGCATTGGTTTTCCTTTAAGAACTGACTGTAGCATACCTCTGGGTATGTCTAATCTTTGTTGTGGGGAAATAGCTAATAGATATTAGTCTTATTAGGTCCTAAATATATATTGCATATTTAATATAAATATATGTAGTACACAGAACTTTGGTAGAGAAAGTGTCAAAAAAGCCCCAACAAAACCCAATGAGTTGCAGTTTCTAAAAAATTAGGAATCATAGTTTCAGAAATAAAATGAAAAGGCTTACACCCAAAGGAATATTAGAAATTAAATCAAGTCAACATGCCTGGAGATGTGGTAGGTGAAAGATGAAATGACTGAGGAAATAGAGGTTTGTGTTTCTGAACATATAGATTTATTAAGCAATGCATGCTAATTGCCCAACAAATTGGGACCAGTAGCCTTCCTCAGCACTAGACCCCCAAATAGGAGACAGACTTTTATGTACTAAAAACAATTAAGCAAATTAGACCAATTAATTAAAAGAAAACAATTAACCAAGACAGAACATTAAATAATCTGATTTCTAATTGGAGGAAAGATTAGGGACTTTCCAAGTGAATGGTACAATTGCCTGAGTTCAGAAAAGGAGCTGTCCCACTCTTCCCAAGTGTCTGTATACAATCAAAAGAATATGGAAACAATAACTGATTGATCAATACAGGGTAATTTTTCAGATAAGATATGCAGGTTGCTTGAAAAGTATAATTGTGAGAAAACTCCTTGGTATCAATCTTCAGATCAGACTTGGTTTCTGGTGAGCAGAACCTAGGTTCTTAATTAAGGGTCTCTAAGCAGTAAGTAGAGGTGGTCCAACTTCCCAGAGATGCAGGGCTAGGTTCAAACAATGGAACAAAGTCCTCTCATAATTCCCACAAGTGAATAAAGTTTTTTCACAAGACAGAAATTAGACTAGACCCAAAATTGCATAGGAAGAGAACTGAGCTAGATCCAGAATTGGGTCACAAGATGGAGTCAGTATGGTTCACACAATTCCCTGGCCCCACTGTGTTATGAGGTAACATGCTGGGGCATGGCTTAGGAATGGCAGGATGTAACTTCTAGGCAAAAACCCAGAACCTCTGGGAGCCCAAATTTAAACAGTTTTGAGACAAAGGCCTTGCTGTGGCAGCAGTCACGTCATCTGTGGAATGGTAGGGTCAGAGAATATGGACCAGTAGCAAAAGGGGAATCTCCAAAAATGTTCCTGGAAGACCCATTCAGAATAAGGAAGGTGAAATGATAACTATGCCGTGCCATCAAGTTTGCTGGAGAATTTCAGCAGACAGTTCTAACTAGAGCTGGGTGTGCTTTAAACCTTAAGCACACCACAGTTATGTAATATGAGATAGGCCCAGGAGAGTCTGGACATAGGCCTTTCTGACTATTCACATGCGGTGTGCTAGGCCCTAGGGATACAAATACAAAGAAGAAATAGTCATTGCCTTCATAGAGTTTACCAGTCAGTGGTTCTCAACCTTCCTAATGCTACAACCCTTTAATACTCATATGTGGGCATATCTGCATGTGGGCAGACCAGCCTGGAGACAGATAGAGGAGCGGTGTCTTGGTTCCTAAGACCAACGGAAATATGTATTTTCCAATGGTCTTAGGCGACCCCTGTGACCCCTGTGAAATGGTCATTTGACCCCCAAAGGGGTCTCAATGCACAGGTTGAGAACCACTGGTTTACCTTCAATGGGAGGGATCCAAATAAATAAAGAGAAGGTAACTTGAATAGGGAACAAACTCTAGTAATGAGGAGGATTCGAGGAGGCTTCATGGAGAAGAAGACCCTAGACTTGAGCCTTGGAGAAAGATTAGAATTCAGAGAAGTAGAGGTGAGTGGAGAGCACTTTTTATGCAGAAGGTTCAGTCTATGTAAGTGTGTAGGGACAAGAAATGGAATGCTGAACGCTTTTAAATATTTTTGAAAGAAAACAATCAACTGTGATGATATTATAATTCCAATGAGAAGCTTTCATTCTGAATAAATAAAATGAAACAATAGCAGATGATAAACTTAAAAAACATATACATATATATGTATATATACACATATAGTTAGTGTCTGCCTAACAATAGTAATAGGATTTAAAAGCTATAAGGACAGTATTTGCAATAGATCAATAAAACATAGACGATTACTTCTTGATTATAGAAAGACATTAAAATAATTATGCCTTATTAACTTTAAAAAATTATCTTTCTTCAAATATATTCATTTCATGCACTTATTTTTCCTATAATGTACTCAATTTATAGATCCCTGTTCTATCTAATTACATAGTACACCATTAATTATGGTGATAAGATTGCCATGTTGCTGTTCAGTTCTTTAGTCATGTCTGATTCTTTGTGACCTCATGGACCATATTGTCTGTAGGGTTTTCTTGGCAAAGATACTGGAGTAGTTTGCCATTTCCTTTTCTGGTGATTAAGGAAAACAGAGGTTAAATTACCTGTCCAGGGTCATACATCTAGTTAAGTGTCTGAGGCTGGATTTGAATTCAGGCCTCCCTAATTCCAGGTCTAGTGCTCTACTCACTGAGCCATTTAATTGTTTCCTAAGATTGCCCATAGCTCTTCCCAAATCATAGTCTCAATGACAGACACTTATTGGCTAGGTCCCAACCTCCCCAATTACCAATAATCATCGTGTTACTGTATATTTTATAACCTTGCCTGGCCAGATTTTGGCATACTATTTGATATTTTACTACTTTGCCAGCTTTGCTAAATTAAAAAGCAGAATTCAAATGTTAAATTCATAGTACTCTTAATTATTTGGTAGTCAAATTTGATGAATAACTCACTATTCCTGAAATGGACTAAAGTAAAACAAGGCTGGAAAGGTTAACTGGAGTCGGATTGTGATGACTCCAATGCTCGGCATAGGTGGTATTTCATGTATAATGTACTAGAGACCACTAAAGATTTTTAAGGAAGGCAGTCATGTGGTCAGATCTGTTTTTTTTTTTTTTATATTATTTTGGTGTTGGATTGGAGAGGGGAAAGAGAAAGAGCAGGGAGAATAATTATGTACTATTACCTGACCAGTCTTAGCCTTAGAAAGTCAGTTCTTCAATCTATCAACAAGCATTTATTAACTGCTTACTATGTGCCAGGGTGCTAAGTGATGCAGATATACATAGAGGCAAAAAGAGGGTTCCTATCTTCAAAGAGCTTACATTCTAGTGAGAGATAAAATGCAAATAATTTCACAAATAAGAGATACCATGAAAATGTAGCAATAAGGAATCACCTCTCTCCTTTAGGGGTGTGTGTGGGGGAGAGCTTTGAGTGTGTAATGTTGCATATACTGTCAGATTAGGCCAGTGTGTCCGCTGAATTTGCTTAACTATTTTTATTTGCTATAGGGAGAGCTAATTTGGTGGCCAAGGGAGAAGGCATATGCGAAAATTATACCGATGTAAAAACAATAGGTATCAATAAAACTTTATAAGAGACTATAAATATAGTTCAGTTAAGGTTCTATGAATAAAGAGGAAGAGACAGATGGGACAGAATTTAACAACTGATTGTACATGGAGAATAAGAAAACGCAAAGAGTCCAGGGTGATTTCAGGGTTAGGAACCCAGATGACTGGGAGGATAGTATTACTCTGAGCAGAAATAAGGTATTTAGGGAAGGGATGGTTTTGGAGGAAAGGGGAAGTTCCATGAGCTCCACGTTGGTTATGTTGGATGTGAGATGCCAGGGGAGGCTAGGTGGTGCAGCGAATAGAGCATCGGCCCTGGAGTCAGGAGGACCTGAGTTCAAATCTGGCCTCAGACACTTAAGACTTACTAGCCATGTGACCTTGGGCAAGTCACTTAACCCCAATTGCCCTGCATAACCCCCCTCCAAAAAAAAAAAAGCAAAAAAAAAAAGATGGATTTGAGATGCCAGTGAGATTTCCATCAGGAAGTTTGCAGCGTGGGATGAGGAGATAGCTAACATTTATATAATCTTACTATGGGTCTGAAACTTACAATTTATTATTTGATCCTCACAACAAATCTGGGAGGTAGATTCTATTATCCCCATTTTATAGATGAGGAATCTGAGATAAATAAAGGTTAAGTGACGTTCCCAGGGTCACACAGCTAGTAAGTATCTGAGGTGAGATTTGTACTTAGGTCTTCCTGACTTCAGGTTCACTACATTCACTGTGTCATGAGATCACAATATGTCATCTTCTTTTCCTGTCCTGAGGAGGAGGAATCAGCACCTGAAAAGAGTGGCCAAGGATGAGGTTTCATTCACAAAAAGTCAAGTTTCTGTGAATGGAAAAAAGATGAACAATGTGAGAAGAGAGGTAAGAACTGGGCTTCTATTCGTAATCAAATGGATTAATAAAAGAGATTAGGTCCTGGAAAAGGTTAGAGCTGAAATGGATCGGAATGAGAATCCATCCTCTAACTCTTAGCTAGGTGGATGTAGTCACATCCCTTAACTTCTCTGAGCCTCTGGGCGAAAAAGGAAAGGTCTAATCTTAGTCTCAGACATATTACCAGGCTTGTGGTAGCTATGTATGATTCTAAACACTCTGCTCCAGTACAGAGTGTCAAACTTGCAGCTATTGGCTGCAAGCAACCTGTAAAACTCCCTAGTGCAGCCTGAGCAGATTAAAATGTAATTGGGTAATGTTTGCCAACATACAAAAAAAATACAGCACAACATAAATAATATTAATTTCTGGTTTTCTAATATGTTCAATATGCAGTCCACAGAAATCAATTTCTATTTGAGTTTGACACCATTGACCTAGCAGACTGAAGGTCATCAGGGCAGCTTGCTCTGATGGGACCAGTCCCCTTCAAGGACAAGGCTTGTGAGAGCAGCTCAGTGGTTGGTTCTCTGTCACAGAAGGTATGATTTACCCTTCCACATTTATGCATACGTACCCTCCCCACAGATAGTGTATACATTTGTGGAATTTTGTGGGATTTTTGTTGTTGTTCAATCATTTTCAGTTCTGTCCAACTCTTTGTGACCCTATTTGTGGTTTTCTTGACAAAGATACTGGAGTGTCATTGCCTTTTCCAGCTCATTTAACAGGTGAGGAAACTGAGGCAAACAGGGTTAAGTGCCTTGCCCGGAGTCACATAGCTAGTAAGTCTCTAAGGCTGGATTTGAACTCATGAAGATGAGTCTTCCTGATAGATACCAAGCCCCATGTTCTATCCACTGTAGTACCTAGCTACCCCTATTTCTGGGATAATATACACTATGTTTATGAGGGGAATGTGCTATTGAGAATCTTCTCATTATGCTATTTCATTAAATACCTTTGCTTGGAACTATTTGTTTCTTTTGACAAAAAAAAGTAAATATGTTTTTTGAGGCTTGTGAGATATTGTTTCAAACGAATTCAGAGTCATAGAGTACCCTAAATCTAGTTTAGCTATTCTAGGGTCCCCATTTATGGTGGAGGAGGTTACCAACGTAAAGCCTGGTACAGTGTGAACTGCTATAACTCAGGGTCTGTTTGGCTATGGTCTTTATATCCCCAATGACTTATTCATAGTTGGTGCTTACTATTAAATGTTTGTTCAATTGAATCTGAAATCCACAGGTCTCCCATCCTCCCAAACAAAAATCTCCCATATTCATGTTCAGGGCTTTGAATTACCCACATTCAAAGCTAGTCACTGATAGCCCACATAATGTATAATACAGAATTTGACATGAAAGCCACGGAGGTTGATGGACAAATTTCATCCTTCAACAGAAAAGCATCTGGAAAATTTGTTGACATCATTTTCCCATATACAAACATGCTGCTAAATCTGTTTCTGAAAGCAATATGAAGAGCACCACAGACTGTCATTTTACCAATAGTAACTGCTGCATTCGTGGGGAGATCTGGCTGGGGAAATGATGACAATAAAAAGCCCCAACCACTCTGGGCCCCATCCAGGAGGTTAGGTATGGAATCCCATTGAGGGAATTGCTTGCCTCAGGGTCACAGTAGTTCAAAGAAATAGCAAGTCAATCAAATTAATTTGAGAGGTAGCAACAGAAATAAGGGAGGAAAACAAAACTCCCAAACTCTGAAAAGCTGTTCCAAAAGTATTTGGTTTGGTTATTTTCTTTTTCCCCTCAATTAAATGGTTTGAAATGCAGTTTTGTTGAAATGACAGCTTTTGGGAAGGCTAGGAAAAGGGTCTGTGTGGACTTGTACCATATGTCACACATTGCAATTCTCTTGTCAATGGAAAATAATTGGGTTTTATTTGAGGGGTGCTAAACACAGTAACATACAGAAAATGTTATGGTGTGTGAATGAAAAATGAGATGGTTTTAGTTTTCAAAAATCAAATTGGGATGGAGAGCAGAAGGATGGGAGAGGGAAGAGAAGGATGAAAAAGGAGCAAAACATAGATGCTAGGAATGCCTGGCTCTTGTTTGCCATCTACCACCTCTACTAGAAAGACAATACACACTGCATGTGGACGTACACATTATATAGACAGATAATATGGGCTAATATATACCTAATTTCATAAGTAACCATCCTTTTTTCAGCTTGGGATTTTCTATTATTTGTTCAAACTTTTGTGATTTCTGGGTTGTTTTGTTGTAATGCTTCCTGATTTTGTTTATCCAGTAACTATTTCCTGAAACAGAGTCATTTCAACATTTTAAAAATAATAATTTTATTGACATATTTTGTTTTAATATCAATTTCATTTTCTAATATATCCCTCACCCCTGAATATTATCTCTTATTTAAAAAAAATTAAAAAGAGAAAAAAAACTAATCAACACAGCAAATTTGATAGTATATGTATACAGTGTTCCGCATCCATAGCTACCCTCCTTCTTCCATGAAGAAGGGACAGAGGTACAATCTTACATTGCTTCTTCAGAGGAAAGTTTGGTCACTATAATTGCTCAATATTCATTTTCCATTTTTTTGGTTGTTCTTTCTATTGATATTGTCTTCATTGCATATATTCTTTTCCTACTTCTGTTTATTTCACCTTGTATCATTTCATTTGAATCTTCCCATGTCTCCCTACTCATTGTTTCTTAAATTATGGTAATATTCTCTTATATTCATGCACCACAATTCGTTTAGCTATTAATTTCTGGGAATGTTCCATTGGTATATGGGGATAGTGTGACAGAATATGGGTTGACCTCTGAGTTCTCTTTAAACTCTGAGATTCTATAAATATTTGAAAATGGTATTTTTCTGGAAAACCTAGAATATGCTTATAACTGAGTAAACCTATATATTATTATGATATACAAGGAAGAATATTGTCTTTTGGGGTAATAGGGGTTGGGGAGGGGATTTATTTAGCAATTCTTCTACCTCTCATCCTATATCTGCTACTGTTTGTCATTTAAGGGGAAGAAACACTTGTGGGGAGCTGGAAGAGCCTCATTGAACCCTCAAAGTCATAATTGACTGAAAGGATTTCTTCTCTTTCTCTCTCTTTGTCTTTTTCTCTCTCCCTCTGTCTTTTTCTCTCTCCTATCAATTTAACTTTAAACAAAACCCTTCCTTTTCTTAAAAAACCTTTATTACTTCTGTTGCTCTCTGCCTGGGCAAATGGAAAACTTTATTTCTCTTAATTAGATGGAGACAGGGTTAATCAGGGTTTTAAAAAATGTTACTATGTAATTAATAGAAAAATGCAATTTAAAAAAAAATAAGACACAAAGCTTAAATTATGGAAATATTCTTCTACTTAACCCTGCCTGATTCTTTCTGAATAGCTTCTCCAATACTCACCCTTTCCACTATAAACCTAACTTAAGATGCTTCCCTTTTTCCATAAGTCACATACATATAGACACCTCTTCACAGGCAAGAATAATGAGTAGACGGAAGAGTTTCAGTATACAATAGCATTTTTTCACCTCTTCTGGAGTATATTTACATGTTAACCATTACTAAATATGCTTTGGCTCCCTTTCATTGAGTGCTCAAATTGTTGTCTGAAAGTTTTTTTGAGGGAAGATGAAAATTTTTAAAAATGGAAGAGCAATTTTCTTACACTTTAAGAAATCAGGCCAAAGAGGTTGTTTTGCCTTAAGTACCCAAGAGGTTATCTTAATTCTACCCTTCCTTTCATTTTAAAAACTTGGGTAGGTACAGGAAAGAAAATATCTTTAGGAAGACAGCTATCACAGGTAGACAGCATCATTCCAGAATAACCTTTCCCAGACTTTGAATCTTCATTTCTTTCTGTCGCCTGCCCTTTGCTATCAACAATACAAAGAAGCCTGTCTCTCTTATGCATGCAAATTAATTCCACAAATTATTTAAAGTTCCTTGCTGCTTCCTAAGGAAGAAGGAGGTTTGGAAGTTGGATATGGAACTAGATTACAATGGGGAGAATAAAACCCACCATACTGGTAAATGCTAGAGTCAACAAAATATGCAAAATGCCCTGAAGCTATATAATATCTTGGCCTCACACAAGGTAGGAAATTACTAGAAGAAATGTAAATGATGTTCAGGAGAGGAATGTCAGCTATATTCCAAAAGCAGGCTTGGTTCTACAGAGCAGCTACATATACATTGCAACCCGTTAAATGAAATACTATGGAAATGTTTAAGATTGAGATTTACATATAGTGAGGCAAAAAATGGCTATTAAAAATATCCTTCAAAGTTTTAAAACCTTATTTCTGAATCTGAGTATAGAACTTATAGAATCATGGGATGCAGAGTTGGAAGGGAATTTATTTTACAGATGTGGAAACTGAGACCTAGAGGCATGAAGTGCATAAAGTGGCATCAGTGCCATTCATGTATTCACATGGTAAATAGGAGAAATGAGATGCCAGATCATGGCTTCTAACTTCAAATAAAATGCTCCTTTTGCTATCCCATGGTCTACCTGTGAAGTAAATATATACTGTAAATGTCAACACTGAAACAAAACTAAAACATCAAAGACATTTTGCCAGATATGGCACTGGACAAAATACCAAGGAAAGCAAATCTCCCCTGCAAAGGTTTTATCTACCTAAACTTCTCTAGACCATTTAATCAGGGCCCTGCCACGAAGTCTATGGGCACCAAAAATACAAGGAATAACCTGAAAAGCAAGGGTAGCTGAAGGAAGGGACATCATTAGACATCTAAGATCTCCAGGTGTATTCATTTCCATTGATGAGCAGCTTCCTGCTCATTTTTTTTCAATCAATCAACAAGCATTTAATAAATACTCACTATGTCCCAAGCACTGTGCTAAATTTTGGGGGTACAAAGAAGAGCAGAAAACATACTTCTTGCCCTCAAGGAGCTTATAATGGGTGAGACATCATGTAAAATAATTCTATATACAATGAAAATGGAAGATAAATTCAGATGAAAGGTACCAGCAGTGAAGGGATTGTTAAATCCTCCCACAGATGGGTGTATTTAAGCTGAGTCTTGAAGGAGACCAGGGGAATCAGGAGGCAGCAGTGAGGAGGGAGGGCATTCTTGGGACGGGAGACAGTCGATGTAATCATGGAGCGAAGAGGTATGGTGTCTTATGCAAAGAATAGCAAGAAGGTTACTGTTAATGTTTATATATAGTGCATAGAGGAGAATAAAGAGTAAGAAAACCAGAAAGATAGGAGAGTGTTGGGTTGAAAAAAATTTTTTTAAAGCCTGGTGTGCTAGATGCTGGTGATAGAAAGGCAAAAACAATAACAATCCCTGCCTTCAAAGAGCTTATATTCTAACAGTGGAGACAACATGTGCACATTTAAGTATGTAAAAAAAAATAAATGCAAAGTGAAGCACTAGCAAAGGGCAAAGGGTGGGGGGAAAGGCAAGGCAAGGTCACATAGAAGGCAGAATTTTTTTTTAATTTAAAAAAATATTTTTTGAAGTCTTTTCTTTTTTCTCCTTAACAGTATTTTATTTTTTCCAATTACAAGTAAAGAAATTTTTCAACATCACTTTTGTAAATTTTTGAGTTCCAAATTTTTCTCCCTCCCTCCTCCCTTTCCTCTCCCCCAACTAAGAGAGCAAGTAATCAGATATAAGTTATACATGTACAATCATGTTAAACATATTTCCACATTAGTCATGTTGTAAAAGAAGAATCAGAAATCACGAGAAAGAAAAAAACAAAAAAGTGAAAATAGTATGTTTCAATCTGCATTAAATTTCTATAGTTTTTTCTCTGGATGTGGTTAGCATTTTCCATCATGAGTCTTTTGGAATTGTCTTGGATTATTTAATATGTCTTGGATAGGTTGCTGAAAAGAGCTAAGTCTTTCATAGTTAAGCCATTGCACAATATTGCTTTTGCTGTGTACAATGTTCTCTTGGTTCTGCTCTCTTCACTCAGCATCAGTTCATGTAAGGCCAGATTTTTCTGAAATCTGTAGGAGGCAGAATCTGAGCTGAACTTCAAAAGTGGGAGGGAGGAGGCAGTACTCTCTGGGTGTGGAGATTAGCCCATGCTAAAACCATAGAGACAGGATAAGTCATATGTGAAGGAACAGCACAAAGATCATCTTCTCTAAGCTTTGAACTCTTTAAGATTCATGTGGGGATAATGGGAAGAGCAGTGGATTTGGCATCTAAAAATCTGAGTTGGAAGCTGGCTTTGCCATTCGCCAATTTGGTAACCTAAGCAAGTCATTTAACGTGATTGCACTGGATGATTTGAGGTCCTTTCTAGCTCTAACAATCTAATAGAATGTGCTCCTGAATACTCTGCCTGTTCGTTGAGTCAGCTTTCCCTCACATCTGATCTCTCTCTCCACAGCTTTATAATATGTGAATCTGTTCTCTAATTGCTCCTTTGCTTAAGGATTTGCATCACTCTTTTGGACCCCAGATAAAATCCACACTGCTGCTGACACACAAAAAGCTCATTCAGTTGGGACCTTTTTATGAATCTTCACTTTAGAGTATAGTTAGATGGACTATCCAGTTCAATGGCCGGACCCAGAGAGCAGTGATTAATGAGTCAAGATTCACTTAGAGGGATTTCTCCATTGGAAAGTCTCAGAGATCTGTGTTTGGCCTTATGATATTTCTTTTAAAAATATTTTTAAATGAAATTTTTCTTTTCTTTTTACATGGGCTAAATTTCTTCCCCATATGCCCCCTCCAAAAGTGTAATATCATGTAGCAAATACTTATTTTCAGAAAAAAAGAGAAAAAGGTCAATAAAATAGATCAATACACTATATGAATTATACATATTCACAGTTCTTTAATGTTTGCACAACCTAGTGAGTTAGGCAGGTAGGTGCTGAGACAGATACAAAAAGGTCCATGATCTAATTCCTGCCTGATGGGATCTTAGAATCAACTTGATCAGGCTGTTGTTTCTTAGTTTGTGCTTCATCTTCCTTCTTCCCTATACTATTCTTTTTCCTAGGGTGACCCTTCAGAAGTTGCTACCACTAAGAACTATCTCATTTTGTTCACTACTCATCCCCAACTGCCTATAATCTCTGAGCTTCATGGCAACTCAGCTGACTAAGATTTGAGGTGAAGACTTATACCTATGGAATCCCCTGGGGAAGTCCTTCTTAGGGCCAAGCTTGCTTATAATTTTGCAACATTCATTTTTGATCATTTTATGGTAGTTGTTTTCTCCGTTTACAACAAAGAAGAACCAGGACTAATGGGGTAGAAGTTGTAAGGAAGCAAATTTAGGCTTGATATAAGAAAAAAAATTAATAGTATTTGGAACTGTTGAAAAGTGGAATTGGATTGCTTAGGAAGTAACTAATGAATTCACTCTTTTATTAGGATGACACCTTGTCAAGTATATTGGAATGAAAACTCATTTTGAGGTATGACTTGGGTTAGTCCACTGAGGTCTCTCCCTATCCAGAAATTCTGTGATTTCCATTTCTATCATAGATCCCTATTCCATTAAACCAGATGGTCTCTAAGGTCCCTTATAGCTCTAGCTTTATGATTCTATAATCTTTCATCATCTTCCCCCGTACCCCCCGCCCAATCTGAGTAGGTTTAGTTACCGTGGAGAGGTTCAGAGAGTGTCGGTGGTTGGGAAGAGGGACTGAATAAAATGAGCTAGTAGTAGCGGCTTCTGAAGGGATGCTCAAGAAATCAGAGATGTACAGTAGGAAGATGAAACACAGACTAAGAAACAATCGTTATCCGACCTGATCAAATAGATTCTAAGATCCCAGAGGGCACGGATTGTATCATAGACCTTTTCTGCATCTGTCTCAGCACCTAACTGCCCATCTCATCTTGTCATTGTGAGGAAAGTACTTCCGGTTAGATTTAAAACACAATAAGTGTGTGTATGTACATATATGTATATATGTACGTGTGCATAGACATACACACCATACACATTTATTCATACACATAGATACACATATACACAGGCAAACATACACACACATACAGGGTACCTAGGTGGTATAGGGAATAGAGTGCTAGACCTGGAGTCAGGAAGACCTAAGTTCAAATGCAGCCTCAGATATTTAATAGCTGTGTGACCCTGGGCAAGTTACTTAACCCTGTTTGTCTCTGTTTCCTCATTTGTTTTTGGTGTTGCTTTTTTTTTTTGGAGGGGGGATTTGGGGTTCAGTGACTTGCCCAAGGTCACATAGCTAGTAAGTGTGTCAAGTATTTGAACTCAGGTCCTCCTGACTCCTGGGCCGGTGCTCTATTCACCGCATCTCCTAGCTGCCCCCCATTTCCTCATTTGTAAAAGGAGTTGTAGAAGGAAATGGTAAACCACTCGAGTATCTTTGCTAAGAAAACCCCAAATAAAATCACAAAGAGTCAGACATGACTGAAACAACTGAACAACAGCTAATATGTATATATGTGTGAATACACAAATACACATATGTGCACATATATGTTTATATACAAGTTGTGTCACTTTTATCATTATTTTGAAAACATAGTCAAATAAGTAAAGGAACCATTGATTACAGCAGTTTTGTCTTTTTTTTTAAACCTGTGTTGTTCCTTCTACTTCCTGAGATTTGCAACCTTCTGGTCATTCTTAATTCTTCTTTCTTTCTTCACATATGTCCATTCAGTTGCCAAGTCTTGGGATTTTACCTTCACAGTATCTCTCGCATCCATCCCTTTCTCTCAACTTACTTGGACATTGAGGCCCTCATCACTTCTTGCCTAGACAGTTGCCAAAGCCTTTGAATAAGCATCCTTACCTCTAGCCTCTCCTCTAATCCAGCCTCTACGTAGCTGTGAAATTGATCTTTCTAAAATACAGCTCTCTCTGTTTCCCCCCTCCTTTCCTTAAGAAGCTGTGGTTTCTCCTTCTTCACATGGTTTCTCCAGAATACATTTTGAGGCTAATAGTACATCACTGTCATCTCCTATATGATCCACCCAAACTGGCCTGTTACTTGCTGTTCACCATTTCCCTGTAGAAGGCATTCATCTCTACTTGCTGTGTTTTTGCTCAGGCTGTTCCCCATCCACTCCTTTGCATCCTGGGTCATCTCCAGTCATCCTGATGAATATCTGGTCACTGGATCCAGATGGCTTTGGAGGAGAAAGTGAGACTGGTGACCTTGCATAGCCCGCCCTCCCTCAAATCAGTCAACTGCAAGGCATGTCATCATTTCTCTGATGCCCATCTTTGAAAATGAAGGACAAATACAACAACAACAAAAACCACCTTTTCCCTAAGGAATTCTCAACTTGCTCCCAGGTGTAGCTGAAGCACTATCCTTTACAAAAGATCTATCCTGATTCCCCCTGTTGCTAGTGCCCTCCCTCATATCACCTTATATTTATTTTCTTTTTTAAAATCTTTTTTATTCTTTTAAAAATTTATTTTCAGTTCCAAATTTTCTCCCTCCTCCCACCATCTCCCCTATTCATTGAGAAGTCAAGAAATACAACACCCATTCTTGCTTTATTCTTTACACATTTCGTCCTTTTCTATTTTTTCTCGGTTCTCCCACTAGAATGTAAGCACCCTGAGGACAATAACTGACTCATTTTTAGCTATGTCTCCTAAGTCTCAAGCCTGGTGCCTAGCACATGCCAGACAATCAATAAATGTTTGTTAACAACAACATGCATTGCTAAGTACTAGGTCCACCAATTAGAATGGTAGTAAAAAATTTTGATTTGGAGGAGTATGAAGAATGTGTCACATTTCTTCCTTTTGTGAAGGAATTTGTACTAAATAAAAAGGTCATATTGATGAAAGGAAATCCAATTCTTTTTGCTGGATGACTTAACATCTAGTTAGTTGGTTGCATCTAAAGCAATGATAATCATAATAATTAATATTTTTTTAAAAAGCTCACCATAAAGAATTGATTTGGAAGTTGTTTTTCCTTTTTTCCTTTTTGCTATTTACTATAAAATACCCTGAACAATTACATTCAATAAAAGAAGGGTCAAAATAGGTCTCTTTGTAACTTAAGACATTAGAGATGATAAGGAAAGTGACAAACCCAGTTTAATTCAGGTATCATTAAAGCTCTTGGCTGTCAAGAGAGACAAGCTATTTTGCTTTCCTCCTGTAGGAAATTGTCAGTTGATAGGCAAAACCTCAAGAATAATTAAAGAAAGAGGATATATGCCCACCACTGGGAAAATCAATCTTTTGCAAATGTATTAAAATGAATTCAGTATCCTTCCCTTTTAATAGCATCTCAGTACAAACATTTATTTTGCTTGCCTTTGATGGCGCCTGTGAACTCACATCGCCTCCTTAAAAATAAATTACGATGCTGGAAAAAAAAAAAAACAACTTAAACCAAAGAGAAGAACTGGTGTGTGTTTGTTTTTCTAACATAATAATTCAGAAAGTTCTGTGGGTCTGCAGGTGTCTTAAGTACAGTTAAGATATTCCAGGCATGTCTCAGAATGCTTCCTGTCACCTGAGGAGATCTGGAGGAGGTGGGAACACAGCAGTCAATGTTTAATAGGCACCTGGCTATCTCTTATTCAGAAAGCAGAGAAGAAAAAGAAGCCTCTCTCCTTGCACAGAGAAGGACTACCTTTGCTAAATGCCACACATGAATTTGACCTCTGCTGATGTGTCTGTGGAAAGTCAGGGGGTTTGGCAGCTGACTGGAAATATTGACCTTTCATTTGGAAGGCCTGACTTTGACATTTGGATTAGGTCACAAGTAAAATGGAAAAATTGCAGCATTCACCCAGGTTGCTGTATCAGAACAGCAACCCTTCTCTCTCTGTCTCTGTCTCTCTCGTTCTCTCTCTCAAAAAATAATTAATAAAAAAACCCCAACACCTACCCCCTCCCCACCTCAACAACTTTATTTGAAGCTGACTCCACCAGTTCTCAACCTTCCGGATGCACCGACCCTTTAATACCCTTATGTGGGCGCATCTGCACATGGGCAGACCTGCCTGGAGAGGGATAGAGGAGCAGTGTCTCCATTCCTAAGACCATCAGAAATATGTGTTTTCCGATGGTCTTGGGTGACCCCTGCAATCCCTGTGAAAGGATCATTCGACCCCAAAGGGGTCACGACCCACGGGTTGAGAACTGCTGCTCCAGACCATAGTGGTCAGAGGTATCCCCACTGGGGCTGTTGATGTTGTCTGTCCTTTGTTCTCAAAGAGCACCATGACATCAAGTAGGAGATGTTATACCTTGCAAGGGAATTTGAGTGAGCAGGCTGTTGAGGGAGGAAAGGAAGGAAATAAGTATTTATATAGTGCCTACTCTGTGGCAGGCACAGTACTAAGCACTTTAAAAATATTATCTCACTTGAGACCACAGCCCTGTGAGACAGGTGCCCATCATTATGATTTCTACATAGATTACCATACTCATTTAATAGTTGAGGAAATTATGAGGATTAGTTAATTAATTAAATAATAAAAATTAATAAATAATTTAAAAATGAGGAAATAGCAAGTGGGTTGGCCAAGGTCATGTAGCTTAGTAGGTGTTTGGGGCCAGATTTGTGCTCAAGTCTTTCTGACTCTAAAACTGAGCACTATCCCTTGTACCATCTAGGTACTGTTCTTAGTTTCCCAGGGGGACTAAACCAGGGCTGGCAATGAGACTACTCCCCAAATCACCATTAAAACACTTCTAGGCAGCCCTAGGATCTTTTAACATTGTACTTGACTAGACTCTCCCAGAGGTTTTACCATGATATAACAAAGACACATTTCTCCATTTTTTTGTAGGTGGCGGGGTCGGGGGGAGAGACTACAAGCGCCTGACATTGAATGTGTTGTTTTGCTGAATTCCTTTTCTCGTTTTCTCCCTTCTTCCCTTCTTCCCTCCCTCCCTTTCTTCCTTCCTCCCTTCTGTGTCCTCCTCAAGCTGTCTTGTATTTTTCTCATATTTATTCTGTTTATGTGTCCTTGTTCTCTTCCCTGTCGGAAGGAAAACAAGCAAGTTCTTTGCATATAGGGATTCTTTCATTTATTGTATTTGTATGCCCAGCACTTGGCGTACTGCTTATTAGATACATAGTAGGTGCTAATAAAATTACTTGTTGATTATTTGTAACAAGGGATGGATTTATGTAGAAATGAAGGTGATGTAAGACCCAAAGACATCAATTATTTTTAAAAGAGAATTATCTCTTTCCTCCTTTCCTATGATCTGTAGTGTAGTACCCATCATGTAACTTGGTGGGTGGGTTGCCACTGTATAAGGGCTCCTGTTTGTCATGTGACTCATGGCAACCAACCATCATTAGTCTATCTCTAGTCTGAGAGGAGCAAGAATCTATCTTTTCACTGTGTTTTCACTTGTTACTGGCATCCAACAGGGAAAAAGTGAGTGCAGCCACACGACTACACAGCTGATGCTGATGCCTGCTATGTGATCAACAGCAACAATGCCAGGGCTTCTTCCCCTCCCTTGCTATGCAGCCACCCTCCAAATTACATGAGTGTCTGGTGCTCTCTCCAAGGTCAGACACTCAGTTCATTATTTTTTTTTCTTGTATGTAAGCAGTTTCTGTGTAGATTTTTTTGTTGTTGTAACATTAAAATTTTGGGGGTGACTTTGTAAAATGGGTGATGAAAAGAATCAGAAGATCAAATCAGAACATAGAGTGTTTGATCTGAGTGGACAAATATTTGTTTACTTACATGAGAGACAAAACATTGTGCCTCGTTTGCTAAGAGGTAATAGCTGTACAATCTTCATTGCCATTTTGCATCAAAACATCCTGACTTAAGAAGATTGGATCCCAATGAAAAAACAACATAAAGTGTCCAAATTGTTGAAAAATCTCAGTGGGGAACAATGGTTTTTCAAGAAATTAAAATCAGAAAATGATGTGGCTATTAAGGTTAGTTTTCAGATTTCTAAAGAAATTGCTGTTACTGGGAAAGCTTTTCCTGAAGGTGACTTCATAAAGAAGTGTTTACTGATTGCAGTTTCTGTACTATGTCCTGATAAAAAAAAAAGTGTTTTTGAGAAATAGTTTAATCATTAATTATACTTTTACTTGAAAAGTGAGCCACAAAAAACCTATCTGCAGCTGGAAGAAATTTAGGCCATTTTAATTTTGGCCTCTACCTATTGTTGTTACGCAGATCTAGCTTAGCATATTATATTAGGAGCTTGATGAACGCTTGGTGCCTTTCTTCATTTCTAATCTTTATTTCCTACTCTTCAGGGGCTGTAACATATTGTGTTGATAGTATTGTTTTTGTTCCTCCTTCCATTAATATTCAACTAAATGCTACTACTAATGCAAATTAATATAGCTTCTTTATATATGATGCTCTTCATCACTCCTTGTATCAATTCATTTTTCCTTGAATAAAGTATAATCTTTCATAACTGTAGTCTAGTAATGAATTTCATTATTTTTACCAAGTCTCATTGATACCTATGATGTCACTTCCACCTCTTTGCTTTAGCATATCTATTGCACCTTATTTCTTATATACTTTGTAAATTATGTGCAGATATCTGAGATAATGATTCATGTGACTAATTCTCTTCTTGGATAGCATTTTATGTGAATTACTAATCTTCTTTATTTGATTCAGTAAACATTTATTAAGTGTCTATAGTGTGCAAAGTTGTGGTTAGGGATACATAGATAAAAATGAAACAGTCATTGGCCCAATTCTGCTCACATTATTCTTTCTTGTACCAGCTATTCTTTGTAGCATATGGCTTGGCAGATGTTTGTGGGATGTTTTCTCTTTCCCTTCCATTTTCAACTTAAAACTCTCTTCAGATTCTCAAGCCTTGAGGTAAATGTGTGCCTAAATATAATGAGAGCATATATAAACATATATGTATGTATGCATATATACATACAAACATACACACATATTGCTGTTGTGTGTCCTTCATTTTCGAAGAGGACCAATGACATCAAAGAGTGATGTCTTAACTTGCAAGTGAATTAGATTTAAGTGAGGCAGAGTTACACAAAGTCATCAACCTCACTTCCTGAGTCATCAAAGTGCAGTGGCAAGACAAAAATCTTGGTGATGCAGTGGATGACCTTGTCATCTTCACGGTCTGAATAAACCCAAGCACCCCACAGCACCTGCTTCAGCTACCTTCATGGCCATTGGGAAAGTCTTCATATGCTTGAATCAACCAACAGGTTTGTGGCCCACGGGTTATCCTTAACCTGGTTTAGCCTGTCTGCCAAGATATTTTACCAAGATGTGGTTGGTAGATGTGCTATAGGTTCTTGGAGCCACAGGTGGGAGTTGTGTGATGGATGAGCAGTTTGGTAAGTCTTTACATCAGAGTCACTGGTCCTCCTTGGACATCCATCTTCCCCACACATATATATGTATATAGCCAAGAGCCCACCATACTTACATTTTAAGACATTATCCAGAAATCCAAATTGTATTCTCTGATATCTTCTTAAACACCTTTTTTACTTCCAAAATATGTTTGGGTTTTTTTGTATTTCAAAACTTCTATCTTCAATCAGTAAGCATGATGAAAACACCACCTTCATTACTAAGGTCTTTAGTTTTGTGCCCAAGATTTCATAACCTCTAGAAATGCTTTCTATGTTCCTTCCGGTGGTTTCATTTATTCCAACATGAATCTTCAGGAGCAAGTAGTAGTCATCATTTATGACAAGTCTCAGGAGGTATTCTGTCATATCCAGAATACATGCCCCAGGAAGACAGCAAAGTTTTCTATTATTCATGTCATGTTGATATATGGCTGCCTTGGAATCTCTCAGCAGGGAGTCACTAATCACCATTATTCATCTTTTCTTCTTCATACCATTACTGGATGACCTCTATCTTTGCACCGGCTGTCCCCTATGACTGGGATGCACTCCCTCTTCTGCGTAAAAAAAAAATTCAAACTGCGTGTAATGGAATATTGCCACACTGTAAGAAATGATTAATACAAAGAATTCAGAGAAGCTTGGGAAGACCATATTCTCGAAATTACTTGTATTTATCTACTTCATTTAAATTTTTATTTATTCTCCTTATATTTATTTTGTATATACCTATATATGTCATTGTTATCTTCTCTGCTTGGAGGTAAGCTTCTTGTGAGGGCTTGTGAGTGTTCTTGTATGCCCACCACCTAGTGCACATGGTAGGGATTTAATAAATGTTAGTTGATTAATTGACCTGTCAGTTATATTTGATGGATATAATCATTCTTTAGAGCAGAGTAAGATACATTCTTCTAGAGGTGTCCCACTCTACCTCCTTTAGGAAGATACTCATGGAATTCCAACTATTCAATGTCTTCTCTTCTATCTCTGTATCACTTTTCTCCACCTTCAAACTTCTGATAGAGGCTACAATTCTCACATCTGCTTCAGATTGCTTTTTTCCCTTTGATTTTGTTCAAGTAACACTTCATTTTATCTCAATGTCTCTTTTGCTTTTTTCTCCAGCAAGAATAACTTGTGCTTTGTGTATATGTAGCTGTTACTCATCACTGGCAGAGCACAAGCATAGTACATGCTCTTCAGGTCACAGCAAATCCCCTTGTCCTGAATACATGTTGGAATCAAACTCCTCAGTCACCTGTCACTCTTTCTGGTAGTTTTTATAACTAACTAGCCTGGTGAACTGCTATGGCAAAGTATTTCTAAATCCTGTAAATTCCAACTCTGCAACGTCTCTTGCATTTATCTCCTATTTATATAGTTTCCACTGCATCATATTTATTGCTACCTGCCTAAACTATTGTCATAGACTCTTGTAGCTTTTCCTGCCTCTACTTTCTCCTCTTTCTAGCCAAATCTTTATACTCCTGCTAGAATATTCTTTGTCATATAGAGACCTGGATATGTTACTTTTTTGTTCAAAAATGTTCTGTGGCTCCCTTTTACTTAGTAAGGTTCTAATTCTTTGTCTTGTCATTCATGGTTCTTCACAATCAAGTACTGCATTATTTTTTCATTTTTAACTCATGTAACTACCCTCTAATACTCTTGATTTGAGGATGATTTGACTACTCTGTCCACTGAATACACCTAAATGTCTTTATTTCCTATACTGAAAAGTCCTCTTTCCCCTTCTTACTCTGTTGAATTTTTTTTACCCCTTCTTTAAAGTTCAAATCAAATGGTACTTTATCTTGAAGCTATCTTTGATTTCCCTGGGCTGGTAGCAAGTTTTCTCCTAGGACTACATGTGGTACTTTTAAAAAATTCCCTAATGTACTTTTCATGTAATATTTTGTACAACTGTTGTTTCTATTTGTATCTTCTATTAGGTTCCCAACTCTATAAGGGCAGGAACTGAATCATCTAAACTTTCAATTTCTACTAAAATGTAATGCAACAATCTGCACACAGGTATTTAATAAAGGTTTATGGAATAACTAAACAGATGAAGCATCTGTTGCTTCATTTTTGTGTATTTGTACATTTTTATTTGGGGCATTCAACCTATAAAGTAATTTCATGCTACTTTCAAGTCACTCACTTAAACATTTTTAAAGTGATATATTTTTCCCATCACTTTCATTTCTGAATATATCACTCCATTCCTACCAAAAGAGCCATCCCTTCTAAGGGGGGAGAGAGGAGGAGAAAGAGAGAAGACAGAGAAGAGAAGAGAAGAGGAAAGAAGAGGACGTAAACAGAAAAATAGAAACAGAGACAGAGAAACAGACAAGAGAAGCAGAGACGGAGTGAGACAGAGATAATTTTTTTTCCTCTCTTCTTCTGCTTCAAGTTTAGTTATTATCATATTGAAGTTTTCTGCTGTCCAAAATATAGTTTCAGAGCAATCAGACTTTGTTGCTGACAAATATGAATGAGAAAAGATAAAAATGTGGGCTAGATTAGTGGTAAACGTTGACCTTTTCTTCCTGGGTTACTTGTCTCTAATTCATTTGTGGCTACTTAGAGATCTTGGGGTTATGTAAAAGGTACTAACCAAAGGTAATGTTATCAGTAAAAGAAGATTATGATCTTTTTCTGAGACCCTAGTGTAGAAAAATATTTCATATTATCCTACAGGTATTCATTCTGGCTTTTCTTCACTGGGTTTGGTGACTATGGCTTAAGAACTGTCATCCTGCCCTTATCAGGGAAAGTTTTAGCCACCATACAAGGCTGCTACGTTCAGTGAGGAATTAGTTCAGCAATTGCAGTAGAACCTACTGTCCAGGACAGGAGATATGTTCTGCAAGGAGAAGCTATACTGAAAGTATTGTGATAATAGCACCACAAAGTATC
Organism: Pseudochirops corinnae; assembly: GCA_028646515.1. NCBI lineage: Eukaryota > Metazoa > Chordata > Mammalia > Diprotodontia > Pseudocheiridae > Pseudochirops > Pseudochirops corinnae. Next base: position 92,945,921 of record CM053586.1, read on the forward strand.
ACATTTTGATGTTAGAAGTGTGATTTGTATTCACACATAATTTCCCAAAATCACACATGTCTGTGATCCATATGCCTATCCCTTCTCCCTACTAAAAGGATATGTATTTGTCGGGGAATTTGCCCTAAAGTTTATGAGGGAAATATTTTATTGTACCTCTTTCTGTATTTCATTAAATGCTATTGATTTGAAATAAATACATCCTGTAAATAGAAAGGAAAAAAACAGGCACTAAAAGAGAGCTTATGAGCTATTGTTTTAAGTGTATATGAATACACAGAAAGCCTTGAACACAGAATATCTATTTTGAGGTCCCCTTTTGTGAAAGGAGCATGCCACAGGTGTGTCATATGTCATCATTCACTGTCTTTTATTGTTGTTCTTTACAATTAAATTGGTGTAGTCATTTATATTGTTTCCTTGGTTCTTCTTGCTTCAGTTGTATCAGTTCATAAAAATCTTCACAAACTTCTCTGAATTCATTGTATTCATCATTTCTTACAGTGTGGTAATATTCCATTACATTCATTTGTCTTTTCTGTTTAGCCATTCCACAATCAATGGATATCTACTTTGTTTCCAGTTCTTTGTTACTGCAAAAGTACTGTTATGAATATTTTGATGTGTGTGAAAACTTTCTTGCTATAGCTCACCTCTTTGGGGAATATGCTTAGCAGTCAAACAGTATGGGCATTTCATTTTCTTATTTAAGTCCAGATTGCCTTCCAGAATAGTTAGATCAATGTCTTGCTCTTTTTACAGCATATATCAGTTTCCCTTTCTGTAGCCTTTCCAATACTGAGTATTAATGGACTCTTGGGTCCATGAAATCGTTTTTTAATAATGTTGTGATAATTTTACTTTAATATAGTTCAATTGTTTTCTTTTGTAATCCAATATATTTTATTTCAGGCACTTAGAAAAAGCATTATTTAGAGACAGGGCCCATAAGATTCATCACATTGTCAAAATGGTCCATGAAACAAAAAAGTTTAAGAACCCCTGCATAATTTGTACATTTTGTCACCTTTGACAATGTCACCCTCTTTTTTTTGAATATTGGGTTTGCATCGTGTTCAAAAATAGAATGTGTTTAATGATTACTTCAATGTTGATGTGTTGAAGGCAAAATGACCTTGTGGGAAGGTCACAAAACAAATTCCTTTCTTGAGGCCAACTTGATACTTTAAGTTCTTAATCTCTTTGAGCCTCAGCTCCACCATCCACAAAATGAGATGACTTCTGAGATCTCTTCTTGCTCTTGCATTTTAGAATTCTGTCATTCCTCAACTTGAGAAATTAACTAGAGACTCATTTTATATCTGAAGTGACTGAAAAAAAGAATATAAAAGGGATTTTTATCATTGATGAGTTGTTATTTAATAGCTTTAAAAATTTATTTAATAATACTCAGTCTTTGACCTTCAATATTTCTTAATACTCTATGGTAAGTAGGCTAAGTTCACTGATCCCTGACAATTTATTCCCCTCCAGGCATTCTTCTCCTCTCCATCTCCTCTCCCCTCCTTCAACATACACACACACACACACACACACACACACACACACACACACAAGCACACTATTCTTTTATTTCCAGGAAATGGTTTGTCTAGATTGTTATTTGATTCAATACTTGCAAGTGAGGAATAAAGCATTTGGTATTGAGTTGTAAAGTATGAGCTATAAAATTGCACCCTGGGGAAATATTTAGAGCTTCTGTGTGTTTTTGATATGAGATTCAAATACTGCATAAAGCATGCTTTGGGGATGTACAAGCCTGAACTCGCTGTCTCACTCACACAAAGGCTAGATATCCCTCGGTGAGATAATGGCATAAGGTGACTGTGCTAATCTCAGAGGTCAGCCTGATACCCACTGGGATTTAGAATTAGTTATATTCTGGACAAGTCATAGGAGTTTGCTTCATTGTGTGTAAGTAGGAGAAGCAGGAAATGAGGTGGCTGGAGAGGTGAAAGGAGACTCTGACCTAGCTCTAACTCTAGGTTTTTCCAATTAGTTCAACACATATGTATTGAGAGCCTACTTTGGGTCCTATATCATGCAAGGTATTGTGAGGAACATATTGGTCAACAAGGACTTACTATGTTCCAGGCATTGTGCTAAGTGCGAGGGCTCCAAAGAAAAGAAAAAAAAAACTAAGCAATCAAAAAATCCCAGTCCTTATGTTTAAGGAGCTCACATTCTAAAGAGAGACATAATAAGCAAATCACCCTACCCACAGATACATGTGTTTATATGTGCGTGTGTGTGTGTGTGTGTGTGTGTGTGTGTGCATTTATGGAGAGAGGGAGATAGATAAATAGATACAGAGAGAGAGAGAGAAAGAATATAAGAATGAATATGAACATAGGAAGTAATTCTCACAGGGAAGGCATATAGGAAACATTTGATATAATCTCTGTCTGCTGTCAAAAAACTTATGATTAAGTCATAGGTTTTCTATTTGTATAGTGTTATACTTTTCGAGGCAAAGAATGGAGAAGGGAGTCATTGCCAATCTGCACATGGGGACAGTGTTGCCATGTTGTGCTCCTAGTGAGCCCTCATGAGAGATTGGCAATGGTTCCACTCCCCAATCTTTCCTGTTCTTGTGATGGTTTTAACCTAGTTGTTTAGTTCAACAGAGAACATATGATGTCTATGATGAGTGCTGATTTCACACACACACACACACACACACACACACACACACACACACACACACACCTGTATGCAGTGAGAAACATTGGCAAAATTCCTTTATTGGTCCTGAATCTTTGACATTCCAGTTTTCTTAACACTCGACTAGACTTATGACCACCTTCTAGGAATCAGTAAAGATGAGGTTCTTTTCTGCTCAAGGCTCTCCTACATGTTGGCAATGAAGCCTGAAGCTCAGCCCACTGAGAGGATTACCATTTGTTTTTATTAATCCTCATTTTCTGGAGCCACAGGCAGTGGTTTTTGTGCCTTCTCTCCTCCTTCCCTCTTTGCATAGAGAAGTATTTTCCCAGACCATAGCTGTCCCAATATCCTGTTCAAATTGATCGGCTCACATCTACATGGTTGTGAGGTATGGGAGACCCATAGCTAAAGTCTGGGCTTCACCCAAAAGGTATTAAGTACATAATTGCCTCAAGGCAGGATAGTCTTAAAGTGTGGCAGATTGGGGGAGGGGTGCAATTTTCCAAACCCATTTCTTTTAGGAACTTCACTTCCTTCCTTGCAGATGTCCAATGGATAGTGGGCTGCAAGAAGAATTCATCTTTATGGAACCAGATACGTGTAACTCCACATCTTAGCCACTTAAAAAGAGACAATGGACATAGTCCATGTGGGGCGGGTAACTGATTCAACTGGTTTTATAATAGTAAGTTCTCTGAGACTTCCCCAAGCCTGTGGAACTGCTGTGGAGAGAGGCTCCAAGTCATCAGCAGTTACTAATCCAAGACTCCCCAAGTTGCTATTTAAACTTTGCTTGAAACCTCTCCAGTTTCTTAGTGGATAAAGCCTGCCCAGCTCCTGCTTCCTAAGTGGAAGAATCACTATTGGAGGAATAGTAATAGGATGAGCCTGGGGCTTTCTTATTATGGGTTTCCAACTTTCTGATTGATTCCTGCTCTCCTTTCCTTGTCTTATGGCTCTGAACTCAGCATGATAGAGTGAAACTCTTTGTTGGAAATTCTATTTCTTGGCCTCAACCTATCTTTTACTGACCAAATCCCTAACTGTGCCTGTTGAACCCCAATCCCAATCAGCAGAGATTTTTTACTTGTGATTTTATAAACTCTATTATCTGCACCCCAGCTTTCATTGCACAGCTCTTAAAAGTTGAAGGCTCTGTCTATAGTTGCTGATGTACTGGGCCAATTTATTTTCAGTCTTATTATTCTGGAAGTCCAGCTTCTATGGGAGAGTTAGCAATAACCAGGGAATGATGGACCTGGAGGTTTATTTACCCTTACTGGCAGCCTCCTCCAGCACCCACTGAGCTAATTGCTTCTTGTGAGATGGGGCCTATTCTCTGTTCCATTGACAGGACTCTCTATACACCACTAGAAGGACCCTTGGCACAACATGTCACAGTACTGTAAGTGCCCATCTGATCACCCCATATTCTATATTTGCATTGCCCTTCCCCCACTTCAACCACCATGAGAGCCATTCTGCCATCTTATTCCATTTAACAACTATGCCAGATGTTAGGGTTGGACCTAACTCAGGCTGATATTCTGTTAATTCAAGTTCAGTGTTGGGGAAAAAATGAGGTAATTCAACAATTAACAAATGGAAGTTTACTTAACCATAGCATAGAAAGGACGAATATACTCTAACACTTAGCTGGGGTAGATGTGAGGCCATTCCTTTTCCCCACCCCACCCCCTCCATCTCCATATGGAAATGTGTCTAGTCAGCAAGGTTTTGTGTGGTAACTTGCACAGTGTTGGAACATCCACCAGGTCTGAAGCCAGAGCCATCTCTAGTCATCCTGATCTAGATCTTGGCACTGGATGCAGATGGCTCTGGAAGAGAAAGTGAGGCTGTTGACTTTGCACAGCCCTCCCTCACTTAAATCCAATTCACTTGTAAGACCAGTTTCCTGATGGTCATGGTCCTCTTTGAGAATGAAGGACAAACAACAACAAACAGGTCTGAAAGGCTACAATTCCATGTTGGTGACCTGCTTTATGAGCTCAGGTGACTATGGGAGGCTACCAGGACACTGCATTAAAGGAGGTAAAGCTTGAGCCTTAGAAACTCCTGGGTCAGTCAAGTCTCAGAAATAATTTTGTTGACTTTCATGGAAAAACTAGCCTAACTTAGGATATTTCTTCCACCATACTTAGTAATCAATAATTCTTCTGAGATCATACTGATATTATAGGGTTCAATAAGTAACTTTTAGCCACAAACTTGTAGGCTTAGACAAAAGCACCATATAGCCATGTTATTTATTATCAGTATGAAGTAACATGTTACAGAAGGCTGTGATGGGACTGTAAGCCACAGTCACAACTTTGTACTAAGAAAACAGGGAAAAAAAGAAAACTGCTATTGAGTGAAATTTATTCTCATTAAATATCCAAACCATCACACCTGTTGGTTCAGGCTGATCTCACCTCCAGTTTACCACATATTGATTTCTTTTTATTTCACTCTCTAGACTGGGCAACCATTTGCTTGATGTTTGCTCCCACCTCTCCACATGGTCCCCCAAGACTTGGGTGAAAGTCTTTTTTCTAAATGCTGCTGGACCTCTAGAACAAATTGAAATCTCCTGAATGCCTGTGAATGGTCAGTGGTTCTCAACCTTCCTAATGCCTCAAACCTTTAATACTTGTATGTAGGTGTATCTGCATGTGGGCTGACCCACCTGGAGATGGATAGAAGAGCGGTGTTTCGGTTCCTAAGACCATTGGAAATATGTGTTTTCTGATGGCCTTAGGTGACCCCTGTGAAAGGGTCATTTGACCCCCGAAGGGGTTGTGACCCACAGGTTGAGAACCGCTGGTCTAGACCAAGAATTCTCTTACCACCCTGGAGAGGTCCTCCAAAGCCTTGGTGGCCCTAAAGAAGTCCTCCCTATGTTCCTGGGAGCAATATAATTTTTATATGAAACCCAATTCAAATACAACCTTCTTTAAGAAACTTTTCCTTTCACTTGCTAGTCTCTAAGGACCTTCTCACCTCCCTTGGAATTTAAATTATCCTTGTAATTTTCTGATATAGTTATGGACTTTTTTTGTAATATTGTTTTCACTATGTGTACCTTATTTCCTGCTAGATTCCAAGTTTCATAAGGGGAGGCCCCTTATTTTAGCTAAACTTTGCATATCCTCCAATACCTAGCACCATGCTCTGCGTACATTTAATATTAGTTTAATAAATGTCTGTTGAATTGAGTGAATTTATTTTTAAGCTACATATTAGTCAATGTCATATAGAAAGGAAATATATCACATCTTGTATTCCTGACTACATGGAACTCAACTTGGAACTCTAATCTACTACTTGTAAAGTTACCAAGCCAATTCACTAATCTTTAAATCCTTATGCCTATTTGTTTCTCCCAAGGGCATGTGTGAGCTCCCTCTCTCAAGTTGTCATAAATTTGTTCTTTCTTTTTAATGAAGCTTTCTACCGTTCATTGAGATCAGTGACCCCAAAGTCAGATCTGACTTTTTATTCCATTTTAATTTCCTAAATGACACAGAAAAAGTGCCATTAGAGAGGGTCAGCGTTAATTTTTTTATGTATTGAGGCATGTGGATTTTTACGAATTTTTTAAGGACTGACATAATTAATAATATCCCATAAATGTCCATTGGATTCAGTAGAAGATACCAAAAAGGCTGACTTAGACGAAAGAAGTAAAAGGAAAAAAGTCTGCATGACTATTTGTAAGGCTGTCTTAGCCAGGTGCCAACGGAACTTCATGTTCTTTGAGCTCCATTCTAACTCTGAAATTCTATGATTCTGAAAAGTAAAGATTCTGAATTAAATTTTCCAAAACTACATATAACAAATAAATTACATATAACACCAAGCTTCACTGAAATTTGAAATGGAAAACCTAATTCTTTTTTGAGGAGGACACTCAGAATTTCAGTCAGAATGGACTTTAAAGATCAGGTATATCCAAAGAATATTTTCCTCTGAAACCTCCTTAATACGTTATCATCATACCTGAGCTCGCAGACCTCTAGTGGCAGGAAACTCAAGCAGCCTATTCTATTTTTGAACAATGGGCTCTTAGGATATTTCCCTTCATATCTGGGCAACATCTATCAATCCTTCCTAGTCCTCCCACCCCCCACCATTTCCCTTAAGGAAAAGAAAAATCAATTTATCTTCCACATGAGCATTGGTTTGCCAATAAATGTTCAACAGCCTGCTCTTCAAGGAAAAAAAAATACTTTATCACTTAAGTATAGACAATCAACAAAAAACTCTATAAATTAAGCCCAAATGTGTAGTTTTTGCCTGTTTATGGAATGTAAATGCTTACACTGAAAACTTAGCAACTAATTCTTACTAGTAGGTTTGCATATCCCTGCCCAGAAGACAGACTTTCAAAATCTGAAGATATTTCTGTCCCACTTCCCTCATGTCTTTTCTTTCCTAGGCTTGTTCTTTATTCAGATAATTAACTACCTGATTTCCACCTTCCTGAGGGCATGCTCCAACTTGTTTGTCTAAGGCAGTGGTTCTCAACCTGTGGGTTGTGACCCCTTTGGGGGTAGAACAACCCTTTCACAGGGGTCGCCTAAGGTCATCAGAAAGCACACATTTCCAATGGTCTTAGGAATCGAGACACCACTCCTCTATCCGTCTCCCAGTGGGTCCGCCCACATGCAGATACGCCCACATACAAGTATTAAAGGGTCGAGGCATTAGGAAGATTGAGAACCACTGGTGTAAGGTGTGATCTGTTTTTTGTTCTTGTTCAGTTCTTCTAGTCCTGTGCTAGGGTTTTCTTGACAAAAATACTGGAGAAGTTTGTTATTTTCTTCTGCAGATCATTTTACATTTGAGGAAACTGAGGCAAACAGGATTAAGGGACTTGCTGAGGTTCACACAGCTAGTAAGTGTCTGAGGCTGGATTTGAATTCAGGTCTTCCTTGCTGTAGGCACAATTCCAGTAAAATGGTACTCTAATCTCCCTCATTCTGGACACTCCGTTATTATAGTCTAACCTAGAAATCGCAAACACAGAACAAAAAATTAAATCTGCTCTTTTGACTGCCTTTTCTCTTTGTTGACTCATGTTGAGGTCACAGTCCACCAAACCCCCAGGCCTTTACACATAAACTGTTGGTTAGCTGAGTCTATCACATCCTGTGTTCATGCAAATAATTTATTTTTAACCCAGTGTATAACTTCAAACTTCTTCCTGGTGAATTTTATCATAATGTAATGGAAAGAGTACTAGCTCTGGAGTCAAAGGATCTGAGTCCAAATCTTCATTCTAATTAATGCTTCCTAATTGGATAACTTTGGACAAGTCATTTAGCCTCCTGGGCCTTAATTTCTTTCTCTGAAAAATGAGGGATGAGATTACTTCTGAAGTCCCTTCCAGCTATAAATATATGTTATTATAATTTAAATGATGTTGGTGCACTCTTTCATACTGCCAACATGATGTTAGATCCTAATTCTGCCATGATATTATAGCAAGATTTTTTTTTCTTCCCTCCAGTTTTCTAGCATACAGTAATGCTGTGGAATGCTCATTTCTTCCCCACGTATCCACCTCTCCCTGGATATGATAAGGAATAACACAATGTAGTTTGAATAACCCTATCTCAATTGCCTACAAAAGACTCTGAGACTTGTGATATAGCAAAGGTTTTTGGCAAACTTTTGAGCTCTTGGATGTGTTTATTTGCAGAGAATCTTTACTATCTTAGTTCTTGAGAGAAAGAAGATATTAGAGAATATAATAGCATCCCCTTGTTCCAACCCGGACAGAGATGTTTCTTAGAAATGAGAGGGGAGGGTCATGCTTCTCTTCACAAATGTCTGTGTTTATAAAAAGGTTTTCATTCCTTTTGATAAAACAGAGCTAGCCCCAATGCCTTAGGCCATTAAGAATCAGCCTGCAGATTTGGGCTGGCTTCCAGGGATGTTATTCTGAGCCAGGTCTAACTCAGGCCAGTCCAGTTATTCAGGCTCCAAACACTAACGAAAGAGAGGGCTACAGAGTAGACCCTCCCTTATATGGCACTGCATCTGAGAGTCACATAAGGGAGCCACCTGCCAAGTGATTGTACAGTAACTCTCTTTCTACACTCTAATAATCTCATTATCCAACCTGCTTTCTATCTTCCACCTAGCCACACGCGCACATCAGCACTCCACCACTCCTGATGTTCCTAAATAATTCTCTCCATCTCTAGACTTGACATCAAATGACTTCTTCGCCATCTCTATTTATTAAGACAGTGTCGTGCAATAGAAAGAGTGTTGTATTTTGGAATTGGAAGAACTGTCTTCAAATCTTCTTTGACACTTGCTACCTGTATGATTTTGGGCTACTAATGATAGCTGGAGCTTATATAACCATTTAAGATTTTCAAAGGGTTTTACATCTGCTCTCTCATTTGATTCTTATAAGAAATCCATGAGGTAAGAGCTGTGATCCCTCCCATTTTATAGATGAGGAAACTGAGGCACAGAGAGATTAAATTAGGGGCGGCTGGTGGTAGAGTGAATAGAGGGCTGGGCCTGGAGTTAGGAAGACCTGAATTCTAATACGGTCTCAGGTACTAACTGTGTGACCCTGGACAAGTCCCTTAACTAACCTCAGTTTGCCTTAGTTTTCTCAACTATAAAATGGGGATAATAGCACTTCACCAAATTATTGTGATAATTAAATGAGAAAATACTTGTTTTAAAAGAAAAAAATTCATCATCATACCTGGAATATAATGGGTACTTTGCTTATTTTATTTATAAATGCTTTTCTTCTCCTTCCCTTAAGCAACCTGCACAACCAAAGTGTCCGAAGCACTGGGGTGGTTTGCTGTTCCTTTCTCCAGCTCATTTTACAAATAAGGAAACCAAGGCAAAGAGAGTTAAGTGACTTGCCCAGGGTAACAAAGCTAGTCTGTGAGGTCAGATTTGAACTCAGGAAACTGAGTCTTTCTGACTCCAGGCCTGGTACTCTATCTGCTTTGCCACCTAACTGCCACTCCAGTATCTTTGCCAGGAAAACACCAAATGGGGTCACAAAGAGTTGGATATGACTGAATCACAACAATAGAAGCACTATTAAAATTCAGGTCTTACTGACTCCAAGTCCTATACTCTATGCTTTGCACCACCTAGCCACCTCAAGTGGCTACCACCTCCAGAGGCAGTCCTTCCATTTGTCTGGGTCAAAGTTTCTTTACTATAAAATGAAGTTATTGGATCAAATGACTTTGAAGGTCCCTTACAGCCTTAATTCTATATTCCTATTATAACAGTCTTCTCACCATTTGCTCTTCTCCTTCAAGTGTGTGGTGGAGGGGAGTGTGAAGGAGCACGAGAAGTACATTAGTGATGTGACTGCAGTAGAGAGATGCCAAAGTCAGGATCCAAAAGGGACTCTGGCCTTGCTACTAAATCTATATATCCTGTTCCTTCTCTGAGGGACTGAGGCCATCATTAGTAAAGTTCCCTGCCAGGATACTTGGAGAGAGATCAGGAAAAGTACTGACCTTCATGAATTTCAGGTCATCCCAAATCCTGAGTTCGATGTCCAAGGCTAAGCTGAGATCCTGAATTTGGAGTCTCTCTGTATTCATCTAGATGCAGGGGTACTTAAACTGTAATCTAAGAACCTGGTTTTTTAATATTTTGGTGACTATTATTTCAATTTAATTAGTTTTCTTTGTAGTTCTATATATTTATTTTATGCATTTAAAAATTATTCTAGGAAGGGATGAATAGGTTCCACCAGGCTGACAAAGAAAGTCTTGATGCACAAAAAAAGATTAAGAAACCTTGATTGGAGACTTCATCCACAGGTTCCTCCCATCCAATCCTTGAATTCTACCTCTAGGTTCTTCAAGTGAGCTTTGACCTTATCTTGCCAGGTCAGAGATCTCTATTTCATTTTTAGGTATCTCCTTGCTTAGCTGTCTTTGTCCTTGTCTCCCTTTGACTGAAAATTTGGACTTTACCGTTAGGTCCCCAGTTCTGATAGGTGAGATACCTTGTCTTTTTTTTTTTTTTTTTTGCTTTTTGGAAGGAGGAAGGCAGGGCAATTGGGGTTAAGTGACTTGCCCAAGGTCACACGGCTAGTAAGTGTTAAGTGTCTGAGGTCAGCTTTGAACTCAGGTCCTCCTGACTCCAGGGCTGATGCTCTATTCTCAGCACCACCTAGCCACCCCAATACCTTATCTTAATGAGATCCAAGTCTCTATGCCACTTCTGTGTGGTCTCCTGTCATACTTTTGGATTCATATGACCCCCTGCTTATGGGCTTAAATGCCTTCCTTCCACTTCCTCAACCTTTCCCACTCCAACTTCTAACAACTCTGAGGTATTCATCAGTTAGAATGTAAGCTCCTGGAGGGCAGGAACTGTCTTACATATTTTTTGTGTCCCCAGTCCTCAGCACAGTGCATGGTATATGGTGCTTAATACATGTTTTATCTATTGATCTTTAAATACCTGCATTGGAATAATTTATTAGCATCTTCAGGATATCATTCGTGAGAGCCTACTCCCCTGCAGAGATTTAGACCATTGGATCCCACCTATTTTCTCTCTGTCCTTTGATAGTACTCCCTCCACTCCCAAATTTAGGGTTTCTGTCAGAATGTCTGGATTTCCTCTCCTGTCTATAATGAACTCTGATGGAGTGGTCCCTCTACCCCAGTGCTTCCATAATTTCTACTTTTGCCACCAATTCCTCTTTGATAGTGAGAGTGTGGTCCAGAAAGGCATTCTCTTTATGGCTTCCTCTAGCTTTTAAAGAATGAAATTATCATCAAACCAAGTCAAGAATGCATCAGCTTGCCCTTCCCCCAAAGGTAAGTGTGACTTGTATGGTGGCTGTATGGTGGTATAGTTAGGAATGCACTCAGACACTGCTCTCATCTTCAAAAACACATTTGCCTAACCCCTGATTACACACTGAGAGTACTCTTAGAACCAAGGCCAGCTTCCAACTATCGTCTGGCCACATGCACCAGGAATTTGCCTGCTTCTTGATCCCTCTAAATACCAGCATTACCTCTCTTCCCTTCCAATCACTGCCCTTCACAGCTGCCCTCACAAAAGCGTCAGAGCCAGGACCAGACGTTTCCTCTGCTTAGGAGGTAGCACCTGTGTTTCTATCTCTCCCCCAGCTGGCCAGCATCCCAGTCTCCAGTCATTGGAGGCTGGGATGGAACCGATGGAGAAAAATGGAAAGATAGGCATCACAAAGCAAGATAGTGGAGCAGGGCAGATGTGGTAGTAGACAAATGAAGTCAGGGTGAGGTGTAACCTTGGCAATGAGAGTCAACTACACTTTGACTCATCTTCTGCTGGGGAAGCAGCTGTTATTCATACTTTGGTTTTTGTTTGTTTGTTTTTTCAGTAGTTAGAGGAAGTGTGTTATCTAGCCCTTCCCCTGTTTGTTCTTGAGTGAATAACAGCTGCCTCAGTTTTAACTGGTTAGACACCCAACTTTGCTGCTTACTAGTTGTGTGTCTCAGTTTACCCGTCTGTTAAAAGAGGGGGTAATACTGTGTATGGTGAAGAAAGTACTTTCCAAAATGTGGAGCGCTATGTAAAAGTTTGTTCCTCTTGGTAAGCTCAATGTTCCACACCTCAAACTCCAACCTGTCCTATGAGTTTCATCATGAGATTTTTAGCCTGGAAGTGACCTTAGAGATTAATAATTAGGATTATAAGTACAAACCCCTCATTTTAGAAATGAAGAATATGAAGCCCAGGGAAGCAAAGTGACTTGTTTGTTGCTACATAGGGATCAATTGTCAAAGCTGGGAATCAAAGCTAGGTAGGTCTTATGATACCAAAGCTATTGCTTTTTACATTGTACTATCTCCTTCAAAGCCTAAATAACATGATCCAACAAGAAGTCTCTCCTGATCTTCTCAGTCAAGAAGAATCACTCCCTCCTCTGAAACCCTTAGCACTTTGCACTCTCTTTGACTACAGAGTACTTTCCCATTCTTTTGTGTATTATATTCGTCTGTTTTTGTTTCTTCTCTGTGTGGTCCAGAGGAAAGAGAACAGGCCTTGGTTTCTGGGGATCTGTATTTGAATAGGAAATTTACAAATGAGATAACCTTGGTCAATAACTTCTTTGAAATCTATCTTTTTCATCAACAAAACAGGGATAATAATACTTGCACCATGGACCTTGCATGGTTGTTATTAGGGAAGTGATTTACGAATTTTAAATTTCTATGAGAATGTAGACGATTAGCATTATCAGACTGTTAGTGCCACAAGGGCACGGCCTAAATCTTATTCATTGTTATACCTGCCATGATGCACACCTAGCTCTATAGTTACCTTGCATACATGACATAGTAATATGTTTACAAAACTGTTGAATTGAGTTTGTTTTATGAATTACAACTAAAATGATCCTCTGAAGTGCTAAGGACTGAGTTGTGTGAGTAATAGCATCAAAGTTTATCACACAGAGATAAAAATTATTTCCTTCTGTCATACTACCCCTGGGAAAACTTATACAAGGAGAAGACACATTTGTATGGGCACATTATGGCACATTAAAGTTGTGGGTTTTTTTTTTTAATTACAGCAAATATTTAAATACTTATCATGGAAACTTTCATTTTGAGAAAGGTATGTTGAAGGGTGGCTAGATGGCACAGTGAATAGAGCACTGGCCCTGGAATCAGGAGGACCTGAGTTCAAATCCGGCCTTAGATCCAACACTTACTAGCTGTGTGACCTTGGGCAAGTCATTCAACACCAATTGCCTTGCCTTGCCCCCTCCAAAAAGCAAAAAAACCCAACAACAACAACAACAAATCCAAAAAAAGAGAAAGGTATGTTGAAGTTTCAGTACATTACAGTGGAATGAGCAGTATCCAGTCCAGTGAGTTGGGTTATAATTCTGCTTTTTTTTGGAGGCAGGGCAGTTGGGGTTAGGTGACTTGCCCAAGGCCACATGGCTAGTAAGTGTTGGGTTATAGTTCTAGCTCTGCAACAAGGTACCTTTATGACTTTGAAGGAATCACTTACTTTTTCTGGGACAACTGAAGGAGTTGAATCAAGTGATGGCTAAAGGGCCTTTCCAGGTTGTTGTTCAGTTGTTTCCATTGTGTCTGACTCTTTGTGACCCATTTGAGGTTTTCTTGGCAAAGATACTGGAGTGGTTTGTTACTGCCTTCATTCTACAGATGAGGAAACTGAGGCAAACAGGGTTAAGTGACTTGCCCAACATCACACAGCTAGTAAGTGTCTGAGGCCGTATTTGAATTCAGATCTTCCTGACTTCAAGCCCGGCACTCTATCCACTGCACTCCTGAGCTGTGCAAGATATAAGTACAAGATACAGGTAAAAGATTACATCGTTTATGTAACCCAATTAAAATGACTATTTTGAAGCAGTTAGTGCAGAACTAAGAGAAGGAATGTAGGGAGAGAGTTTAGGAGGAGAGCCAAGGAGGAAAGATGATGTACTATATCACATATTTTGACCTCTACCTCCGCAGCAAGGCACTAACATCCTTTTGATTCCTGTATCCTATCCTGCTGTATAGCAGCTGCTCAGAGCACTAGAGCAGGTTACTGTTCTCTTGGATATTGCAGGAGATTTTTTTAAAGACTCAAAACAATGAAATAAACAAGGGCCAAAAGAAATCCTTAATACTTCAGGAGTACTCAATTCATAAAATAAGAAATGAACAACAACAACAAACCTCATCCTATTTATTTTGTTTTTCCATATATTTAGTCATGAGGATAACAATTCTGGACCGAACATACAATTTCATTGGTTTATTCCAATGGAATATGCCAATTGGAATATTCCATATCCGTATATGGAATCCACCTATATCAATGTAGATCAGCACTTACTTTAAGAATTTTAGTCTTACAGAGTTGTCTGTAGCACTGAGAGGTTGTGACTTGCTCGGAATCACATAGATTTGAGTCTAGCTGGTTGCCAAGCTCAGTTCTGTATCCATGGTGCCTCTCACAGGATAAAATTAAAACATACTTATAGATGACAAGCTTCATACACTATGAAAAAATATAAAGAATGACCAAAGGAGAGTTAGAGGGCGTTATAAAATATAAAATGGATAATCTTGATTACATTAAATTGAAAATTTCTGTACAAACAAAACCAATGTAACCAAGAGTAAGAGGGAAGTGGGAAACTGGGAAAGAATTTTTACAATCAGTGTCTCTGATAAGGGCCTCATTTCTAAAATATGCAGGGAATTAAGTAAAATCTATAAGAATACAAGTCATTCCCCAATTGATAAACAGTCAAAGGCTATGAACAAGCAATTTTCAGAGGTAGAAATTAAAGATATCTATAAGCATATGAAAAAATGCTCTAAATCACTCTTGATTCGAGAAATGCAAATGAGAAGAACTTTGAGGTACCACATCTCACCAGCCAGATTGGCTAAGATGACAAAACAGGAAAATGACAAATGCTGGAGAGGATGTGGAAAAATTGAAACACTAATGCATTGTTGATGGAGCTGTGAACTGATACAACCATTCTGGAGAGCAATCTGGAACTATGCCCAAAAGGCTATAAATAATTGCATACCCTTTGACCCAGTAATACTACTTCTGGGGTTGTATCCCAAAGAAATCATAGAAGTGGGAGGAAGACCCACATGTACAAAAATATTTATTGCAGCTCTCTTTGTGGT
>CM053586.1:92961797-92984713 GCA_028646515.1 Pseudochirops corinnae
AATTCAGAGAAAGATCTAGAAAGAACAGAATTTAAATGGAGACTGAAGCAATCTACATGCTATCTATCATTCTTTTCCATGTTTGGTTTTGTTTCCTTTTTCCCATTGTCTACTCCATTGGTTACAACTCTTCTATATAACCAGACTAATGTCTAATGTGAAAGTATTTGCAGATTCTATACTTGATTGCATGCCATAGTCAAGGATGGAGGGGTGGGGGAAAGGGAGGGGTGGGGGAGAGGGAGGGAAGAAAACTTGAAACTCAAGGGACTCTAGAACTGAATCTTTTGAACTAAAAGTAAATAAATAATTCAATTTAAAAAAAAACAAAAAATATAAAGCAAATTGATATTTTTTTTTAAATGGCATTAGAACCTAGAGTGAAGGACTTGGAGTCAGAAAGATCTGTTGTCTCACATATCCCCTACCTTTGTGACCCTGGGCAAGTCAATTAAACTCAGTTTCCTCATCTGTAAAGTGGGGATAAAAATGACAACTATCTCCTAGAGTTGTTGAGAGGATAAAAATGAGTCAATATGTATAAAGCAGTTTTCAAACCTTAAAGAAATAAATAAATGCTTAGAAAGTCACACTAGAGCTAATTAGTAATAGCTGCTCATATTACCAGATCATCATAAGTTGGGTTTTTTTGGTGCAAAGGTTGAAATTAGAACCCATATCCAATTAACATTGTACACCACACACATTGATCTGCTTCATAGAATCATAACATTTAGAAATAACATAAATATACATAATATGACTGGGCTTTCAGCTTCAGTACTATCACTACAACTTCAGATGCTAGCTAGGATTATAGGACTGAAGCCATTAAATAGAGGAGATTATTCAGTGAAGACTCAAGAAATCTTGGCCCAGGACTTGTCTCCTCAGACTGGGGCATGATCTTATGATCTGGCGTGAGCTGAAACCTTGAACTCTCGATGCATTTCCACCTGGCATCTTGCCACTGGCTTACTTCTGACTTCATTTTTTGCTGCAGATAATTCAAGACTTATGAAGCAGGTCCTAGAAAGGAGCAACCTGCTTCAGCTCTTCTATCTTGCTCTCTCTGACCTTAACTGTAGCATTTCTCTCCAGCAACATTTTGCAACTTTTGCATCTTCCTCTTTCATTCCCTGGTGTCATGACAGGTGGTGGCTAATAGGTGGTTAAGGTGGATAAGAGGTGCTAAAATTGTGCTATACTTATTTGTGTTAATGTCATATCCCAGCCCACCCCCCATATTGCCCTCATTGAGGTAAGGGGCTATATTTTTGTCGCCTGCACCTAACATGGTGTATCAGCAAGCACCCTAGCATACCCAGGATGGCTACTAGCACAGGCTCTTAGATCTGCTTTTCTAATAGAAAGCAACTCAGAATGGGTTAACAATCTCACTTCAATCAATCAAACGTATATCATTTACCTAGTTCAGGGGAAAAAGTCAGCCCCCTGAACTTCGGAGAATTTAAACAGAAGTTACAAGCAGACAGAGAAACAGATCAGCAGACGGGCTTCCAGTCATCTGACCATTACATCAGTACCTAGTCAGTTACCACAGAGGGAAGCACCAACATCTGGGTTTTTCAAAGGGCGGGGGGGAGGGGCTTCAATGGTTTCCCAGGGTCTCGTCCGGCCAAATCACACAACTCTTCTCAAAGTACGCCCCAAATCAAAACCTCACATCAGGGTATATATCTATCGCCTTCTCCTGGACCAGAGAATGTCACAGCCCTCTTGACCCACTGCCCAATCACAAAGTAATAAGGCGCGGGCATTCCTGAAGAACAAGCCTCCTGCCACAGGCTCCATGGGATCACATTCAGCCTGTTAGGGGGCAGAGTATACTTTCAATTAGGGGAAAGTTCTCAGAGCCACTTAAGCCACTTAAGCAAAGGGCCTAGGGGCAGGGAAGATCTTCAGATTCCCATAATACATGGTACCTTGCACATTTAAGTCTTTGCTAAATTGAATTATAGGCATTCCCCATTTTATTGTTTTACTTTATTGTGCTTCAGAGATATTGCTGTTCTGTTTTTACAAATTGAAGATTTGTGGCAACCCTGCATTGAGCACCATTTTTCAACAGTGTGTGCTCATACTGTGTCTCTGTTACATTGTTGTAATTCTCACAATATTTCATACTTTTTCATTATTAATATATCTGTTACAGTGATCTGTGGTTAGTGATCTTTGATGTTACTATTGTAGTTGTTTTGGAGTATCATGAACCACACCCATAGAAGATGGTGATTTTATTTAATAAATGTTGTGTGTCTTTCGACTGTTCCCATAACCTACCATTTCCCTCTCCTCAGATCTCCCTATTAGGCCGATTAGTAACCCTACAATGGCCTCTAAGTGTTCAAGTGAAAGGAAGAGTCAATCACTGTGGCCAACTTCATTGTTGTCTTATTTTAAGAAATTGCCACAGCCATCCCAACCTTCAGCAACCACCACCCTAATCAGTCAGCAACCATTAACACTGAGCAAAAAGATGATGATGCTCTGACGGTTCATGACAGTAAGGATTTTTTTTTTAGCAATAAGCTGTTCTTCAATTAAGATATGTAATTTTTTAAAGACCTAATTCTATTGTACATTAAATAGACTACAGTATAATGTAAATATAACTTATGTATGTACTGGGAAAACAAAAAATTAGTGTGACTTGTGATGTTCACTTTATTGCAGCAGTCTGGAACTGACATCATAATGTCTCTGAGGAAGACCTAAGAAGAATGAGTGGAAATTACAGGGAGATAGACTTTTACTCAATGAACTTCCCTCATGAGTCAATGATATTACTGTTACTGTAGATCTTCAAACAGCTATGGGATGACTTTCTGTTAGAAATATCATAGTAAGGATTTATCCTTTAGAAAGAGGTTGGGCTAGGAGACTTCTAAGGACCCTTCTTGCTCCTCTCCTGCCACATTACACCTTGAGAAATCTCTGCCCTTGGGTCTTCCTTTACTTAGTAACTCCTTCCCCAGGATCACCATTTGAGTAAGGATACCAACCATGTTTCAGCTTATACCTGAACTCCCTCTTCCTCTTCCTGAAGCTGAAGCATTGCTCCACCTCTCCCTTGCAGTTTGTCTTTAAGTGTTACCTTCCCCTACTGTAACATAATCTCCCTGACTGCGGGAACTGTCTTGATTCTTTGCATTTGTATCCTCAGTGCTCAGAACAGTGCCTGGAATATTGTAAGCGCTTAATAAATTCTTTGTCTAACCATCCTCCAAATTTAAGAGTCTATGCTCCTTAGGGTTTAAGTGGGCTGATTCATTCTTCTGGTTTCTCTTCCAGCTGTCCCTTGAACTCCTGTGAAGGTGTAAGCTTCTCCTCTCTGTTAACTCTGTTACCCAAATTATTTAGTCATTTTATGTGACTATTAAATATAATTATTACATGGATCTGGGAAAAGAACCTTTAAAATGGAAAAAAGAAACATAATGCCAAAGGAATAAAAGAGAGTTCTGAATAATATCAGGCAGTGCTAGCATCATTCAGGGAAAACAGCAGATCAGAGTGACAGCTGTCTTGTACTTGTCATTCATATTCACATGTTGATACTTTGGATTGTGAGTATGTCCAAGGACATATGGACATGTAGGTGTTGAATATTTTGGGAAGAATTGGTTACAGAGTTGTCTCTCTTTTCTTTTTCTCCCTGTTGTCTCATTATCTGAAGTCCTTTTCCTTTCCCTGCCTTTTACCTAACACAGTTCTACTTTGCCATCTGCCAAGAACTGAGACTTTTTATGACATAAGAGAGCGAAAGCCTTCTGTTCTTTGTGTATATATAAAAAAAAAAACACAAAACATCACGTTTTTTAATAAGTGATCTATGATGGATAAACAAATCTCCCTTGGGAATAAGAAATAAGAGGTGGTTATGATTCTCAAAGAATCATAGAATGTTAAAGTCTTTAGAGATTATCTAATCCAGTACTTTCATTTTATAGATGAGGAAACAAAGGCCAAGATTGACTGTGAAGGGCCACACAGAAAGTTGAGTGGCAGATTCATGACTCAAATCCAGGTTTTCTGATTGATTACATCTAATGTTCTTTCTGAAATATCACATTGTATCCCATCTGTTACGGCCCCTGAAGAGGACCCATGATGGACCACAGCTAAGTTTGTTTCATGCTTCTGGATAATGACTTCCTCTTTTGGAAGGTGAGTGGACAGCATAGCCAGGAAGCTCTCCCACCAGTAGAAGCTAAAAGCATTAAGCAGTGAGTTAAATTCTATAAATAAGATATAAGATGAGGTGTGTAAGGGAAAGAGGTATCTAAAAGGCAAAACAGAGTGAAAGTAGAAAGTCTGAGAGGCCTAGGAAGAAGCAAATCCCAGAGGCAGCCTAAAGGAATTTGATAATGAGAAAAGCAAAAAAGGGGATTCTCAATTTGCCAGACTAAGCTTTGCATTTGTGGGGTGTGTGTGTGTGTGTGTGTGTGTGTGTGTACTTACACACTTACTTATTTGCATAGACTCCATTCTCTAGCTTCCTTTGAATTTGTCTCACCAATACCATCACCCTCAATTGTCCCTATGGCAACTGTGGTCAATGAGTGGTTGCTGTTGTTGTTCAGTCATTTTTCAGGTCTGTCTAGCTGTTCATGGTCCTATTTAGGTCATTTGGGTCATTTGTTGGTAAGGATGGTAGAGTGCTTTGCCATTTCCTCTTCCAGCTCATTTTGCAGATGAGGAAACTGAGACAACCAGGGTCAAGTGACTTGCCCAGGGTCACACAGCTAGTAAGTGTCTGAGGTCAGATTTTAATTTAGGGAGATGAGTCTTCCTGATTCTAGGCCTGGTACTCCATCTACTCTATCTACACTATCCACGCTAGTCATGCTGCTGGGTCAGTGAGGAGTAGTGGACAAATGGGTATTAGAAAAAATCATGGAGCCACTGAAAAATCAAATGCAGCTTTGCCACATGTTAAAAAGGGATTCATAGTGATGTGACTAAGATAATTGGCCCTAAGCAGAAAAGACAAAACCTTAAGAAAACACCTATGAGATACATACCCTTTAAGAATCTTTTCATAGTAGCTTTGAAATACTTGTGGAAGAGGCTATGTGGTATTTTTACCTACTTGCAATGACTCAATTTCTGCATGTGTTGGTAACCACCTGAATTCATTTCGAAAGTCACTTGTGTTTCACTGGATGTACAATCTGATGTTTAAAGATCCTGCCAGTAGCATATAAACAAAATGTTTTTTATATCAAGCAATTTGTTTTCTTGGATTCTTCTGATAATGGTGACATGAAAGAACAATTGTACATAGTGTGTGAGCGCTCAACAGCTGACAATAACGAGAAAAAATTATATAATAATGGGAACATCTCTAGTTAAATATACATTATTTGAAATTATAAGACCACACTCTTATATTTGCATAATGCCTCTCAGTTTACAAATTATTTTTATGCATTCCTTCATATGAACCTCACTGCCACCCTGTGATAGAAAAAGGACTGGTATTATTATGATAATTGTTATTATTACTCTTATTTTTCAGAAGAGGAAATTGAGATCTGAAGTTGAGTGAATTGTCCAAGATTATTCAGTTATTACATGGTAGACTCAGAGTAAAATCCAATCTTTCTGAATACTAGCCTGGAAGATCTTTTGTTTTGATGGAGTAGCATTGTCAAGGAGTATATTCATCTCAAAGTCAATAATGTTCATGTACACTGTTTATGTCTAATATGGTCTAATAGACAAACCTGGCTCTAATTGGCAACCTATTAGTTCTGGTTCAATGTTGGAACAAAATGAGGCCCTTGAAAATCATTCAACAGTTAATAAAAAGTAGTTTACTGCTTTTATTAGCATAGACAGGGTACTCTAGCACTTAACTTGGGTAGAAATGGCTCCCTGGTCTCCATATGGAATCATATCTGGTTGGCAGGGTGGAGACTCTTGCTCTTGTAGCACTTGCTAAGTCTGAAATACCCTAACTCTGTGTGAGTGAGTCTTTTTATGCCCTTAGTTGAGCAGGAAACTATTTCAATACAACCAGAGTCTTAACTTGCCTGAGTCAATCAAGTTTCAGAGACAGCTTTGTTGCCTTTAAGGGAAAAAATAGTCGAACTTGCACTGTGGTGAGGGTTAAAATATTGCACTCACCAATCATGATATGTGGCTGTATGAGATGAGCTTATAAGAAATGAAACAACTGGCATTTTGAAGAGACAGAATCATTTAGAAAGCATAAACTTCAGTGCATCAGTAGATCTGTGGTCTCAAGAATCTAGATACTTCCTCTGTTGATGAGGATCACAACCCATATGGCCTGCTCATCTCATGTGATCCTTCAGTTTCTGAAAATCCACCATGTTGATGTGTGTTTTAGCACATGCCATTTCTTGTACATTTATTCAGTTATGTCTGATTCTTTGTGACCCCATTTAGTGTTATTTTGGAAAAGATATTGGAGTGGTTTGCCATTTCCTTCTCCAGCTCATTTTACATATGAGGAACTAAGGCAAACAGGGTCAAGTTACTTGCCGAGGGTCACATAGCTAGTAAGTGTTCGAGGCCAGATTTGAACTCATGAAGATGTGTCTTCCTGATGCCAAGCCCAGTACTTAATCCATTGCACCACCTCACTGCCCATTAAAAGTGCTATAAACTATCCCAACCTAACATATATCTCTTCACCAGTCTCTATGCCACTTGCATAAGGTATTCAAAGATTTGCAACCATGCAGCATTATAGGGAGAACATCTGTGCTAACAAGATGGGTCCTTGTCCTGGGGAGCAATAGCCTGGGATCACTATAAGCACTGCACATTTTCCCGTATGTAATCTAGCCCCCTCTCTTTCTCCTTTCCCATTCTGGGCCCAACTAGTTGTCAGTCTGCAATGCTTGAAAGAATTGGGTACCAGCATAATTTTCCAGCCTTCTAACCAAATACAAAAGCAAGGAGAATAGGCATTTTTCTTATGTGGATCATTTGACCAATTTCTTTCCCCAGTATTATGCTATCCCCAAGAATATTAAAAACTTTTCATCCATTTAATTTTCTCTGGGCAGATTGTTAGATCTATTCTGAGTAATGTGCAGTATCATCCACAAATGAAAACATCTGGAAGATGTCATCATCTGTGGGAAATTTTTTATCCTCTTGTACCATTCACAAAAAAACCTAGAAAATATCTTTGGTCAGGTGATAACTCCCTTTTTCATGCTTTGCTTGACAATAATAATAACTAGAGGAACATTGAATGATGTTCTCCATGGTTGTATCTATCAAGGAATCTTGTCTGATCTAAAAATATACATGAAAGGCTCCTTGTTAGAAGAGAACCTATAATATTATATTTACTTTACCAATTCAGATATTTTGTTTTGTATCATTTTGGTAATCAATAAACACATCAAGATCTTGTATTCTTTCAACTTTCACTATGTAATACAAGTTGGAAGAGCACTAGCTCTGAATCTGGAAGATGTGGGATTAAATCCTACCTCTTGTAATTCTTAGATTTTTAGTGAGTCACTTAACCTCCCTGTGCCTGTTTCCTCAAGTCTAAAGTGAGGGCATTGTATTGGATGGCCTCTGAGGTCCCATTCAAGTCTATGTGAATGAAAGAATGAAGAAGTATTTTAAATGCTTAATATGTGGTAAATGTTGGGGCCATAAATCTAAGTGAGAAAGATAGCCCTTGTGCTCAAAGACCTTACATTCCAAAAGGGGAAGATATCACATAGAGGAAAACTAAAAAGATCAAAAGAGATGCATGAGGCAGCAATTTGTAAATAGCCAGGAAGAGGCATAGTGGACTAGTTTTGGAATGAATGGGTGGATGAACAAGCATTTGTTGAACACATTCAGTGGATTTTGCATTACAGTAGCCTTCAAGGATCAAAGTACAGAAGTAAGATTGAGGGTCTATATGGAAGGTGTACCTGAGGGTATATTGTTTGTGGCTCAGATAGGCTCAGTTTTCCTTGGGGATGGCTGATGCAATGTGAAATATAGTTTAGGGTCAACTAGATATGGTGGTTACTGAAGACAGAGGTGGGAGGGAATAGGCAGAAAGGACTTGGGGAGTCAGCAGGAGGCCTGCAGAAACCTAGATCCTTGGGGAAAAGCAGGTTTTGGGTATCCTGGGGAATCAGTAGCCTACAGGAACCCAGATTCTCTTTTTCCTTTACAGAGGGAGTTTTTGAAAGTATGAGTGAGAGTCTTGGTAGGGGGAGGCTTACAAACATGCAGACATCTGGGCTGGAGAAGGATCTCTGGCAGGACTCAGGATATCCAGGCTCTGATTTCTGACAGCTGGACAGAGGAAGGACAAAGCATGCAGAAAACATGAGCAAAGGAGTATGTGTCAGGGCAGGTGAAACAAACTTCTTGAGGCAGCTGCTAAAGTAGCCTGGACAGTACTTCAGATCTAACGTCCCTTCGGGAGACACTTTAGGGAGAAGTAGGTATGATGTATTCCCGGGGCCCCCAACTCATCCCTGGTTCCTACACAATTAAGGAAGTTTGTCTCCTTCATCCTGTACTCCAGCCCTGAGTGTTCATATACAAAACTCCATAAATCTAGGATCCAATGTGGTTCACTAGAGGATTGTTTACAAAAAGTCTACCTGGACCATTCTCTTGATTTCGTAAAGGATATACTTGCAGATTATTCTAAAAAAAAATATGCTAAAGGTGAGTAAGTAGATATACAGATAAGTAGTTGTTTTCTTCATTGACTTTTCAAGATAGTGATCTTCCAGCATGAACTTCCTCGTTGTGTACTTGACTTTTCTTGGCATTTTACCGTTTCTGCTTCTTGGGTACTGGGTTATTAGTTTCAAATGTGGTGTTTCCCTTGTCACTGGTGAGGAATAAAAATCAGTGGGGAAATGGTCATAATTTAGTTCCATTTTCCATCTACTTATTGTCTTGCTGCCACTTTCACCTACGAATAGTCTTGAATTGATGTGGTTAAGTTGGGTCTCATGACAAACTTTTTGTATATTTGTTGTCTTCACTCCTTTTTATTAATTTTTTTTTACTTTATTTATTTACTTTTATTTTACAACATTCGGTTTCACAATCCCTTGAGTTTCAAATTTTCTCCCCTCCCTCTCCTTTTCCCTCTCCCCTATGGTGGTATGCAAGCAAATATAGGATCTACAAATACTTTCACATTAAACACTAGTCAAGTTGTAAAGAAGGATTATAACCAATGGAGTGAACAATGAGAAAGAAGGAATGAAACAAAACAAAACACAAAAGAGAAAGAGCAAGTCGTTTGCTTCAATATGTATTCAGACTTGGTAGTTCTTTCTCTGGATGTAGATAGCCCTTTCCATCTTGAGTCTTTTGGAGTTGTCTTATAACCTTGCATTGCTGAGAGGAGCCCAGTCTATCAAAGTTAGTTGTGACACACACAATGTGTCTGTAATTGTGTACAAATTTCCCTTGGTTCTGCTTTTCTCACTCAACATCAGTTTATATAAGTCTCTCCAGGTTATTATGAAGTCCATCTGCTCCTCATTTCTTATAGCACAATAGTCATTCCATTACATTCATATACCATAACTTGATTAGCCATTCCTCACTTGATGGGCATCCCTTTGATTTCCAATTCTTTGGCACTACAAAAAGAGCTTCTATAAATATTTTTGTACATGTGGGTCCTTTTCCCACTTCTATAATCTCTTTGGGACATAGTCCTAGAAGTGGTATTGTGGAGTCAAAGGATATGCACTTATTTATAGCCCTTTGGTCATAGTTCCAGATTGCTATCCAGAATGATTGAATCAGTTCACAACTCCACCAACAATGCATTAGTGTTCCAATTTTTTCACATCCTCTCCTGCATTTATCATTTTCCTGTTTTGTCATCTTAGCTAATCTGACTGATGAGATGTGGTACCTCAGAGCTCTTTTGATATGCATTTCTCTAATCAATAGTGATTTAGAGCATTTTTTTCATATGCTTAAAGATATCTTTAATTTCTCTCCACTCCTTTTTCACTGGGCTGCAAGACAACATTTTGTTTTTTTTAAAAATCAGATATCCTCTATTGTTTTAGATATGATTTAAAAATTTTAATCAAATATTGTTCTTCATTGTCATCTCTCTCCATCTTTCTCTCTCTCATTGTTAAGGAAAACAAGTGTTTGTTGACTAATGTAATTCCTGGGCTCTTTTGTTCTCCTTATTGTGGTGATGATTTTCTATTCTTTAAACCTTTATAGGATATGATAATAATCAAGACCAACATCTTTGTCTATTTCACAGTATTTGGTATCGAGGCTTATTTGACTAAGCCAGATTGAAATTGATACAGTTGCTCAATGTCATTTTCTCATCTTTACCCAATACTGATCTTTTTTACCTTTGTCCTAAATAGTCAATGGTGTAAATCGTCAGAGGAACATTGAACAGTGTTCTCTTCATTTGTATATATCAAGGAATCTTTTATAATCTTAAAATATGAGTGAGAGATCCCTTATTAGAAAAGACCCTAGAAGATGGTTCTTTGCTTCACTGAGTCAAGTGTTTTTGATAAACAACAAACATAAAACATAGTAAGATCTTGCATTTTTTGGCCTTTCATTAAATTATACAGTAGGAAGAATACTTGCTCTGGAAAGAGTACTTCCTCCTAGATTCCTGGATTCCTCATTATATCTCACCCCCTATATCCAAAAAAGATTTTGAAAATCAAATTAGAGAGGTAGAGGAAAAATTGGGAAGAGAAATTAGAGTAATGCAAGAAAATCATGAAAAACAAGTCAACAGCTTGGTAAAGGAGACAAAAAAAAATACTGAAGAAAATAACCCCTTAAAAACAGACTAGGTCAAGTGGTAAAAGAGGTATAAAAAAACAATGAAGAGAAGAATGTCTTAAAAAGAAGAACTGAGGGGCAGCAAGGTGGTGCAGTGAATAAAGCACCTGCCCTGGAGTCAGGAGGAACTAAGTTCAAATTCGGCCTCAGACATTTAACACTTACTAGCTGTGTGGCCTTGGAAAGTCACTTAACCCCAACTGCCCTTCCAAAAAGAAAAAAAAAAGCAGAACTGGTCAAATGGGAAAAGAGATGCAAAAATTCACTGAAGAAAATACTCCTTAAAAAGGAGAATCTACTAAATGGAAAATGAGGTGCAAAAGCACACTGATAAAAATAATTCCATAAAAATTAGAATTGAGTAAATGGGAGCTAATGACTGTGAGAAGTCAAGAAACAATAAAACAAAACCAATAGAATGAAAAAGATAGAAGACAATGTGAAATATCTCCTTGGACAAACGACTGAACTAGAGAATAGATCCAGGAGAGATAATTTAAAAATTATTGTTACCTGAAAGTCATGATCATAAAAAGAACCTAGAAATCATACTTCAAGAAATCATCAATCATCATCAAGGAAATCATCCAGGAAAACTGCCCTGATATTCTAGAAACAGAGAGTAGAATAAAAGTTGAAGTAATCCCCTGATCACCTCCTGAAAGAGATCCCAAAATGAAAACTCCTGGTAATGTTACAGCCAAATTCCATATCTCCCAGATTAAAGGGAAAATATTGCAAGCAGCCAGAAAGAAATAATTCAAGTATTGTGGAGCTACAGTCAGGATAACACAAGATTTAGTAGCTTTTACATTAAAGTATCAGAGGCCTTAGAATGTGATATTCTAGGGGGCAAGGGAACTAGGATTAAAATTAACCTACCTAGCAAAACTGAGTATAATCCTTCAGGGGGAAAAATAGATATTCAATGAAATAGAGGACTTTCAAGTATTCTTGATGAAAAAATAGATGATATAGAATAGAAAATTTGACTTTCAAATACAGGACTCACTGAAGCATAAAAAGGTGAATAGGAAAGGAAATAAGGTACTTAATAAATGTATATAAGTATACCTGTACCTAAGTACCTGTCAGGTCTATATGTATACACACACACATATACATATAGACAGAGATCACAAGTGTGAGTTGAATATAAAGGGATATCTAAAAAAAATAAAATAAAATTAAGTGGTGAGAAAGAGGAGAAAGGGAAAGGGACAGGTAGAATGGGATGAGAGAGGATATCTACTCAGTACCAAAAAAACTCTCCAAACATAGAAGGATCTTGCATTCTTTCTCTTTCTGACAGTTATACACAGTAAAGACACTGACACTAGAGACATAGGACTTTGGTTTAAATCTTGTTTCTGGTGTTTACTGCCAGTGTGATCTCGGCCATGTTGCTTAGCTTTGCTGGGACAAAATTTCATCATTTCTAAAAGGAAAAGACTGAAACAAATGAACACTAAGGTCATTATGAACTCTAGATATGTTGTTGTTCATGCTTGGTTGAAATTTTGAAATGATGTAATGGGTGATGTCTTGACTTGTGGGTGAATTGGATTTAAAGGAAGTTGAGCAGTGCAAAGTCATCAGTCTCACTCTCTCAGAGTCATCAGAGTCCAGTGGCAGGACAAAAGTCAAGATGACTGGTGATGGCCTGGGATATAGTGGATGGCCTTGGCATCATTGATTTCTGACCAAGCTCTAACAGCCCTGCAGTTCCTGTTTCAAACACCTTTGTGGCCATTTGAACAAATGTTCTCATCTGTCCATACCACCAAGTGAAGTCTTCACATGCTTGAGTTAGACATCCACCCGACTCACCACTGGGTCTGAGGCCTGTCAGTTACCCTCAACCTGCTAGCCCATCTGCCAAAATGGTTTTATTGTGGTGTGGCCACATGTTACAACTTCTTGGAAACACAGGTGAGAACTGGACACCAAAGGAAGGTGAGCCACCCTGAAAAGAGTTTGGTAAGCCCTTGCACCAGAAATGCTAGTCTTCCCTGAATACACTAAGTATATGAATTCATGATCTTATGTTATCTGTTGTAGAATAATATTTGTGAAAACCTGCATCTTCCCTACTCATATCTACATCACAAAGCTTATAACTGATTCTTGCTATAGATTGTATATCACATACTATATATGATATATGAAAAATTTAAATACATATGATTGAGGAAAGAATGCAATAGGGAAAATACATTTTTCTCTCCCTGGTCATTCTCCTCTAGATGTTTTATAAGCAATCCCAGGTAATTTCAACAAGACTGCCAAAAGGAGTCATAGGGGATTGAGAAGTGATGAGAGGGAAAAATAAACATACATTTCCAAACTCCTAGACTCATAGAAAGAGATGACACAGAAAGGAAGCTCAATTCTTAGATTATCGGTACATAGGACTCTGAAAGTTACCCTCACGTAACAAGGTATTAAAGAGGGAAAATTGCTTGTAGGATGCAAGAAGAGTTATCATGCCAGTCTCCAGGAGACTTCTTATTTCATGGCAGAGACCACAGGAAACACCACGTGAGGAAGGGAAAGTATTAGTTATAGTAATAGCTAGTGTTTAGATTACTTTAAGGTTTGCAAAGCATTTTGCACAAATCTCATTTTATCCTCACAACAACCCTGAAAGGTAGGTGCTATTATTATCACCCCCATTTTACAGAAAAGGAAACTGAGGAGAACAAAAGTCAAGCAATTTTCCCAGTTCACATCACTAGTAGGTTTCTAAGGCTGGATTTGAACTCAGATCTTCCTGACTCCAGGTCCAGTGTTCTATCCACCTCACCACCTATCTTCTCATGAGTTTTTGATTTATACCTTAATTTGCTAGGGACTTTGAAGTGCTCTTTATCTATGGGAACTTCACAGAGATCTGGTTCCCTGAAATAATGGTTATACTTTCTTCTGAGAGATGAGGAGAATAGAAATGAAAATGACATGACAGATAGAACACCATATCAAACAATGGAAGAAGATGTCTGCTCTCATTACAAGCCCAAGGTAGCTTTCATGAAGTGCTATGACTGAGAGGACCGCAATGGAATTTAGTGATGGGAAGTAGTGACCTCCACCCTCTGTTAGGAGCTGTAGGAAGAGTAATCTGTGTACATAGTGACGGAGCAGGAGATAGGGGCTACAGGAAGGATGGTGCTGTGCAGTTGGCTGGTGGTAACTGTAGAACAGAGGGCTAAAGAGGAGGAGGAGTTCCTGTGGTCTCATACCCAGGGTAATTCCATAACTGATTGAAACCAGTCTCCTTGGTGAGAATGTTTTACTTTAATAAGGGCTCTGATATTATCACTGGCCTCTCAATAAACCCATTCAATTTTTTAAGCTTTGTTCTTGCAAGGTGAGTTAGTTACTGTCACACTGGGTGATATGAGATAGGAAATTCACAGATGATTTGGTGAGAAAGAAGTGAGATAAATAATTGAGAAATCTCCTAAAGTTGTATACCAGTCCTTCATGTTTGGAGAGAGCCTTTGTGAAAATGGTTACAATAGTAAGACTGAGAATCAGAATAGAATTTAGAATAGCATCTTCAAAATACAGACAAGGAAACTGAGTTCCTTATTTACTTATACAATTGACACAGTGAGATGCACAATGCAATCATATAGGGCCTGATAAGTAAGTGATCAGATAGACAATCTGTGTGAAATGAAAAATAACACAATTTCGCATCTTAATTTAGTTTCAGAGATCATTTTCTCCTTCTGTTCAGGTAGCCCTTTCACCTGCAACTTTGACCACAAACAGTTTTGTCTAGGCTGCAGAAAGACACCTGGGGAAGCAGTAGGCAATGAGAACCATACTTGGCATTCTCATTCTGTGGCAGCTGTTCAGACTCACTCACCCTGCCCCCATCCTGTGTTACTTTAGTGTTGGAAGGAAATGAAGACCACAATGAGGACAATGAAAAAGCTTTAGCACCTTCCTTATGGGTTCCCCACCCCCATAGTTCAGTGTGTGTAGCGAGATGGCCCAGATTCTCACTGCTATGAAGTGACTCTTGGCAGCCCCAGCCTTGTGTGGCACCAAGTGTCTGCACACCCCTGGCCCAGCAATGACATCCACTCTTCAGGAATTCATCCACTCTCTGAATCCCAGAACCCTCCCAAGAGTCCTTCAGATCCAGTCAGGCATCTATTTCCAAGGTAAGCTGCAGTTTCCTCCTAATAAATAAAAAAAAAAAGTATCACAGAGAGAAGACATGTAACCAACATTCTTGTACTTTGCACAAAAGAGATTGGACAGGAAAAAATTAAGAGGGTCACATGAGAATTCTTTTAAAGTAAAAGCTGTAAAAATCTTGGAAGAGAAGATGCCGAAAGGAGCAGATAACGGCAATTTGTGTGGAGTCTACCTTGATGATGGTAGAAAGAAATGAAAATAGAATTATTTTTTTTGTCTAGTTATCAGTCAATAAGCATTTATAAAATGTCTATTATGTGCCAGCTCAGTATGAGGGATACAAAGAAAAAAAAAAAGATAGTTCCTGCCTTCCAGGAGCTCACATTCTAGTGGATTGTGATTAGGTGTTTGGAGGCAGTTAGGAGTTTTGTTTTCTTGGCATGCCCTGAAATTACTTCCACTCGTATTTTGCAGTGCCAAACCTTTCTGCTTAGAAAAATGACAAACCTTTGAATTGAAGGCACATCTAAGCAAATGCTGCATAAAAGTTTACTTAGCTTTATTTCAGGGCCTCATTTTATGGAATTATGATAAAAAAAATCTGGCAACCAGAATTTAGATTTAAACAATGAGAAAGAGATAATTATAAATTCTGTTGTGTTCTGAGAAATACAGTGAACAAGAGAGATTATTTAGAGTCTTAAAGGATGCTTGAAAAGTTTTGCTCCCTTCAGGCTGTCTGGGAAATATGGGAAATATATGTAGCCTTTTGTATAAAATCTTAGGCTATCTCCCAAGGTTTGCTAGCAGAGTTATATACATACACATATATGTATATATGTATACATATACATACACATGTACACACACTTATATATAATGAAATCAAGATTATAGGTTCAAAGCAACAATACATTTAATAAGTATGTGCTTTTGGGTAAAGCATTATGCTGGTTACTAAGGATACGAAGTTGAAAAGAGGACATAGCTCTTGTCCTCAGAAAGCATCCAGTCTACTGAAGGAAGAGATACAACATACATACATACATACATACATACTTATACACACAAAGAGAAAGAGTAGTGTGTAAGAATATATATGCACACAAATAAATGGTCTGCTAGGTATGGTAGAGTGATGGGTACAAAGCAGAGCCAGAGAAAGTGCCAAGAAACATCTGAGGGGAAAAAAGGCCCTTTCCTTTGATGTAATAAGGGAAAGGGTAAGGGAAGCTTAATGGAGGAAATGGCATTGGAGGCAGACCTTGAAGGAAGGGAGGAAGTTCAATACTTGGGCATAGTCAATGGAGAGGAATCTATTACAAATGTACTGGAGCAGGAAGGGTGGGAATTTGCACAAATGAAGGAGTGAAAAAGAGATGAGTATTATGAGAATAGAAGACAAAAAGTATGATGGAAAGATCAAAGCCTTGTGGAGGGCCTTGATCATCAGGATCAAGAACTTTAACTTTATTATACAATGAGATGTCATTCATTTTGATAATATTTTTGAGAAGTTTTTGAGTTCTGAATTCTGAGAAGAGTGATGTGATGATCATGGTGGTATAATAGGAAGGTTGCTTTGGAAGTGGTGTCGAAAATAGAATAAAGAGGGGATTGACTCAAAAGAGGAATACCATTTATAAGACCATTAGAATAGTCCATCGGAATTAGCATAAGGTAACTGGGGCCTTATCCCAGTATATTGACCTCTAGGAGGCAGACATCCTCCCCTCAGAGACTGCTGTTCTTATATCTGACATCTCTTCCTCCTTGGCCTGCACTGCTACATGGCATAACTACCCCCAAGCCATCAGTAACAGGATCTCATTACTGTGGAATTTTTCTCCCAAGGCCTGCCCTATCCATCAATCTCTTGGGAATGAGGGTCAAATTCTCTGGCAGATGGGCTGTTCCCTCTCCTGGTATGATTTCACCAATGGTTAGATTCTGTCCTTGACCTTCTCCCTTCCTCCTTCCCCTCGTCTACTGAATTTGCCGCAGGTACCAGGATTCTAAATTAAAGCTCTGATGATCTACGTGAAGAGTAATGAGGGCATGAACCGGGATAGTTGCAATGGGAGTGAAGACAAGTTAGAGGCAGGAGCTAAAGCACATGTAGAGGCAACGGGACTTGACATCCAATTGGAAGAAGAAGGTGATGATTAAAAAGACGTCAAGAGTAACTCTACGGTTATGAGTCTAAGTAGCTGGAAGGATCACAGGGCTGCTTCCACAGAAGGCCAGTTGACTTTACTCTTATTCTCGGATTAGAGTCCATATCGTTTTTAAGGGATAATTCCATAGTCCCAGACAGTACTCTTAACTTAAGAGGAATCATGGGTTCACAAACATAATTGGACAGAATATTGGAGGTAAACAACCTATCAATCAATCAATAAACATTTATTACGTATGTAATGTGTGTCAGGCATTGTGCTATATTCTGTGGAATACAAAAAAAAATGGGAAAGACAGTGCCAGTCTTCAAGGAACTTACAATGGAACAGGGGAGATACCATGGAAAGAAATACAAGATCTATTTCTTCACTTTTAATTTAGCCTTCATTTTTTTTTTTTAATGAGGGAACTGAGGCCCAAAGTGACCTTTGCCCAGATCCTACAGGTATGAAGCAACAAAGCTGGGAATCATATCTAAATCCTCCAACTCAACACAGCAAACAGAATGAGTGCTGCTCTGGAGTTAGAGAGTCAGTATTTAAATTCTTCCTGTTTAGCTTACTTACCTGGGTGATCTTGAATTAATCTCTTGGCTTCCCTGATGCTGAATTTGGACAGAAGGTCCACATTGCCTTTTCCAGCTGTGGACTGACAATAACTCCAAGTATAGTGTTATTTCTTTTGAACTATGGTGAGATTGCAAAAATACGGGTGACGTAGGGTCTTTTATAGTCCTCAGCAGCACAATATATAGTCCTTGGTTCAGTGGAATTTGTAATCCCATTAGAAAGTCCACGAGAAGAAAAACAGAAACCCAATTATTAGTAATCCAGATTCAGTTGTTTAGTTATTTCTTCAGTCACGTCTGACTCTTCGTGACCCCAAGGGGGTTTTCTTGGCAAAGATACTGGAATGACTTCCCATTTCATTCTCTAGCTCATTTTACAGATGAAGAAATTGAGGCAAATAGGGCTAAATGACTTGCCCAGGGTCACATAGCTAATATGTGTTTGAGGTCAGGCTTGAACTCAGGTCTTCCTGACTCCAAGACTAGCATTTATCTACTGAGCCATCTAGCTGCCCCAGATAGATGAATGCTAGAAACATAAAACAAACATGAAACTTGAATTCAAGATCATGAAACTAGGTACCAGGGGCAGCTGGGTGGCATAGTGAATAGAACACTGGGCCTGCAATCAGGAAGACCCAAATTCAAATATGGCCTCAGATACTACCTACAAGACTTTATTTTTATCCTAATTACATTTCATCTTGCTAAAGTGAATCCATATTAGAATTTAAATTGTCAAAGAGCTGAATGAGAAATTGAAAAGCAAAGCCATTGTGCTTCATTGGAATTTTAATTTAAAAAATTGTAATAAAATTTATCTTTAATTCTTTCATCTGTAAAATGGAGTCACTCTTAAAGACCACCTTTCTTCTCTCTCTCTCTCTCTCTCTCTCTCTCTCTCTCTCTCTCTCTGTCTCCACCTATCCACCACTTTATTAATGTAGGAAACTCCTGACATGAGATTTCCTTCTATTAATTTTCAGTGTAGCCAGTCCTCTGTAACTTCACAGTCTTAAAGAGATATCTTGGTGCATCAAATGGCCAAATGATCTGCTTATTGTCACACAGCCAGTATATTGTCAGAGGCAGGACTTGAACTAAGTCTTTCTGACTCCAAGACCAGGTATCTATTCTGTATACTATGCCATCCAATCTGAATCTTGTAACTCTGAAATTTTATGATTATTGAGAGGAGAAGAGGACAAAAACATGAAATTGTCTTTTTCTGGACTAGGGGAACTTCTATGCCAGTCTACATGAGGGAAAGTTGATGGAATTCTTATATCCCTCATAGAGTCTGACAATTTTCATTCCTTGAAAAGTGGTAAGACTCTCTTCATGAATTTAATGTCAAAGGGCCCTATTTGAGTTGCAAAATGTTCATAAGAATTATGTTGGAAACTGTTTTTTTTTAAAATGCCCAATTACAGCCCACAATGTAGTTGAATATTTTTTGAGTATCTGATGATGGATACAGAATACTTTGGAATTTTAAAGGATTAATTGCTGCTGAGCAGATTATGGTCTATTCAAAATGGCCCTTATCAATGAAAATTGATATTAATGAACATTTATTCTATTAACAGATACTCTGTTCATGAAATCTTTTATTTAGCCCCAGGTGAACTTTCCACAATTCAGAGAATCAACAATAGTCAACATTTTGTTACCCCAGCTCCCCGACCCAAACGAAGCCTTCTTCCCCTCTGTTACCTGGCTTTCTCAAAGTATGAATCAGGTGCTACCTCACACCCTAAACCTTTACTCATATCTCTCACGAAATTACTTTTATATACTTTTATATTTACTTGTATTCATGTTGTACCCCCCTCCCCACATTGAACATGAGCTTCTTGAAAACAGAAACTATTTTATTTTTGCCTAATATAGGTCCTGACACAAAATAGGTGCTTTATATAGTTTATCGATAGAACTTTCAATTTTGAAACTTTCAATTTCAAAATGTAGATATAGCACTGGGTACAATTTTTTTCTGCTTCAAGTTGTTAACAAATGTCATAGTTGCTAAAGACAAAGGAAACCTCTGATGTGATCTAGTAAAGAGGAAAGGATGAGGGTGCATTGATTATACTTTAGCCCTCACAATGCTTAATTTGACCACATCTAAAAATCCCAAATGGATTGACGTCACAGAGTGAAAATTCTCAGTAGAGTGTCCCTGTATCTAGGCATGAATGAGAACTCTGTGGCTCTGACTTGGTCTTGTCTCATATTCTATCATGGAATCCCCTTATATATCCAATTCTACTCCTCATTATTCTAAAATAGAACCCTACATAATTCTGAAGAAAAAAAATACCTAAGAAAAATCACCTGACATGTCTGAAAGCGCATGATATGGCTCTGCTAAGAAGGGCAGTGAGCTTTATCATCACTCTCTGGGATCAAGGCATGTTATTGCAGTTACTCAGTGTTTGGCTTCTTTTTAATATTCTTTTCATTTACTTTATTGCAATTATTGCACATATTCTGAGCCTGCTTATTTTATTCTTTATCAGTTCACAAAATCTTACCATGTTTCTCTGAATTCCTCCAGAGCCTTCTGTCTTACTGCATGGCAATCTTCAATTACATTTATTAACACGTTTTGTTCAGCCATTCACAAGTGATGGACCTTCGCTTCTTTCTCAGTTTTTTGATTCCACAGAAGGTGCTGTTATGAATTTTCCATTATATATTGAGCCTCTCTTTCTCTCTTTTATTTTTTGGGGTATGTGGCAAGTAGTGGAATCTCTGGCCAAAGACTATCCAGTATGGACCAATTCACAGCTCTATCCACAGTGTATATTTCATTGTCTTATCATAGCTATTCCAACATTGAATGCTTCCATTTTTGACAGCTTTGCCAACATGTGAAGGACTTTTACATTATGCGGCCTTTCATACTTCATCCCCTGCTGATTCAGAACAATCTAGAAGCTAAATTAGCTAAAAGGCAAATTTCCAGGAGTGTTGAATTATTGAAGGAGAAAGACAAGGGTAAAAATGCCTCCATGTGACTTGTAAAATCTTGTGGAATTCTTTTAATTTCTAGAATTATGGAACTGTAAGGGACTTGGTAAAACATGTAGTCCTGTTCCCATTTTATATATGGAGACACTAGGACTTACCAAAAGTCACAGAATAAGTTAGTGACAAGACAAGGACCAGAACCTAGATGTCCTGACTCTGCCCAGGCCAATGTTCCTTCAAATACACTATATAATTTTTCCTTTCTGCCATTCAAGAAATAGTTTCTGATTCTAACTTAACTAAATGTCAGAATTGTTAATAAACCATTGCCATCATTATCACTTTTTACATGATATTATAATAGCAAAGATTATGGATTCTTCTAGTTGCTAACACATTTATAAAAATGAGGTTTTAAAAAAATCATTAAAAATAATTGTAAGGTTAACCAGATTTTAAAGATGGAAAAAAAGTGCTAAATTTCCATCTCCTCATCTCAGTTAAAGGCATTTTTTTCTATCCTCATAATATAAATCCATTGAATCTGAGGCTCTATGAGGTGCCACTTGAGTTAAATCCTGTCAGAAAGCTTGAGAAGATTTTACCGACAGATGATTGGCAGAGGAGATTTTTACTCTTGGTTGCCAATCTACTTTCTCTTTGTCTTCCATATAGATCTGCTCATCTGAAAACTTCTCCTGTTTATTATAGGAGGAACTATTCTAATGGGTCATCCAAAGTTTCCTTCTATGTCAAGAGACTGAGGAGACTTCTTGCTTCATTATTTTTTTTCTTTTTTAAAATTTTCTTCATTTTTAGTTTTCAACATTATTTCCGCAAGATTTCATGTTACAATTTTTTCTCTCCCCATCTTATCCCTACCCCCTACCCCAAAATAGGAAGCCTACTGGATACCCCGCCCCCAATACATTCTCTCTTATGTCCTCCCCCATCACCCCCTAACTCTCTAGTAAGGCAAAGTGGGTTTCTGTACCCTAGTGCCTGTATATTTCATTTCCCGGTTGCCTGTAAAAACAAACAAACACAAGTTTAAACATTTGTTTTTAAAACTTTCAGTTCCAGATTTTTTTCCCCTTCTTCCCTCCTCACCCACCCCCACTAGGAAGATAAGCAATTCAATATAGATTGTACATGTATAGTTACCCACATCATTTCTATAGTAGTTATATTGTGAAAGATGTAACTTTATTTCCCTCCATTCTATCCTGCCCCCCACTTAATCTATTTTCTCCTTTGACCCTGTCACTTTTCAAAAATGTTTGCTTCTAACTACCTTCTCCCTCAATTTTACTCACTTTTATCCTCCCCCTTATTCCCTATCCCCCTATTTTCCTATAGGGTAAGATATCCTACTGAGTGTGTATGTTAATCCCTCCTTAGGTCAAATTCAATGAGAATCAGTTTGTCCCATTCCCTTTCACCTTCTTGCTCTTCCCCTCCATTGTAAGTTTTTTCTTGCCTCTTTTATATGAGAAAATTTACCCTAATCTTTCACTCCCTTTTTTCTTCTTCCAATAAATTACTCTCTCACCTCTTAATTTTATTTTTTAGATACCATCCCTTCATATTCAACTCATTCTGTGCCCTCTGTCTATGAATACATGAACAAACACTCACATATATTTGTATATACATACATCCTCCTATACACATATGTGTATACATATACACATACACACACACATATATTCCCTTCAACTATCCTCATACTGAGAAAAATTTTATGAGGTACAATTTTCATTTTTCCATGCAGAAATGTAAATAGTCCATCTTTAATAAGTTCCTTGTGATTTTTTTTTCCTATTTACCTTCTCATGCTTCTCTTGCTTTTTGTATTTGAAAGTAAAATTTTCCGTTCAGCTCTGTTTTTTCATCAAGAATGCTTAAAAGTCCTCTATTTCATTGAATAGCCATATTTTCCCCTCGTAGCATTATACTCAGTTTTCCTGGGTAGGTGATTCTAGGTTTTAGTCCTAGCTCCTTTGACTGCCGGAATGTCACATTCCTAGCCCAGCAATCCCTTAATGTAGAACCTGCTAGGTCTTATGTTATGCTGATTATG
The DNA here is from genome assembly GCA_028646515.1 of Pseudochirops corinnae. Classification (NCBI taxonomy): domain Eukaryota; kingdom Metazoa; phylum Chordata; class Mammalia; order Diprotodontia; family Pseudocheiridae; genus Pseudochirops; species Pseudochirops corinnae. The sequence continues at coordinate 92,984,594 of CM053586.1, forward strand.
TTTCTACAGTACTCAAATTGTTTCTTCCTGACTGCTTGCAGTATTTTCTCCTTGACCTGGGAATTCTGGAATGTGGCTACAATATTCCTAGGGGTTTTCTTTTTGGGACCTTTTTCAAGA
>CM053586.1:92984813-92995500 GCA_028646515.1 Pseudochirops corinnae
TTAATCATGGCTTTCAGGTAGTCCAATAATTTTAAAATTATTTCTCCTGGATCTATTTTCCAGTTCAGTGGTTTTTCCAATGAGATATTTCACATTGCCTTCTATTTTTTAATTTTTTTGGATCTGTTTTATAGTATCTTGATTTCTCATTAAGTCATTAGCTTCCAATTGCTCCAATCTAATTTTGATAGAGTTATTCTCTTCAGTGAGTTTTTGAAATTCCTTTTCCATCTGGCAAATTCAACTTTTTAAAGCATTATTCTCCTCACTGGATTTTTGGGCCTCTTTTGCCATTTGATTTAGTCTATTTTTAAAGTGTTATTTTCTTCAGTGTATTTTCACATTTCCTTTAGCAGGCTGTTGACTCACTTTTCATGATTTTCTTGCATCATTCTCATTTCTCTTCCCAATTTTTCTTCCACTTCTCTTACTTGATTTTCAAAATCCTTCTTGAGCTCCTCCATGGCCTGTAACCAATTCATATTTTTCTTGGAGGCTTTTGATGCAGGGTTTCTGACTTCAATGTCTTCCTTCTGCTTCATGCCTTGATCCTTTTTGTTCCCCAAAAAGGATTGCATGGTCTGTTTGTGCTTCCTGTGCTTGCTCATATTGGCATCCAATTACTTGACTTTTGAGCTCTTTGCCATGGTAGAATTCTGCTTCCAGAATGGAAAGAGCTATGTCCCAAATCACTGGAGTTTTTGCAGCTGCCTGAGGTATTAGATGGGTGCTGACTCTACAGTCCCTACCAGCTCTGGCTCACTGGTCAAACACCCTAGGACCACTACCCAAGACCAAGATCCAGATCCAATCAGGTCAAAGCAAGAGCGCTTAGCCTCTGAATGGTAGCTTTATCCCCCTACAGTCTGCAGGCCAGGAGCTCTGAAGCAGCCGCAGTAGTGGCTGCAGCCATTGCCCCTTCTCCTCTTCTCACTCCAGGGGTAGCAGCTGGACTGCACTCTTCTATCCCCTCCCTGGACCAACCAAGTTCCACACTGACCTTTTATTTTGTCTTTGGCATTTATGGATTGAGTAGTCTGGAAACTGCTACAGCTGCTGGTAATTTACTCTAGTGAAGTCTGCTCTGGTGGCAGCTCCTTGGGCCTGTCCTGGGGCTAAAACCCCAGCTCAGGCAGGACTGCCCTCAGCTCCCAGCAAGCTGTGATGGACCCTTCCTGCTGGCTTGCCAGGCTTCCTTCTGGGGGAGATTTGTTTCTCTCTGTCACTTAGTGAGTTCTGAAGCTCTAAAGTTTGTTTAGAGTCATTTTTTACATGTATTGGAGGAGGGGGAAGCTGGAGCTGCTTGAAGTCCTGTTTCTACTTCACCATTCTTCTTGCTTCATTACTAAGCACCTTGGGTACGGGTTAGACAGTTGTAGGAGCTATAGTCATAGAGGCACAGCTGCATTGGGAAGAAGGAAAACAAAGAAATCCCACCTTGGACCCTAAAGAGGAGGAGACAAATGGACATCCCTCAAATACTGTTTTCTGTAAAGAGGGTTTCCAGGTAATGGCTGACCCCCAGAAGAAAATTCCACTATTATGGAGCATCACTAAGGTCAACAGGCTTCTGGAATATGGAATGTTAAAGGAGATGGGAAAGGAAATGTTCCTTCTGTCTTTCTTCCTCTTCTTCCTCCTTTTCTTCTACCCTTCTTCCCTTATCCCTCCCTTCTTTATTTCTCTCCTTTCTTCTTCCCTTCTTCATTTCTTTCCTTCCTTCTTCCCTTCTTCCTTTCCTCCCTCCCTCTCTCCTTCCTCTTTCTCTACCCACCCTCCCCCTCTTTCTTTCTTTCCCTCTTAGGGGCTGAGAGTAAAAGTGTATTGTACTAAATGTGTGAGAACTTTTATAATAAATGTGGACATATAATATGCATATGTGTATAGAATAGATGTGTGAGCATATACATACATGGTACAATGGGATTTTTAAAACATTATTGCTTAGTATGATGGTTATCCTTAGTATATAATTTAATATAGATATATTTGTATACACACAATATCCATCCGTTCCCCAAGTTATTCACTGTTTCATATATCTACTTGTGATTTATGACTATAGTACCCAACCACAACACACCCACTCTTAATGAGGGATTTTTTTCCATGTTCTTTCTTCAAGACCTCTCTCATCAGCAGAGACATTTCTGTATTCTTCATTTTTAGATTCTTCTCTTTCTGTTATTTGTAGAAGCAACTTTTTTCTTACTATCACCCTCTTGGCCTGATTCATAACTGTATACCCTTAGCCCAAATAATAACATGCTTAACATTCTATCCAGTGCCTTCCTTAGAGTGGCCCATTCTTTTATCCTTACCTCATTTAGACCTTCCTGTTGTTCTTTAACAATGTACACTTCCATTGTTGAACCTGAAAATATCACTGACTGACTTTGGACATGGCTTTTAAATAATTTTGCTTAGGGTGACAGCTACTATTTATGTATAATTTGGTATACTAATATTATTGAAACAAGGAGAGAGGGGCCCTATGTCTTCCTTCTTTTTTCTTTTTCTTTGCTTTTTTTTGGAGACAATCTTGCCCAAACTGAAAATGCAACAGCCATTTACAAGTCCTGATCTCACTACTCATCAGCATGGAAGCTTTAACCTGCTCCATTTTTTACTGTACTGGTTTGCCCCCCCAAACCTTACACAGCATGGTGGTCCTCAGATCCTGGGGGTTTATCATAATGGTGCTGAATTTAGTCAGTGAGGATCTAATCAGCTTTAGTCCTACTGCAGCTCAGAACTCCCAAGCTCTAGTGATCCACCAGCTTCTGCCTCCCCAGTAGCAGAGATTATAGGCTTGCACCATCACACCTAGAATCTTCCTTCTTTTGTTATGACTAACAAACACCATCTTAGAAACTGGTTTTCATTACATTCAGAGTGAGAAATCATACATACTTCTTTGTCTTTGTTCTTTAACACCCTTCCCACCCTTGCCCTAATTTCAAGGCTAGTGAAATAGACCACAGACTAGACAATGATAAAGTTCTGCATCAGTGCAATAAATGCAAGATAAATCCACCTGCAAGGCTAATGTGAATAGAAACTAGTGACTCATCTTAGGGCATAAAAAATGCCTTCAAGCTCTTTAAAACAAGGGCTGCTTTCCCCCTTTCCCCCCCTTTTTATTAGTTTTTAATCTAAATTAAACAAACACCAAAAAGAAGAAATGTTTCCATATACAAAGTAGAACAGAAAAGTATTGCATATTAAAAGGTATCTCTGTTGAGCATCACTTCACTTTTTAAAAAAGTATATAATAAATTCCACATATTATTTCCAATGTTTTCTTGCTTGTTTGTGTCACCTTCTGAACTTGCTTCAGTTCCCTTATGTTCATTTTTTAAAAAGTATTTCAGTGACCCTTCTTTTCACCTTCTTTTTCTTTTTGGCAACACTCTCTATCCTCTCACCTCAATGTCTCCCTCCCAATATAAAAAGAAAAACACAATCTTTATCATGAAGAGGCATAGTCAAACAAAACAAATCCATACTTGGCCAAAAATGTAGATGTAATTCTGTACCTTAAGTCCATCACTGAGAGGCTTGTTCTCTCAAAGAAGCCTTTTGCTCTAGCTATATCAATGCCTGTCTTTGCTGTGCTTCTAAATAAAACTTCTATTGACCAGGCTCAAAATTGCAAAATATGGTTTTCTGCTACAACTATGTAAATACATACTTAATTGACTGGCTAATAACAGAAAAGCTTTGATTAGCTTAGAGATACCCTGTAAAAGTTGTCTTACCACCCACCTACAATTTCTGTAAATGACCCACATACTGGGGGTTGACTGGGTGGGCAACCCTTTATTTCCATGACTGTTGCACCTGTTAGAAATATTGAAGGTACTTTTTTGTAATAGGAAGAAACTCTCAAAACAGTTATTCTAACAGGGTTTCCACCTGCTGAAAATTTCAGTTGCATGAAATCTCCAGATAATATAAAGAAGGAAGAAACAAGCAAACTATGAGCATGTATTGCATGGAAATCAATGGAGATCTAAAGAATAGTGTCATGCCTAAAAAGTCCCCATAACTCCTCTACTCTCCACTCTTTATCCATCATTTAAACCACTCTCATGTAATACTTTCCAAGTGGTTAAATGCTATGGTGAATTTAGTCCATATTTTCCAAACCCTCAAAAAGGACTTACCCCATAGATCCTAAGGACAATGTTATTTTAGAATCAGAGAATTTAGTGTTTCGAAAGATTTTAGAGTTATTCTAGTCCACTGCTCTATCCACTGCATTACCTAGCTGCCCTGATCCTTATACTAGTGAATCTTAACTATAATTCATTACTATTTACTGGCAGCTATTGTGAGACTATTAAAACTGAACTATTAAAATAACTGAGTAAAAGAAACAAATAATCAATGTGATACCCATGTTAATCTTTAGGTAGGATTACTCTATTCAAATTGGGGGTATGCAACCATTCACTAGATGAGAGTAAAGCTTTGCTTTAGAGGTCTCTGAAACAATTTTACAAATATTGATGTTTAGTGAGTGATATATTATGTGGCCATGCATTTTATGGATCCAATGCAGGTTTGAGATTTTATATGGCAAATGTTTTCTCTGTTTTAATGCCAATGTAATTATTTTATGGCTAATTGCATTTAATTATTTTTGCGAGCTTAATTTAATCAGACGCACAGTCAGTAGAAAGTGCCAAATCCTAATTCTGAAAAAGTTTAGCACTCTATTTTCTCATTTTAGCATTTCACAGGCTTTAAACATTCCAACAAAGGAAAAACTTATATTTTCCCCCATACCTTTTTTTTTAGTCTTTAGTATGGTCCACAATGATTTCGGCTACATTAACTAGAACCAAATCAAATAGCTGCTCTTTTGGAATGATGCCCTCTCTAGTGATACAAGATATTTTATTGAAAGAGCTTCTGTTAAATGAAATGATGCAGAGCGGTAGTTTTTCATGGAAAGTAATATCTCTAAAGCTGTATTGAAAATGTGAGTAAAGTTATTAAAATAATTCTATGTGATTTTTAGTTATCCTGTAATGATTTTCTCAAGCAGAAAGGATGATTCTGTGATGCTTCTCAGTGATGATTTTGGTTGGTAGGAGCTGTCTTGGTGTTTCATCCGAATCTATAAGTTCATTTTTCTAGCTCCTATTCACCTCCACCAATGAATGGTTTAAGGCATTTATATCTAAGTATTTCAATAAAAAAATGTTCTTTGTTGCTGGCATTTGAAATAGATAATAATTTAGTAAATACTTTTTGAAGCAACAGTGTGAGATAGGGTGCTAAGAAGGCGGGCAATGTTCCATTTTGAAAAGTTGTTCCATTTGAAAAATGGAATATCCATTCATATTTGGCCTTCACTTTCTTAGCAATACTGTAACATTTCAGATTTGGCCATGTCATATCATACATTGAATTTGGAAGGGACATTGGAGGGTGTCATTTTACAGATGAGAAAACAGTCCCAGAAATATTAAATGACTCATCCAAACAGATAATAAATAGAAGGCAGGAAAAAAGCATGTAATAAACACCTATTATATAGCAGGTGCTATGCTAAGTACTTTATAAATATCTCATTTGATTTTCACAAGAACCCTGTGAGTTAGGGACTATTATTCTCCTTATTTTTACCATTGAGGACACAGACAGAGATTGTGACTTGCCCACAGTCACACAGCTAGTAAATGAGGTTGGATTTGGACTCTTGCTGTCCTCAGACTCAGAGCTCTAGGCACTGTACCACCTACATGCCTCTAGGTAGTTCTCATGGCAGAGACATGTGTTTAAGCCAGACTATCTTACTCCAAATCCCTCATCCTTTTTTTTTTCTTTCTTTCTTTTTTTTTTTTTTGGAAGGAGTAAGGCAAGGCAATTGGGATTAAATGACTTGCCCAAGGTCACACAACTAGTAAGTGTGTCAAGTATCTGAGGTCACATTTCAATTCAGGTCCTCCTGACTCCAGGGCTGGTGCTCCATTCACTGTGCCACCTAGATGCCCCTCCCAGGATTCTTTTCACTGGACCAAATCTGTGTTTTCAGATGTCATCTTGTTGTGAGCAAGGTCTAAGTTTTTCCCCTCTAATGTTTTGGAGGTTTTTTTGTCTTCTTAGTCCTGATGCTTTAACTTTAGAATAATTTTGCTGCCAATAGCTGCCAAAGCCATGTTAGATAACTGTAATTAAAGTCACTGGAAAAAAATGAAAAAAAAAATAAGAGTCTAAAACCTTCAAACTTAGATATGTAAATGAACTTGAAAAGCTTAATACTTTTTTAAAAATTTGAATTATATACAAAAGTACATGAAACCATTTTCCCTAAACTATGAAGAGCTGTTTTAGGAAACAAGTGTGTAATAAACAAAGCAAGAAAACCTCAGGTGAAAATAATTACTGCTGCATCATTTTCAACAGTGGCAGAACAGAATCAACTAGGAGTACACATTCTACATTGTGAGCTTAATTGAGGATATGGCAAAGATGAGCAAATTTGAGGACAATAGAGTATTCAGATCTGCTATAGGGGATTCACACTGAATAATGTACTGTTTATTTTAAGTAAAGAACAATCTTGTCTGTCCAGGACTTACATCAGGAACTAGTTAAAACAATTGTAGATTTACATGTTTTTTTCCCCTTGCATAATGATTCCACAAACACAGGTAATAAGCTTTTCTTATGCTTTCTTTCACAAATGTTACTCAAAAAAAGGTGTGATCATTAATCTTCTTCCTAATAGTGACAGAAAGAGAAAGCAAATGTGGTGTTATAATTTCTGTCACTGGCACTCTTGTCTATAAAGATATAAAAGCTGAATTGCTGAGTGGGACTATCACAGTATTTAGCTTCCAGCAAGTACAATTTCCTGGACAACTGGACAATTATGTGCTAGACAGGAATATCTACTAATGCCAAAAAGAAAGTAAGAATGTGGCTTCTGGAATTGTGATGTTAGCTATATGTTACAAATGAGATTTATACTATACCATAGCTAGTAAAAGCTTTCAAAATGGGTTAAAGGACAAAACAAATACAGAAAATAAATCAGAGCTATAAAAGTAACTAGGAAGCATTCCTGTATGCTCAAAATTCTCAAGTCTCTTGATGTTTAAAATTTTGCTGTATTCCATATACAAATGTGTCTTTCTCTTCCTAAAAAAAAAACAAAAACTTTTTAGAATGTCTTTCTGTGTCAAATTTTAACCTGAAAATGAAGTTGACATTGACATTATCAACCAAGGCTTTGGCATAAACGTTCAGTTGAAAAAGCTATTTGAATGAATCTCATGCTTTTTTTTTTTTAGTGAAAGAAATATTTTAAATGGAGATGAATTATTTATTGTTTGACAAGGAGATTTTTGCCTGAAGAAATAAAAGATCTACTCAGAAAAAAGGAAGGGTGACATCTACTAAGATATATATTTGGATTAAAGGCACAAATTTCTTGTTTTTAGAGCAGAGAGAATTCGACCATAACTGAAGTACCTTTTTGCCAAGTAGAAGAAAGGACACACTTAACTAAGAATAAATTCAAACCACAAAACAAAATATTGATTGTTTTCTTCTATTCCTCTCCTAATGAAATCAGAAAAAAAAAAGTTACGATAGATTCATGCATTACTCATGCCAAGTTTACACAGTCTTGATTACTCAGCTAATTCAGTCCTTAGCTCTTCTATTTTTTCTTTTTAGGTAGATAGTCCTACACATAGTCCTCATTCTCTTGCCCTTAATATTTTGACTCAGTCAATTCATCATAACTTTATTTGCCTTGAAATTACAATTCAAGGCCAGCTTCTTCCAAGAAACTATTTTTAATCTCACTCTCTAGCCCAATACCTGCTCTGTCCTTTTAAATGAATTTTTCTTTTTTATTTATCAGTCAATATTTTCTCTTCTATTAGCTAGCAACTTCATCTACTGCATATCAAAGATCTGGAACTGGGAAAGACTTTAGAGGTCATCTAATCCATCCCTCTAACCCAACTTCATGTCAGAACTGTGTCTAGTTTTTACTCTACCACAAAATCCTGTAAGTCACTGCTATATATTTTGTATCAAGTTACAAACTTCCTTCCTTGAATGAAAAACTGATTACTGAAGCAAAAGCATTTGAAAAAAATCTTGTGTCATTTACTTCCCATTTTTCCTCGACACAAAATTCTGTAAAACAACAACTTGTTAGAGACTTAGAAAGCATTCTCAATGACCACTTTTTTTTTTACTCAAATTTAATCATATATCCCATAAGAAAAAGGCCTGTATTCAATCAATCATTACCTCTGACACATATTGGCTGTATGATTTTGGAGAGGTCGTTTAAGCTCTCCGTTCTCTGGCGAGGCAGTTCTCTAAGACAAAGTTGCAGAGGCAGTGCTGTGCTAGAGTTTCTTCTTGGATTTCCTTGTATCAGTGAAATCACAAGGCCAGTCCCTATCCCCTTATGTCTCCAGTGTAAGTGACTGATGTGTTTATTTTTATCCTGCCTAATTAGAATGTGAGTTATTTGAAGGCTAGAAACAGTTTCTCGTTTCTTTTGTATCCCACAAGAACTGGAGTCTTACTGCTAGTGTCTTAGAGGATATTCAATAAATATGTTCATTGATTTACTGTTACTATTTATTTATGAGTTTTATTAACAATTGCTATGTCTTCTGAAACCACATCAGAATATATGGTCTGAGAAAAGTTTCCCCCTTCATTTGTGGGTTGGAAAAGTCTTATCAAAGCATAGAAATTAAATGACATTTAGTTACACATTCAATGAATTGCTTTTATTGAAAAGAACATTACATGAAAAGAAATTGTTGTTTTTGATGTTCATTCAGTTGTGTCTGACTTTTCATGACCCCATGGACCAAACTGTCCATGAGGTTTTCTTGGGAAGGATACTAGAGAAATAGTTTTTAAAAAGTTAATCAAATATTTACTGTTGTCCTTCTGTCTTTTATCTACTGTTGATGGCCTATTGAGCTTCATATTGGTATGAATAACTAGGGGTTTTTATGGTTACCTATTTTTATTTTTCAAACTGCTCTTTGCAAGTCTCTGAGTAATTCATATGGATTAACAAGAGATGATTCATCATTTCAGTGGTCACTGATGACTTTCCCAGTGCTTCAAAGATATTAATCAGTGAAAGTGATATTTCCATTTTATCATTAAGAGTATTAATTTGAATGTTTTTCTTTGGTTTTAGAACACAAATGTTGACATGATGAAAAATCTTTATATTCAGACACCTGTGATCTATATGCTTTCTCTTGTTCTATTCTACTAGCAAGTTTCTCTTTCAGAATGATAGATAGTTGCTATGTCAGAAGCACATAGCCACCTGAGTTATATATTATTGTTCAGTTGTTTCAGTCATGTCCAACTTTTTGTGACCCTGTGAGGTTTTCTTAGCAAAGATACTGGAGTGGTTTGCTCTTTTCTTCTGCAGCTCATATTACAGAAGAGGAAACTGAGGCAAACAGGGTTAAGTCATTTGCCCAGGGTCACACAGCTGGTAAATAGCTGAATTTGAACTCAAGTCTTCCTGATTCCAGACCTGGTACTCTATTCACTATACCATGTAGCTCCCTCGAGTTACATATAACACGCTGCAAACATATGGTACCTTTCAAAGAAACAGAATCTTAGCCTTGGAAGGGATCGAGGCAGTCATTTATTTTAGCTCCTACACCTCCCACACTACAAAATACTTATTTAGTTGTTATCCAGATCTGCTTGAAATCCTCCAATGGGGGTGAGTTGGAGTGGGGACGAGTATACTACCTCCTGAGGTAACACATTCAATTTTGGAATATTTCTGTTAGGAAGCTTTGCAAATGAGTTAACATAGATAAAGTCCTTTGCAAATATTAAAGTGCAGTACAATGTTAGCTATTGTTATTGTGAAAATCAGTCTTGATTTTGAGTTTTTTGCCCTCTGGGCCAAACAGAACAGGACAAATCTCTGTCCTACATGACACCCTTCAGATATTTAAACACAGTTATTATCCCTCTTGCCTCCTTCCCACCCCAACAGATCTAGCTATTGTATGTACTCAGATTCCTTCCTGTTCTGGGCTGTTCTGCTCAGCACGTACTGGATTGTCAATGTCCGTCCTAAAATATGGTTCCTATAATTGGACACTATGTCAAAAGTGGTCTGACCACAACAGAGGAACTTTTCTTTCTTAATCTGCTTTTTGGGCTTCCATATCACACATTTGACTCATATTTGTTCTGTGTCGTACTAGATACACTGCAACCATTTTCAGACCACCTACTGCCTAACTCTTACTTCTCCATCTTGTTTTTGTGAAGTTGATGTTTTTGGATACATGGATGACTTTACATTTACCTCTATTTAAATTTATATCATTTGATTTAACCTCCTGTGCTAACCATTTAGAGACTTTTTAGGTAAGGGTACCACTTCTCCCTTCAAGCTGTGTCATCTGCAGATGTTATGGGCATGCCTTCTACACCTTCATCAAAGTCATTAACAAAAATATTAAAAACCCAAGGCCAAATGGAGGTCCCCAAGGCCACCCAGTGGAGTTCTTCCTCTAAGTCAGTGTTATGGGAATCTGAAGTTCTTCCCTGCCCCTAGGCCCTTTGCTAATGTGGCTACGTGACTCTTGAGAACCTTCCCAGGTTTGAAAGTATACTCTGTTCCCTAATAGGCTGAATG
>CM053586.1:92996000-93039346 GCA_028646515.1 Pseudochirops corinnae
GACTTTTCCTCCTGAACTAGGTAAATGATATGTTTGATTAAAGTAAGCTTGTTAACCCATTTTGAGTTGCTTTCCTTTAGAAAAGCAGATCTAAGAACCTGTGCTAGTAGCTGCCCTAGGCATGCTGGGGTGCTTACTGTTACAGTCAGTGGTTCTCAACCTTCCTAACACAGTGACCATTTAATATTCATATGCGGGCATATCTGCATGTTGGCAGAGCCGCCTGGAGACAGATAGAGTAGCCGTGGCTTGGTTCCTAAGACCATTGGAAATATATGTTTTCTGATGGTCTTAGGAGACCCCTGTGAAAGGGTCATTCGACCCCCAAAGGGGTTGCAACCTACAGGTTGAGAACCGCTGCTCTAAGTAGACATAGAACCTCTTGATTCTTCTTAATTCAACCATTCAATACATTCTGATTCTGTCTGATTATATTATTTCCTAGACTACATGGAATCACAGGATTATGTTTTTTACAGGAATAGCACGACAGACTATTAAATTTTCTTAAAATCCAAATATATTTTATCTACAGCATTCTACTAGATTTCTGATGACAAATCAAGCTTCATTAATCTTGCTAAGTGCTTAATGTGGTTATCCTTACAGGACAGGGCATATAGTTTTAGAGGTGATGCCTTAACTCACTGAAGAACAATAATCCTTGAGGCACTATACACAGTCATCAGGGAGTTTTAGAACCAAATTACCTTTCTCATTACCCCTCAAACCACATCAGGGTTTATCTTAACTTTCCACATTAGCAAAATTATCATCTTAAGTTTTGAATGGTTAAAGTGGAGGCAAGAGTTGCCACCATCAGCTGTGCTCTTCTCTGCTTACTGCTCCCTCCCCAACCTTGGCCATCCCAGAGCCCATCTGGGATTTCTGACCATCAGGAAGATCCACCACTCAGACTAGGGAAACATACTTACTTCTGGGTTTCCCCTGGCTTGGGCTGCCCAGAACCCATGAAGTGGTTCAACAGGAAGAATTCTCTACTCTTTTGACTTTGAAAGAGATAGAAATCAATAACTCCATTCCTTCTAATTAGATGGAAGACTACCAGGATTTACCATCTGCCCTGTTACCATCTGCCTTCCCAGGATCCTCCAGGTCTTACCCTCAGCCCTGTCTCTATACCCTACAATCACTTGGATTTAACTATTTATGTAACTTAAGGACTTCTAGGCCTTACCATCCACACCACTGCTGAACCCCTAGAATTTCTGGGCCTTTCTATATTCTCTGAAGCAGATTTTACTTTTATATGATATATCCTCCAATTATAATGTTCAATCCTTGAGATCAGAGACTGTCTATCTTTCTCTGTTTGCATCCTCAGCATATTGCTTAGTTTGTAGTCCCTTTATTCATTCATTATCCTAATTAATTGTTTCTACGTATTAAAATAATATCGGCTTTTATTTTATTTTATATTTTATATATAAAATATATTTTATATATTTATTTATATAAATTTATTTATTATATAAATTTCTTTATACAAATATATTTATAAAATATAAGATATATATTATTTTATATACTATAATATTTTTATAATACTTTACACACAATATTTCTTTTGATCCTTACAATGATCCAGTGAGCAAGGTGTTACTACTCTCCCCATTTTGCAAATAAGGAAAGTGAGGCTGAGTGAGGTTAAGTGATTTACCAAGCATCATACAACTAGTAAGTGTCCAATGTGTTAATAATACTAGGTTCTCCTAACCTGAAATCTAGTGCTCTAACTACCATGCAACATTGCCTCTCTGATAAATTTGCAGATTAATATTTTGACTAGTCATAAGGATCCTAGAGGTCAGCGTATCCTGAAAAAAAGCTCTACTATCTTCTTTTTTAAAAAAATATATTATGTCTATTTATATTGTTTCCTATCAGTGAAATAAGTGATTTAGCAGTTTTTAATTAATTTTTTTATAATTACTTATAAAAGAATTTTAGCATTTTAAAAAAAATTTTGAGTTCTAAATTCTCTCCCACCCTCCTCTCTCATTGAGAAGGCAGGCAATTTGATGTTATACATGTGTAGTCACGCAAAACGTATTTCTACATTAGTCATGTGTAGTAGCAAGCACCCTAGCATACCCAGGATGGCTGCTAGAACAGGTTCTTAGACCTGCTTTTCTAAAATAAAGCAAATAAAAATGGGTTAATAATCTTACTTTAATCAATCAAACACATATTATTTGCCTAGTTCAGGGGGAAAAGTCAGCACCCTGAATTTCAGAGAATACAAACAGAAGTTATAAGCAGACAAAAATATACAGACAGAGAAACAGACCAGCAGACAGGGCTTCCAGCTGTCTGACCATCCATACCTAGTCAGTTACCAGAGAGGGAAGATCCAACATCTGGATTTTCAAAGCCTGGGGGCTCAACAGCTGCCCAGAGTCTCATCTGGCCAAATCATATAACTCTTCCCAAAGTAAGCCCTAAAGCAAAATCTCACATCAGGGTATATATAGCCTTTTCCTGGGTCAGAGAATATCACAACCCTCTTGACCCCCTGTGTCCAATCACAAAGCAACAATGTGTGGGCATTCCTGAAAAAAAAAAAAAACAAGCCTCCTGCCACAGGCTCTATGTAACTACATTCAGCCTGTTAGGGGACAGAGTATATTTTCAAATCAGGGAAGGTTCTCAGATTCACTTAAGCCTATCAAGGGGCCAAGGGGCAGGGAAGATCTTCAGATTCCCATTCTCATTACATTATGTTATGAAAAAAACCAAAACACCACAGACCTTTCCCCCTCAAAAAAAAAAAACCCACCAAAAATAAAATGTTTAAAAAAGTATGCTTTGATCTGCACTCAGACTCCATTGGTTCTTTCTCCAGAGGTGGATAGCATTTTTCATTATAAGACTCCACTACTTTCAGAAAAGCTCGAACTTCTTTCTTCTATGCTGAAAAAATAGAGAATATGTAATACAAGAGTACTATCTAGAATGATAGAAGTAAATTATACCATTGCACTCTTTCTCAGTTATACCACATTTAATGCATTATGTTCAGTTTATGGTGGCACATATTAAGAGGGATATTGACATATAGAGCGTGCCTGAAGAAGCATAATCAAGGTGTTGAGTTTCAAACTAAAGAAAAGTCAAAAGAATCAGAAATATCTAGAAAGGAGAGAAAAAAACTTAGGGGACACCTAATACCTTCTTCCAATATGTGGAGAGCTATCAGGTATAAGAGAAATTAGACTAAATATATTTGACTCCTGTGGACAGAACTAGGACTAAGTACAAAGTTTTAGTACAAAGTACTAAAGTAAGTACGAAGTACAAAGTAAGTACAAAGAAGTACAAAGTAAAAGTACAAAGAAAAGTACAAAGAAAAAAAATTTTTTTAACAACTTTGAGCTTTTCAAAACTAGAATGCATACGCTATTCATGGGTAAGGAGGTTTTGGCAACTGAAGATATTCAACCAAAAGCTGGTCAACTCTGTCAATTATAGACAAGGATTTATACTTCAGATAAGGGCTGATGTCTATAAGCTAGATTCCCTTCATTCATGAGCCGTGAAAATAATCCTAGGTTTAAAGTATACTTGGGTCTGCAGTATCTACTCAAAATTATAGCCTTTTACCAGACTGAATCAGATGGTAGATTAATTCAAAGCAAAACCAAGGTGGGAGAAGGAACATACTTAATCAGAGAACATATGCATAGGAAACATGGGAAGCCAGGATAACTTATCTTTCCAGGACTCCATCATAGCCCTGACTCTGAAGACACTATTTGCTGCCTTTTTGCACTGCCATCTTCTGATTTGTTGATAGCATTCTCTAGGCCAACTACGATGATGTCTGCTGAATGGTGGTACTGAATGGCTCAGTCAAGTTCCAAGTCAAGGATTGATCACAACTCTTGAAGTCCATGGCCTCAAGGTTATTTTTTTTTTCTCTACTGTGAGTCAAACCCACTGACTTGCCTAGCAAGCAAACAAAATACCTAGGTAAAGCCTGTCTTTTCAACTGTTTTTCTCCTCCCATTTATACCTCTTTCAGACTTGCTATTTAATCTGGAGAGATAAATGTCCTTTCAAGTCTTTTCATATCATGATTGCTAGTAATGGGTTGATGTAAATGGCTTAGGAGCTTTAGTTAGGAAGGCTGGTGGGTGGGCCACAGCTCCCAATCTTCATCCTGAAATCTTGGGATGGAGGGGGAAATAGCTTCTTTCCCTACATTTCTATAGCTACATATATCTCTGAGATTAGAGACAGCATAGTGTGATATAGTATCTCTTCTGTAAAATGGCAATTATCCTGATAGCACCAACCTCACAGATTTACTATGAAGATAAATTGAGATAATGCATATAAAGCACCCTGAACACTTTGATGTACCATATACATATCAGCATATCCAAACACTATATACTTATTATTTTAAATGCATAGTATACAAGCCTACTAATCACATTTTAGTGAGATTTATTTTAATTCAATCTAGAAAATATAAGGTGTCCCAAAAATCTTAGTCTTGCTTTAAGCTTTAATGACTATTATAGACTATTACATTGAAGTTTAAAACTACATTAAGACTTTTGGGACACACTGTTTATATTAAGTATCTGCTATATGTATGATACCACGTTAGACCATGGATACAAAGACACAAAGGAAATCGTTCTTATGCTATAGGGTCTTTTATCTCCCTAAAACCATTTATTGAGCTTTTGTTACATCAAGGGCTCCCAGGTTTTTATGTTCCATATCTGTTGTTTTCCCAATGAATATAAAAGGAAATCAATTCTAGAGTTTACCAGATGAAATAAAAGAGATTAATTTTTTAATAAAGTCAACCTTACATTGTAATGTTTATCAGAAAAAAAGTCAAATAAATTAGTGAGACTTCATTTTGTTTCTGGTCAAGCAGTAGTTTTTTTTTTTCTTCTTATAGGTTTTGAAAGACATACCCACAAACCATGTGCAATCTCCATTTTGTTTCTTGCTTTCGGTTTGATGGAGAACAGGACTAAGAATACTGATTCACAGTTAAAACCTTATAAACACATACAGTAAGAATGGGCAGTGGTAAAGCAAATATTTTGTAATTACGTTGATTAGAAATCAACTCTAAATTTCTGTTTATTGTGAAGATTGATTAGTTGATCTTTCACTGGGTCATTGTTGCTGGTTATTTTTCTAATTCAATATGAAAAGGGTTTTGTACCCAAACGTCATTTCTATAGTTTGGTCAGTAGAAATTATTCCTTTGAATGTCTTTTAAATTCCTCAATTCATTATAAAGCTCCTTTTCTGTCCCATCCTACCCCACTTCTTTACTGGTCTCAATCCAATCTACAATTTTTCTTCAACGAAACTGCTAAATTTTGAATATTTTGATAGCATGATACAGATATTTACTAAATATTCCCTATATCCCCTTGATAAGTGTCTCAGAGAGGTGGTTGGGAAGTGGGAGGTATGTGTATCCCATACTGGAAACTCTTACATCATATTCAAGATCCAATCCTAGGAGTTGTGATAAGGTACACTGTGATAGAAGAAACAGTCTCTATTCTCCCAAGACCTTACAATCAAATTTGGGGGAAAGGCCACATAATTAATACCTAAATTGTTCATTTATTTTTGGTTTATAAGTTCTCACAATTGGTGCTGCAACAACAGGGCAAGACCATAGTCATTGAGAAAGGTTCCATGAAACAGTTGATACCTGTAACCAGACAATTCAGATCTAGTAGAGATATAAGGGACCCCAGAAGTGATCTAGACCAAGCTAATTATTTTACCACTGGGGAAAATGAGACACAGAGAGGTCAAATGATTTAGTCAGTCACTCATTAAATATTGGAGACAAGATGGAAGGATTGGGAAGATTCAAGTAAAAGAAAAGCATACAGGGAAGGGTGAAACGTTTCCCATTTCTGTGCCTTTGCACTGAGTGTCCCTCATGCCTGTGATGCGCTCCTCCTTTACCTCTACCATGTGGAATCCCTGTTTTCCTATGACTTACCTTAAGAACATACTACTTTCTATATGAAGCCTTTCCTGTTTTTCACCTCACTCCGACCGACCTCCAAGGGCCTTCCTTCCCCAAACTACCTCAAGTTCATTTAGCAAATATTCTAAATATACTTTTATATGTACATTTTATCCCCCTGTTAGATTGTAAGCTTCCTTAGCTAGAGACTATTTAACTTCTCTCTTTATCTCCCTAGAGCTGGCACAGAGTAGGCATCCTATAAATGCTTGTGGACATTAAGTGATTGCTAATTGATAATGGGTATATCAGTCTGAGAGGAGTTAAAGATTTGTGCATTGGATGTAGTGGAGGATAACTTGGCTGAGTAGATTAGGACCCGGTTTCATTTGGCCTCCAATGTTATGTTATGGATCTTTTGATAGTTTTGATTTATGAAAGATTTGGTTTTCATAATTGATTGGTCACAATGCATCCATTTCTTTCCTTAACAGCTGCCTATAGGTCTGACAAACTATCCTCTGATAAGGGATGTGCTGGAGCAAACTTGACAGGCTTGGGAGAGCCTATTGCTAAATTTTCAGTTTGAGCACTTTTGTTATCTTGTTGTTGTGGTGGTTGTTGAGTTATGGACAATTCATTTGTCTTCCCTGGACCTCATTTCCTCTATAAAATTAAGGGATGAACCTCTCTGCTTTCTTTGCAGGGGTGGTAGACTATGGGTATGAAATATTGTGTAGATGTCAGTTAGTCAATAAGCAGTTATTAAGGGGCAGCTGGGTGGTACAGTGTATAGAGCACTGGCTCTAGAATCAGGGGGACCTGAGTTCAAATCCTAATTGAGACACTTGACACTTAATAGCTTCTTGACCCTCAGCAAGTCACTTAACCCTGATTGACTCACCAAATAATAACAATAACAACAACAATAATAATTTGCAGTTACTAATTGTCAACTATGTCAAGGCATGTAATAAATAAGTATCATCAGATTCAGTGGATGGTTTTGTTGAACTGCTCTTTTTCTCAAAAAAGTTTTGTTTTTTTTAAATAAGAGAAGGCTCACTGGATAGTAGGGGGAATTGAGACACATTTAGAAATGAAGGTGATGTAAAAACAAAAGATATCCATAAAATCAGATTAAATTTGTTTTAAAGGTTCATAAAAACAGATTTGAACATTTGGAGGAGGGCATCTGAACCTTGGTATTTCTAAAGTGACAGGCTTTCCCTGAGCAAATCCACTGCATATAGTATATTGTCTCTGCTGGGGGTGATTCTTAGGAAGGAAATGAGAAGTTGTAAATGCCAGCAGGTCCCTGACCACTCTGGTTGATATGGAGTACTTAGAAAAAACACACACCAAATTATGGCAGTTCCCCCGGTGGTATTTTCCATCCATTATCTCCTTGGAGTGCTTTGCTTTTCACAGAGACATGTAAATGAAAATGATCTTTGCCAGTTATTAAGCTGCTGCTCTTGAATGGCTAATGGGCCAAATTTTCATTCCTTTCCAAGTGCAGATTTCCCCATGGAAGTCAATAGGCGCTTCAGATGTCTTGCTACTGATCTGCTTCTGATTTGCAGTATAACCTTAGGCAAATCTCTCCAGCTGCGAAGATGCTTCCTTATCTGCAAAACAGGCTTCCTAGGGACTATTGGAACTGAGTTCTCAAGATGAGAAGGTATTTTGCAACCATAAAATGTGGCAACAAAATCTAAAGTCAAATTTTACTGAATCACACATTCCCTAAGGGCAAACCTATATGATTCTACATCTTCCTCATCCTGGCAAAGCAAATGAGTCCTCAACAAATCTATATTGAATGATGTACATTGAGGGGACAAAAAATATCAACTTTCTTCCCCCCAGTTCATATTATTTAACATTTCATTTCTTTCCCAAGAACCTGTAGTCATCTTAATTAGAATAATAAAATGTGCCAGGCACTGTCCTAAAGCACTGTAAGAGCTGGAAAGGGCCATAGATTTTATAGTTGAGAAAACTGAGGCTCATAGAATAGAAATGTCTTGCTTAACTTGACTGAAATTAGAACTGGGGCTAGATGTTAAGTCTCCCACTTTCCAGTCCCATGTCCTTTCTTAGCACCATGACCTTTTGATTTGGGGCAAGTCTATTTGGTTTAATTCACTCATTTGCAAAATAAGGGGATTGCATTTATTCGAAATCAATGATAGGATATTCACATTTTTTTAAGGGAGAAGTAGAGGAAGGTAAGAATAGATTCCTTAGCCATCTTATTTTTTCTCTTTCTGGCTAATGACTGATAAGCATCCTGATGTTTAACTTAAGGAGCCATGATTTTTTTTCATCAACTAATATTCATTAAACACCTCCTAACTGCTCATCCATCATTAAATGCACAAATATTCATTTGTCCCAATTATGGACCAGGCACTGTGCTAGGTTCCAGGAATACAACAAAAATTAAATGGTCTCTGCCATAGAAAGGATTATTTTCTTTAGGATGAGAAATCATGCACGTAAACAAGAATATATAAACTCTATACAGGTCACAATCCCTTTGCACCTAATTAAAAGGTTTCATGAACTGCTGTGACTGAAAAAGAAAATTAGGCCTCCTGGAACTTAGCCTCTCCCAACTTAGCTAGACTGATCAGACTTACACAAATTAGGGCCGGCTAGGATAGAGCACCAGTCCTGGAGTCTGGAGGACCTGAGTTCAAACCCGTTGGGCATCAGACACTAGCTGTGTGATCTTGGACAAGTCACTTAACCCTGATTGCCTCTCAAAAAAGAAAGCTATTAACGATGCACTGTGTTTAGACATGCGTGCTGGAAATGATTTTTATTAATTTAACATAATTCTAAACCCAAGCATTTTTAGTTGAAGTGAAAAATGTCCAGAGTGACTGTTTCCCCCTATTCCCTCCCATGCCCTCAGTTTTCTCACTAATCCAGGATAAATTGTGGTTACATTTATAAGAATCTTGAACAAGGAAAAGGTCATAATATGATAAAATATAGTTTTGAGTTAACATTCTACTCCATTTAATAAAACAAAAGTCACTTAATCTTCTCCTAGAACTACTCAATGCCTCCTTTGACAGCTCTTCTCAAGGGTTCAAAGGGACTTCCTCCTGTGATCAATAGTCTAATCCCTACAGAATGGAGCAAGACTAGGATACTGCCCATAGGTAAATCATAACCCCCTTTCCCTTCAGGGGAAGGGAAAGGCCATGATCTTTACTTGATGAGAGGTATTTCTCTTTCAATTCATTTTCCCCAGCTTTACTTTTTAGCCTTGTTATACATATCTTCTAAAGGGGAAAAGCCTGGAATAGACTTCAAGTGAGAGAAATATTTATTTCTTAATTCTGCTGGACTGAAAGGTTTCTAATATAGTTCCACGTCTTTCCAGCTTTTTAGAATTGCTGGAATTTACATCCTGTTTCCAGAACCTTTAAGAACCTTAGTTCTTGGGACATCCCTCCCTATCCCAATCCGCCTAAGTCTTGCCGAGAAATTGAAAAAAGGCTTTAATAAAGTTCTAATAAAGAACACATCTTACATATAGTTAATCTGTAAAGAAAAATGAGAATTTTTTTTTTTGCAAGAGGGAAGGCAGGGTAATTGGGGTTAAGTGACTTGCCCAAGGACTCACAGCTAGTAAATGTTAAGTGTCTGAGGCCAGATTTGAACTCATGAAGATGAATTTTCCTAATTCCAAGCCCAGAGCTCTATCCACTGTGCCACCTACCTGCCCCAGTATACTTGCCAAGAAAACCAATGGTGTTGCAAATAATTGAACACCTCTGAAAGGACTGAATAACAACAAATACATACCCTCACCTACAGTGAAGGTTTCTCTCCCCTTCCTAGACAGACTACCATGGGTTCAGTGTCTTCTGTGTGTGCGTATCATGCACATGTTAAATATATACATATATACATAAATATACACATATCTATCTTGTAACTTTATATTAGCTGTAAAAGTTAACACACTGAGTGCGGGCTCTGTGCTACGATTTTCAGTAGAGATGAATGTGCTTTACAAACATTGAAGCACTGTATCGGTGCTAATTATTGGCTATAAAATATCTTCTGATTGTCACCCGTGCCTAGAATACTTCCTCTCCTCAAGTCTATCTACTGACCTCTCTGGCTTCCTTTAAATCTCAACTAAAATTCCTTCTTTTAGTGGAAGTCTTCTCTAACCCCTCTTAATTCTACTGCCTTCCCTTTGGTATTTCCTATTTATCTTCTATATAATTCACATATATATCTATATCTACACACACTCACACACTCACACACACACATAACTTGTTTGCCTATTATTTCCCCCATTAGACTGAAAGCTCCCTGAGGGAAAGGGCTCTTCCTGTGTTCCCAGTGCTTGGCATAGTGCCTAGTACATTTATTAAACAGGAACTTTATAGATGTTTATTGATTGATTGACTGGTCCCTAAGGAGAGCCTGTCAGTTTTCACAGACTGGGCTATTATAGGTATTTTCTCTCCTAAAGGAAACTCCCCATTCCAGGAACTGAACTCACATAATTATGATAATAATAGCTGACATTTGTATAATGTTTCAAGGTTTGCAAAGTTCTTTGCATGCAATGTCTCATCTGACTACAACCCTGTAAGGTAGATGCTCTTATTATACCTATTTTACTGATGAGGAAACTGAGGCTGAGATGTTAAATGATTTGCCTGAAGGGTCACCCAGCTGTTGAGTATCTGGGACAGGATTTTTAACGAGGTCTTGCTGACTCCAGGTCTCAACTTTCTATACAATATAACATGCAACCTCATCGGAACCTCCAGTTGTAGACTTCAAGCCTATTTTTAAACCTCTTAATTCTGTTTAACCTCCTCACCAATACAAGGTCTCTTTAAGAAGCCTCAGTCTGATTTGCAATGAGAAATTCCTTGAAATTCCCTCCTTAAGGTCCCTCACAAGCCTCTGCCCTGTTTGTAAAGACTGTCATTTCAACAAACTGCCACAGCTCTCTCAAGCTGTGTTCCCCCACCCCCCTTAGAGGTTTTTCTCAAACAAAGGCTTCTTTTGACTTTCCAAAAGAGTAGGGAAGCAAAAACAAACAATAATTCCCGTTTAGGTGGAACTGCATTAACCTACTTCAGTCACTTTTATTTCAAATTCCTGTCATTATGATATATAGATGGCACCCACCAGCCAAAGCTCCCCCTGTTTCCAACTCCACCCAGAAAGTAATAATACTGAAAAGGAGAGAAGTGCCTGTGGCTACCCAGATCAGAGGAAAAGGTCCTCAGGTCTCCCGTGGGGATGCTGCTGGTCCTCATTTCAGTGCTAAACTCTGAGAGGCAGAAGGACAAAGACTTTGTTAAAACTTGTAGACTTTGCATTTTCAATCAAATGAAATAGACTTTTGATGTCAGTCACTGAGTTTTTATTAAGCCCCTACTACGTGCCAGGAGTTGTGCTAAGTGTTGAAGATACAAAGAAAAACAATAGTTCCTGCTTCCAGAGAACTCCAGAGCTGATGGGGAAACAACTGTGTACAACTATTAATCACTACTGTCTACATGATGGTCTGTGTTCGACTGAAAAACAGTAGAAAAGCAACCTGATACAGTGAAAAGAACAGCATTTGTTGTTAGAAGATCTGGGTTAGGGGTGGCTAGGTGGCGCAGTAAATAGGGCACTGGCCTTGGAGTTGGGAGGACTTTAGTTCAAATCCGGCCTCAGATATTTAACACAACTAGCCGTGTGACCTTGGGCAAGTCACTTAATCCCAATTGTCCTGCATTTCCCCCTCCAAAAAGAAACAAAAAAAGATCTGGGTTCAAGTTCTGGTGCCAACACTGCCTGGATGACCTTGGACAAGTTATTTGGCATATCCTGGGCCTTGGTTTCTTCATCTATAAAATGAAGGTTGACCATATATTAATAGTAACTTGTAATGTAGATAATTTGAAGTGCTCTGCAAACCTTAAAGCATTATAAAAACGTGAGCTGTTGACCAAGTATTACTGATGAATTTTTACTGTCCAGTCTGTGCCATTGGGAAAACTATGTCATTCATAGTGGAACAATGTTTATTTGAGAGAAAGCAGTATTTTAAATAGATTGTTATCAAGCGGTAATAAGGTTTTGCTTTGTTCTATAGTAAGTAGTTTAAAACGCATATCAGGCTCTAGGTTTTTGATAATAAAAGTTAATGAAAGAAAGGCAAAAATTAAATTTGAATCTAGAACAAAATCCTGCTTTTCCTACTTGGAGCAATGAACCATAACTACATAAATCTATTCTCATTCAAAAAATGTTGTCTGTTTTTTTTGTTTTTTGGAGGTTGTTATTTTTTTTGCCAGTGTAAATTAGCTCCTAATAGCATCCAGTTGTTAAGTGGCATGTAGTATTGTATTTTTACTGTCAGACTTCATCCTACTTGCTTTTCAAATCCATGTCTTTCTGAGGAACAAAGTAGAAATATTCATAGCGTCATCTTGTCTTTTTAAAAATCACATACTCACTGATCTGTAAAACTCAATAATTGGCGACAAGTCACCTAGTTATTAACAGGAACAAAAAAATCATGCCAAATTTTCTGGAGAAAGTGAATCTTGACTACATCTGTATATGTGTATATAGAATACATTTTCCTATTATGTATAATATGTATTATGTGCTATAATAAGTCTAATATAAGTATACACGTGTATGTATGTATATATACATATCCCTTTGCACTTATTTCTTTAGGAAGCTCATCAATTTACCTAACTGATGCTATCTCCTGCATGTCTGTATGGTTTCCAAATGTTCATATCTGTGCTCTGGCCTCCAGTTCCCTGTCTAGTTTTATCTGCTGGATATCTTTACTTTAGACTCTCCTTTAGGCAGTTGAAACTTGCCAAGAATTGAGTTTATCATCTGCAAACCTACAGAAATCTCATCATTGTTGTCATCAGCAAGAGTTTGGTGATACTTAGTCCTCTTGAGCTCTTTAGCTCCCCTGAGTTCAATTGTCATCTTAATAAGGGATGAATACCAAATCTGCACGTCCATGTTTTATCTCTTTTAATAATAAAAATAAAAATAGCTAGCATTTACATTCTGCGTATTATGTAACAGGCACCGTGCTAAAAAGCACTTTACAAATATTATCTCATTTGTTCTTACAACTGCCCTGGGAAGTAGGTGCTATTACTTTTCTCATTTCACAGTTAAGGAAACTGAGGCAAAGGTCAAGTGACCTGATCAAGGTCATACAACTAGTAAGTGTTCGAGGCTGGATTTGAATTCCAGTGTTCCTAGTCCCAGATCCAGCACTCTATCCTCTGTGTCCCTTCGTAATTCTTTTGAGCTCCAGTCCCCACATCTCCAGCTACTTGCTGGATGCATATGTCCCCCAGGCATCTCAAATTGAAACTGCTGAACACAGAACACATTATCTTTTCTCCTAAGCCCAACTTTCCTTTCACTTCCCTTTTTTTGCTGAGGATACCACCTTTCTTCTGCTCACCTACACTAGCAGCTTTTCATGCTCACTCATACCATGTCATTGAATATGGAGGCTTAGAAAATCAGTTCCCAAGCCTTGTCAATTCTACTTTCACAGTATCTCTCACATCAGTCCCCCTCTTTCCATTCACCTGTCTACTACCCTAATTGAGACCCTCATCACCTTTCACCTGGGCTATTGAAAAAAAACCTCTTATTTGATCTGCCTGTAGTTTCTCCCCCTACATCCCATCCTCCATATGGTTCTTTAATTAGTATTTCTAAAGCACAGGTCTTTCTCTGCTACATCACTGTTCTAGAAGCTTCAAAGACTCCTTATCAACTCTAGGATAAAATACTAATGCTTCCTGTTGGCCTTTAAAGATCTTCACAACATAACTCTAACTTACATTTTCAGGTTGATTATCAACCCCACTCACACACTATACATTCTAAATAAACTAGTCTTCTTGCTGTTTCTTACACATAATATTCCATCTCCTATCTTTATGTCATGTACAGATTATCCTCATAGCTGGAATGCCCTTCCTTTTCATCCCTGTTTCTCGGAATTCCTAGCTCCTTTAAGGGTTCATTCAGCACAAGTACCACCCTCCTGCAAGGAGTCTTTTCTGGACTACGTGACCTCTAAGGTCCCTTCCAGTAATCATATGATAACCCTACCTGTTAGTGGTCCCCCACTTCATTATTTTCTATTTCTTTAGTTATTGTCATTCAGTTGTTCAGTCATAGTCAACTCTTAGCAATCCCTTGAACCATAACACACTAATATTCTCCTGTCAAAGACGCTGGAGTGGTTTGCCATTTCCTTCTCTGGTGGATTAAGGCAGACAGAGGTTAAGTGACTTGCCCAGGGTCACTCAGCTAGTAAGTGTCTAAGGCAGTAAGTGTCTAAGGCAGTATTTGAACTCAGATCTTCCTGACTTGAAGTCCAGAATTCTATCCATTGAACCACCTAGCTGCCTCATTTATTTAGTACATATTTTAAATTTATTTTTCTAAGTATACTCAATTTTACCCTGGTAGAATATAAACTCCTGAAGAGAAAGGACTATGTGATTTTTGTCTTTGTCCCTAGAGTACCTAACACAAAATAAAAGCTTAATCAATGCTTGTTCAGTTAAATAGTATCCATATAAAATAATTTTCTCAACAATTTATTTCAAGTCATCACTTTTTTCTCATCATTCATTCCCAAAGGTCTCAGTTTTGGAGTTATTTTGGGCTCTTTCTTTTATTTTCTTATCCGGGATCCAGTTTATCCTGGATTTCTATTCATCCTCTCTGTAATTAATATCATTAACTTAATCATTTCCATCAAAATGCTGGTTGATTAATTGACTTTTTAATGGTATAATACTCTTTATCTCATGGTAGATTACCACAACATTGTGTAATCTCCTAAAACTGTGTTTTCATATTGCCACTTTGGAATCCTAAGCAAATTCATACTGATCAAATGACCAAGGGATACCACAGTATCCCTTTCTCACTCACATTGTTAGCTTTTCATCAGTTCTTCTATATAGGAGCAGCTAGGTGGTGCAGTGAATACAGGATCAGCCCTGGAGTCAGGAGGACCTGAGCTCAAAGCCGGCCTCATACACTTGATACACTTACTAGCTGGGTGACCTTGGGCAAGTCGCTTAGCTCCAATTGCCTTGCTTTCTCCTCTCCAAAAAAAAAAGTTCTTCAATATAGTTTCACTGTCTTGGATGAACAAATTTGTTGGATGGATGACTTTAATTTGATTCCTTCTTTCCAGTAGTAGAAAATGGCAAAAGCATTATTTTTGTGTGTGTGAGAGGACCTAGACCTGGGTTTGGATTCCCAACCTGCTCTTCCCTAACTGGGCAGGTGAGTGGGACAGTGGATAGAGCACTAGGTTTGGAATCAGGAAGTTCATTAGTTCAGATCTTATCTCAGACTTTTACTAGCTGTGTGACCCTGGGTAAGTCACTTAACTTTGTTTGCCTCAGTTCCTCATCTGTAAAATGAACCGAAGAAGGAAATGGTAAACCTTTCTAGTATCTTTGCCAAGAAAACCCCCAAAAGGGATCAGGAAGAGTCTCACATGACTGACACTACTCAACAACAACAAACACTTCCTGACTAGGCAGCTAAGATAGACCACTGGGTCTGGAGTCAGGAAGACTTGAATTAAAATCCAGCCTCAGACATTTACTAGCTGTAAGATCTTGGGCAAGTCACTTAACTTCTGTTGGCATTAATCCACTGGAGAAGGAAATGGCAAACCACTCCAGAATCTTTGCTGAGAAAACCCCAAGGACAATGTCGATATGCTATGGTCCACGGGGGCACAAAGAGTCAGACAGGACTGAACAACACTTCCTAACTGTGTAACCTTCAGCAATTCAAATGTTCCTCTTGCTATCTCAGTTTTCTCATCAATATCCCCATTCACTTATTTCCATAGAAGAATTCAATATCTCCCTAGAGGGGAGTCTCATTTATCATGGGTGCCTAGTATGTGGAAGTCGATGTGGGAGAGGCTGGTGGTGGGAGGGGAGTGGGAGGCCCAGCGAAGGTCCACTTCTATAGCTTATGCCACCGGGTCTCTGGGTGGCCCATCTGCCTGCAGTGTAAGTATCTTTTAGCCACTTAGAGCAGATTCCTTTTTCTGCTCTGCCTATTTCTGTCAGGGACCACAAATTCCTTCCAACTATCAGATGCCATCCCCTCTGGGTCTAAACCACTGACAGGGCATAAACCTACCTTTTCCCCAAGGAATTATCAGATTTCTCCCTAGAAGCCTGTAGGTCAGGCTACAAGTACAATGAAGGGTTTAGACTAGAGATAATCTCCAAGATTCCTTGCACTTCTAAATCTACCATCTTCTCTGCCTATCCAATACCCCATCCCTTTCCTCCATAACTTGGCCAAATCTTTCTCCAGGTCTTTATAGTTACCATTTCTTTTAGCTAGAAGGTCTTCTTCCTTCCTCTCTATTCATTCATATCATTTACTGCATTCAAAAACCAAGTCAAAATTTGCCACCTCCAGGAAGTCTTCATTAATCTACTACTTCCCTCCTCCCCAAACCTGCTCTTTTCTTCATTGTCCATACAACCAAAGTGCACCACTTTTTTTGATTTCTACCTTTTTTGGGCAGTTCACTTCTTTCTCTTCTGAACTAGATTGTAAGATTTAAGTCAGGAGATCAGGTTCTGTCTTCTTTTGTATCCACTTGTAGCCTTCTATAGTGTTCTGTGTTCAGGAGTTACTCAGTACTGATGCAAGAACAACAGAGTCCCAAGCCCTCAGGTCTGTTCCTAGAATGCCTAGTGGCTCATTTTTAAAGAGGACTTTCCCATTCTATGGAGAGAGAAACCTGAGTACCAAGATAATGATCTATTTCTACAGGATTGAAAAATATTTACAAAGCACTTTACAATTTTATTGCATATTTCATCCCCAAATCTCAGTCTTATGATAATAAAAATAACATTTCTGACTAACACTTGGGTGGGGGGGGAGGGATATTGAAATCTCATCCACAGCAGATGTACAGTGGTGGCAAAAAAGCCCGACTGAGAGAGATGTGATATGATTTGGGAAAAATAAATGAATGTATTAAGAAACATAAATACATGATGTTGTTCACTGCAGTTTATTTTTAGACTTTCTGCCCCCTAAATAGCATTATGGGCATATTTGTGTTGAGTCTATGCAAATAACAGCAAACGTTTGGACCTGCTAATTACATCAGAGAAAATACATAACCTGAAACCCACTTGGTCTCTGGTGCATTGAAATGTATTTCAAAGGCAGGGATGGTCTCTAACTTTTTATTGCTCTATTCACCTTTCAGCAATTGAAATGCAAAAGCACTTATTAAGGTACAAAAAAGCAATAACTGTGGGCAGGGATTTCCCCTGCCTACAGTAGAGGTCTCTGTAATCTATCACTCCCTAATGCTAGTCGTTCTTTTCTGCTACCTGCCCAATCCCCTTTTGAAGAGTCCAAAAGCTTTTCCCTTTCCAGTCCTTCCAGATGCTCCCTCTACCACCATCATTCTCTACCTTTGAAATTTACCTGCCCCCACAGATCTCTAGAATACTCTCCCTGTTTTCCATGAATTTCACATATGGCTCACTCCAACACTTAGCATAGTCTAATTCCCCTTGATACCCCTTCTAATCTTCTGTCTTCTAACTTAATCAGCCTCCTAAGTCAGATGGGCACCTAGGTGGTACAAGTGGACAGAATTCTGAGCCTGGAGTAAGGAGTTCAAATCTGGCCTCAGACTCTTCTTGGCTGTATGACCCTGGGCAAGTCACTTAGACCTATTTGCCTCAGTTTTCTCATCTATAAAATGAGCTGGAGAAGGAAATGGCAAACCACTCTAGTAAGATTGCCAAGAAAATTCTAAAAGGGGTCACAAACTGTAAGACATGACTGGCTGAACAAGTCAGATGACCTTTATTACTACTACCCTATATCACCTACATGGGCTACTTACATCTGAGACCTAAGACTTCATCATCAGTGCAAATTACTCCACCTCCAAGATCTAAAACTCTGAAATTACCCTCTCTAATCACAAACTCCAAATTTTCTAGCTTTCCAAACACTTTACTCAGACTTAATCTATTTTTTTGCTAAGGCCTTTGGACACTCCCCCCCTTCTGGGTTTTGTTAATTATTGGATCATTGAATTAAAGCCAGAAGGGACCCTTGACATAAACCTATATGATTATTTTACATATAAGGAAACTGAGGACCAGAAAGATGAAGTGACTTCCTCAAGGTCATATAGGTGGCAAATATCACAGGCAAGATTTGAACCTGCAAATTTCAAGCTCCAAAGCATGCAAAATTACCTCTCTATTGTAAATTTGAAACAATATTTAGCATGTAAGTATGTATAAAATACATAGAGAATGAATAGCAGGTAATTTTTTTTGGAGGGGGGTGGTGTGATGGCAGAATTAAGAAAGGCCTGAAAAATAAGGGAAGGACAAAATGCAATCTACAACTAGCAATAATTGTCCTTAACCTTAAAAATAACTTAAGGTTTGATGTTAAAATTTTATGACAAAAATTTCATTTTTTCTTATTTCCTTGATATATTCTTTCTCTCTCCCTACCTATACCGTACTAAACTACAATTTTCAATCTTAAGAAGGTGGAAGAGTACCATAATTTCTGTAGATTCAGAATTGCTTCAAATGACAGGCTTTAATCTTTTCAAGTCAGGTCTTCTCCATGGCAACCAATTAAATTCTATAAAATTTATTATATGAGCCAATTGGTTTTTTAATGAGATCTTAAAGACAAGAGGGATAGCTACTAATGTTTGACTTACACATCCAGTAGGACAAGCTTCTGAATGTAAACAAAGAAACTTTGGGCTCAGAATTTCTTCTATAAGACTTCTTACATGAGACATGAACTTAGGATCTACAGCAGACCAGAAGTAGTAAAGGATTATGCTTTTCTATTTGGTGCCCTGTTGCTAGCTGAGTCTTCTGCTTGCTTCTAACCATGTCTAACTTATCCTAGTGGAGTAGGGATGCAGCCAAAGAAAGACCATACCCATACCCAAAGACTTCCTTTTGTAAAGAAGTGGGGAGGGGGAAAGAGGAGGGTACTTTCTTATATCTCTTCTTCCAACTTATTTTTTTTTTACCATCACCCACTATGCATACTTTTGTCTAAATTCATAAAGTATCAAAGTTGAAATCTGAAGCAAAGTCTGATGATCTTGAATTCAGTACATATGCAAAGTACTTTTTTGCCTCTCATCAAACCCCATCATTGATATATAAAGAAAATGAACCCAGATACTTACTCAGTGTTATACATTGAGTTAGGAACTGAAGGAGAGTAAAAACCCAGGCTTCCCAGAATAGTTCTTTTTCTACTGAATGTCTATGTCCAGCAGAATTTGTCTCATTGTGAAATAATTGCTATACTATAATAAATTTAGTACTAGACATCAAGCACATTTCACAAAATTATATAATATATCCTATATAAAATTAATTCTGACAAAAAATCATTTCTATAAAAACAAGATAGTGACTGTGATGACACAGTAGTTGGTCTCAAAAAGATCTGGGGGCTTTGGAAACTCAGTTTGAGTGAACAATATGTTAAGGCAATCAACAGAGCTAATAATATTTCTGGATACATTAAAGGAACAATCTTGTGATTTTGCAATTAAAGTTATCAATAAAAGTGCAGATCTTTACATTACATACATGCTAAAGATGGCAGAGTAGAAGCACAAACTTGGCATAGGTTTTGGTTCCAAACAATTCCAATACCTGTAAAAAAAAATGACTCTAAACAAATTCTAAAGCTAGAGAACCCACAAAGTGACAGAGAGAAACAAATCTCCAGCTGAAGACAGCCTGGCAGGCCAACAGGAAAGGTCTATCACAGTGGCACTGGAAGCTGAGCACAGTCCTCTGTGAGCTACCTGGTTCTAGCACCAGGACAGCCTTGACCAGTGGCCAGCCAGAGCAGACTTCAGGAGAGTGAATAACTAGCAGCTGTGGCAGCTTCCAGACTTCTTGACCCATAAACTCCAAAGTAAAAGGTCAGTGCAGAATTCTGTTGGAAGGGGAGTGGGTGGTGGACAGGAAGAGTATGCTTTGATGCCTGCCCGTGGGGCAAGAAGCAGCACAGCATGGTAGCTGTGCTGAATGGCTGCTTCAGGAGCTCCTAGTCTGCAGATTGTAGGGGGAACAAGCAACCATTCAGAGGGTAATATGTCTTGCTTTAACCTGCTTGGATCTGTCTTGGGTGGTGGCCCTGGGGTATGTGACTAGTGAGCCAGAGCTTGTAGGGGCTGTAGAAATGGCACCCTCCTTAATAGCTCTGGTAGCTGCAAAAACTCCAGCAATTTGGAACAAAGCTGTCTCCTTTCTGGAAGCAGAGTTCTACCACGGCAAAGAGCTCAAAAGTCAAGTAATTGGCTGGCAATATGAGCAAGCACAGGAAACACAAATAGACCATACAGTCCTTTTTTGGGGACAAAAAGGAGCAAGGCATAGAGTGGGAGGAAGACAGCAAAGTCAGAACTCCTGCATCAAAAGCCTCCAAGAAAAATATGAACTAGTTACAGGCCATGGTGGAGCTCAAGAAGGATTTTGAAAATCAAGTAAGAAAAGTAGAGGAAAAATTAGGAAGAGAAGTGAGAATGATGCAAAAAAATCATAAAAAGCTAGTCAACAGTCTGCTAAAGGAGACCTCAAAATACACTGAAGAAAATAACACTTTAAAAAATAGAGTAACTCCAATGGCAACAAAGGCCCAAAAAGGCAATAAGGAGAAGAATGCCTTAAAAAGCTGAATTTGCCAGATAGAAAAGGAATTTCAAAAACTCACTGAAGAGAATAACTCTATCAAAATTAGACTGGAGCAATTGGAAGCTAATAACTTAATGAGAAATCAAGATACTATAAAACAGATCCAAAAAAATTAAAAAATAGAAGGCAATGTAAAATATCTCATTGGAAAAACCACTGAACTGGAAAATAGATCCAGGAGAGATCATTTTAAAATTATTGGACTACCTGAAAGCCACGATAAAAAAAAAGCCTAGACACCATCTTTCAAGAAATTACCAAGCAAAATTGCCGATATTCTAGAACCAGAGGGCAAGATAGAAATTGAAAGAATTCACCAAACATCTCTTGGAAAAGATCCCAAAAAGAAAATTCCTAGGAATATTATAGCCAAATTCCAGAGTTCCCAGGTCAAGGAGAAAATATCGCAAGCAGTCAGGAAGAAACAATTTGAGGATTGTGGAAACACAATCAGGATAACACAAGACCCAGCAGCTTCTACATTAAGGGATGGAAGGGCTTGGAATGTGATATTCTGGAGGTCAAAGGAACTAGGACTAAAACCAAGAATCACCTACCCAGCAAAACTGAATATAATGCTTCAGGGGGAAAATATGGTCATTCAATGAAATACAGGATTTTCAAACATTCTTGATGAAAAAAACAGAGCAGAAAATTTGACTTTCAAATAAAAGAAGCAAGAGAATCATGAGAAGGTAAACAAGAAAGAGAAATCATAAGGAACTTATTAAAGTTGAACTATTTACATTCCTACATGGAAAAATGATAATTGTAGCTCATAAGACTTTTCTCAGTATTAGGATAGCTGAAGGGAATATATATGTATACATATACATGTATTATATATTTATATGTACACACGTACATGTATATAATACATATGTAACATATATGTGCATGTAATGCATATGTAATATATGTATTCATATATGTATAGGAGGATGTATGTGCATATAAATATATATATGTGAGTGTGGGCATTTATATGTTCACGTATACATAGACAGAGGGCACAGGATGAGTTGAATATGAAGAGATGATATCAAAAACAAAATTAAGAGGTGAGAGAGGAATTTATTGGGAGAAGGAGAAAGGGAGAGAGAGATTAGGGTAGATTATCTCATATAAAAAAGGCAAGAGAAAACTGTTGCTATGGAGGGGAAGAACAGTAGGTGAAAGGGAATGGGTCAACCTTACTCTCATTGAATTGGGCTTAAGGAGGGAATAACACACACATTCAATTGGGTATCTTACCCTACAGGAAAATAGGGGGGTAGGGGATAAGAGGGGGGAGGATAAAAGGGAAAGTAGATTGGGGGAAAGCGTAGTTAGAAGCAAACAGTTTTGAAAAGGAATAGGGTCAAAGGAGAAAATAGAATATGGGGAGGGTGGGATAGGATGGAGGGAAGTATAGTTGGTCTTTCACAGTATAACAATTATGGAAATAATTTGGGTAACTACATATGTACAACCTATATTGAATTGCTTATCTTCCCAGTGGGGACAGGTGAGGAGGGAAGAAGGGAAAAAATCTGAAACTCAAAGTTTAAGAAACAAATGTTCAAAAAAAAATTTGTTTTCTATATGTACGTGGGAAATAAGATATACCGGCACTGGGGTATAGAAAGCCATCTTGCCCTACTAGAAAGTTAGGGAAGGTGATGAGGGAGGATATAAGAGAGAACAGATTGTGGGAAGGGGTATTCAGTAGGCTTGCTTTTTTGGGTTTGGGGGGTAGAGGAAAGATAGGGAGACAAAAATTGTAACTCAAAATTTTGTGGAAATGAATGTTGAAAACTAAAAGTAAATTAATTAATAAAAAAAAAACATTTATCCCTGCTAAAAACTTTTTTAGTTTTGGTTCATCATTCCAACCTGTTGAGTTTTCTTAATTTTGTTTATATCATTTGATGTCATTTATTCTGTTGTCCAAATACAAGAAGAAAATAGTCAATGAGGAGTCATGATATTGTGTTGTGTCTGTTCTATCAATGTTGTGAGAGAGGTATTGAAGCTCTTTTCTAGAGCCCCTTGATAACCTGATAAATGTTTTTGTGACTTTCCAATGAAGACATCACATTTAGATCATATTCATTTTTACCTGAGTAGTATTCATTTGGCATGATATTGACTAGATTTTTAAATGAACAGAGGAGGTTAAAAATGGAGAAAGAAAGAAAAGTTATATTGGCCTTTAATCGAAAAATAATATTTTCACTGGAAGCCTCACTAAGTCCTGACCTGATGCCTTTCTGTACCAGCAGAACAGAGGGCAAATTCTGCTAGGTTATGCCAAGCTGGAAAGGTGACAGACTGTGCATGTGTATTGTCTGAGACCCAACTTAGTTAAATGAGGTGCACTCATCACAAGAATAATGGCCACCATTTTATATTTTGAATATAATTTCTTCTCTCATTGGAATATATTATCCTTGAGGGCAGGGAGCACTCTTAGTTTCTTCTATTTTTTTTTTAAGCTTTAGTGCTTATCATGGCCCTTGGCCCATAGTAAGTAATACTTGTTGACTAGCTATTTAAGGAAGTGAAGATCTAGTTAAGGGGAAAGTATTCACAGTGATGAAATTGTGGCCCTTTCAAAGTATCAAGAGTAAATATATGGTTGAGTACTTTCCTTATTTTTAAGGGGCTCCAAGATTCAGTTGAATGACTTTGAAGGTCTTTCCTTAACAAGAGAAAGGAATCCATAAGAGAATAAAAGGTGGACCATCCATGTCATTCACCTCTCCCAACACTTCTAAATTCAGAAAAGATTTGCTAGCATTATTAACCCGTTTAAATTAAAGTTAGATTAGAGTAGAATGGTATTCTTATGTCATGTGTGCTTTGGGATCAGAGGATCTGGGTTCAAATTTCTCTTGTGACACTGCCTATGTGACTTTGAGGAAGTTGATTAATTTCCCTGGAATTTAGTTTTTAATTTGTAAATTGAGTGTGTTGGACAAGATGACCTCTGAGTTACTTATTCTATGTAGATTTAGTGGTACATTGAGGTTTTTTGCATAATCAAACTGTACAGAATATATTATTTGGAAGCAGGGGTGTACTGGATCTGGAGAGCCAGTTGTTAAAATTTCAGTACGAAGATTTACACCTCAGAAATCAGCAAACACTACAAATTAGGACCTGACCTTATTTTGCTATCTACTTAAGTGATGGAGAAAATGTTGTTGATTAATATTAAACTTTAAAATATGGCTGCATACAATCCATTCCAGCTCCTCAACCACCCAAAGCTGGTTATTAAACATTTATCAGCACACCACTAGCTATGAGTAATTAGAAAATATCCACATATTTCTGAGCTAGGAACAGAATGATCATGTCTGTATTAGAAGTGCGTCTGCTTTTAGCCCTTGGCAGTTAGAAAATAGATCAGAACCCATTTCACTATATTAGTTGTTCCATAATCCACTTGTAAATCATCATTGTCATTACCCATATTGAGAGCACTTTCTGGAACACATTTCATGCTACTTTGGAAAACCTTTGTTTGCTTATAGCTGTCATAGGCTTTATGTGTCCTGGACTTCAAGAATGTTTGAGAGGCTATGGTATGATGACCTTGCCCTATTTGGGGGAGTTGAGAATATTTTTATATTTTTATAATTATGGGATAAAGGTTATAGACTGCAGGAGCCACTTTCAGGAAGGAGAGGTGTGGGGTAGGGTGGTGTGTGTGTGTATGGTGTATGTGTGTGTGTGTGGGGGGGGGGGTGTGTTCGGGGGAAGAGACATTCACTCAATTGTGACCCTAAGTCTGAGAAGTGGGTCCATGTGGAAGCCCAAGTTCATTCTGTTTTGGGGGAAGGTATAGGGTATAGAGGATTAGAACTGAGAGACCTTGCTCTGTCCAGAACATGGTAGAGATAGAAGATATGATGAGTTTGAAGTGGTTACAAGATGTTGCTTGTAGACTCAGCTTCAGGACACTAACTGTAGCACAGAGACAGGTAAGGTGGAAAGGCAAAAAGTTTCAAGAGACCAAGACCATAGAAGTTCCTAGACATGGTGAGGAAGCACCAGGGCCTGAAACCCAAGATGGCACATTGCTGGGAAAGCAGCATTGGTTGTCAGATAGGAAAAGACCTTATCTTTTTGAGGGTTGTTCTTTTCAGGTTGGGAGGAAGTGTTTAGTAGATTTAGGTGCAGGGAATTAAAATGACTCTGAGGTACCACTTCACACTCAACAGATTGGTTAACGTGATGGAAAAGGAACATGACAAATGCTGGAGGGGATGTGGGGAAATTGGGACATGAATGAACACTTGGTGATTCTATTAATTGGTCCAACCATTCTAGAAAACAATTTGGAACTATATCCAAAGGCCTATAAAACTGATACCCTTTGACTCAATGATACCAGTACTGGTACTGTATCCCAAAGACATAAAAAAAAAGGGGGGGGGTAAGGACTCATATGTACAAAAATATTTATAGTCACTCTTTTTTGTGGTGGCAATGAATTGGAAATTGAGGGAATGCCTAGTAATTGGGGATGTTCTGGATGACAATAATAACTGATTCTCTCATTGAAAAAAAATAGGTGTAAGGATGGGCTGGAACCAGATCAAACCTGTCTCTTATAAACCCTGTGACAAATTTTCGGTATTAGCATTTTCACCTCAAAAATTGTCAAATGCTACAAATGAAGCTTTGATTTATTGTTTTGCTTATTGTCTAGATTTTAGAAAGTGATGAAGGAAATGTTAATATTTCAAATTAAGCTTTTTTTGGAGAGCTGATTGCTAAACATTTACCAGCATATTACTGTTTGGAAGGAACCTCATTACTCATTTAATCTGATCTATGCACAAAAGAAATCCCCACTTTAACATCCCTGACAAATGCAGTGTCTGTTAAAATACTTCCAAGGAGGAAGAACTGATTTTGTATTTCTAAGCAGTTCATTTCACTTTTGGACAGCTCTAATTATTAGGAAATTGGTGTGTGTGTGTCTGTGTGTCTGTGTGTCTGTGTGTGTGTCTGTGTGTGTGTGTGTGTATGTCTGTGTGTGTGTCTGTGCTAAACTAAATTTATCTCTATGCAACTTCTACCCATTGCTTCTGGTTGTTGTCTACTAAATGGCACAGGGGATAGAATGCCCAGCCTGGAGTCAGGAAGACATGTTTTCCTGAGTTCAAACCTGGCCTCAGATACTTCCTAGCTATGTGATCCTGGGCAAGCCACTTAACCCTGTTTGCCTCAGTTTCTCATCTGTAAAATGAACTAGAGGAGGAAATGGCAAACTACTCCAGTATCTTTGCCAAGAAAACCCCAAAATGATGTCATGGAGAGTCAGACAAAACTGAACAACAACAGCTCTGAAGCCAAATTAAAAATAAACGTCTCTTCCCTCCTCCATACGATTGAATTTCAAATGCTTGAAGACAAACATTACCTCTCCTATGAGTCTTTTCTTCTCTAGGCTAAACAGGCCCAATTCCTTCTAAAGGTCCTCATAAAGCATGGACTCAAGCCCTTCATCATCCTGGTTGCTCTCCCCTGGACACTGTTGCTGCTTATCATTGTCTTTTTTAGACTGCAGTGGTCAGAACAAAACACAATTTCCCAAATGGGGTCTTAGGAGGATAGAGTACAATGGGACTATCACTTCCCTATTCCAGGAAGCTCTGCCTCTCCTTAATGCAATCTAAAAATCACATTAGTTTTTCTGGTTGCCAAATTATATTGCTTACTCATAAGGAGTTTGCAGTCCAGTAAAAGCTCCCCATCTTTTTTTTCAGAATAACTGCTGATGTTCTAACCATACCTTCCCCATCTTATACTTACAAAGTTGATTTGTTTGTACCCAACTTTAAGACCTTCCATTTATCCTTATTGAATTTCATCTGATTAGATTCAGCCCAATGCTCTACCCTGTCAAGATCCTTTTGGATCCTGACTCTGTCATCCACTGTGTAAGCTATTCCTCCTAGCTTTGTGCATCTGCAAATCTGATGAGCACATCATCTCTGTCTTTATTCGAGTCATTGATAAAAATGTTAAATGGCACAAGGCCTCCTATATTTTCCTGAACTCTCTCCACTGGAGACCTACCACACTGATATTGAGCCATTAATAATAACTGATCTTTGAGTATGTCTGTATGACTAGTTATGAATCATCTTTATGACTGTCTAATCATTTGCTTTTTTGCCACAAAAATAATATGAAATGCTACATCAAAAACCTGGCTAAAACCTAGGTAAAATATACCTACAACATATGCACTATCTCCTCTTCTTTGTTGTCTACACTTTAAGGCATTTGTGTTTAGACACGTTAGGCCACTAGTTTTATTACTGACTCCATTCTTGGATTTGTCACCTATAATTTCATGATTATTCCAGATATTACACTCTTAAGTATCTGTCTTGGGAGTTTTAGACAGACAGATAGATAGAGATACATATAGATATAGCTATAGTTCTATATATCTATATGTCTATATATATCTACCTCTGTCTATATTAGTTGCTTGTTGTCTTTCACGCTCAAAGTGGACCAAAATGACATCACTATGCAAGAGTCAAGTTTCAGTGTGTCAGACTGTGACTGATCAGACCAATATGAGCTCAGAAAGCTCTACCACACAGGTTGGGCACAAATAGTTTCTGTGAACATTTAGGGTAGATTCTCTAAATTTGTTCATCTCATGTTTCCCTTGAGCTGTTTCAATTCTGCTCTGCTTACAAAACACAGCACCTTCTCTGATGTGGGCAGCTCAGTGGTCCTGTACCAGTGTCTCCCATGTCACACAATCAATTCCAAAGTACTTTCTTTTTTTCCTCCAAAGTTCTTAAGAGAGACCTTGAACGTGTCTTTATATGGCTTCTTGTGACTGCCATGTAAATGCCTGCACTATGTGAGGTCTCCGTAAAGTGGTCTTTTTGGCAAGCATACATTTTGCATTCCAACAATGTGGCCAGCCCATTGGATTTGCACTCTCTGAAGCAGAGTTTGAATGTTTGGCAGTTTAGTTTGAGTAAGGACCTCAGTATCTGGTACCTTATCCTGCCAGGTGATGTTCAGAATCTTCCTAAGACAATTCAAATGGAAGGGATTCAGTTTCCTGGCACAGCACTGGTAGACTATCCAGGTTTCACAGACATACAGGACAGTAGCCTTTTTTTCAGCTGGTGGCTGCACTTGCATGTTCACACACTGCACTGTTTTTCTACCCTGATCTTAGTTCCTCTGTCACTGCCACCACTTCCTCCTCTCCCCAGTCCCTCCCACCACCACCATGGGCTTTGGAGATCTCCAGACACCTGTGGCCCTGCAGCACCTCAATGATTTCCTGGTGGACAAGAGTTACATTGAGGGGTTTGTGCCATCTGTGCAATGCCCAGATTGACATTGCAGTATTTGAAGCCGTCTCAGGCCCACCATCCACCAACCTGTACCATGCTCTCTGCTGCTATAACCACATTGAGTCTTATGAGGAACAAAAGGCAAGCTTGCCAGGAATAAAGAAGTTTGGGGGCAAGTATGGGCCTGCTGATGTGGAAGATACCACCAGAAGTAGGCTACAGACAGCAAAGATGATGATGACATTGATCTCTTTGGTTCTGAGGAGGAGGAGGAAAGTGAAAAAGCAAAGAAGCTAAGAGAAGAATGCCTTGCTCAGTATGAATCAAAGAAATCAAAAAGACCTGCAATTATTGCCAAGTCTTCCATCTTACTAGATGTAAAACCTTGGGATGATGAGATAGATATGGTGAAATTGTAGGAGTGTGTCAGAAGCATTCAGGCAGATGGTTTGGCCTGGGGATCTTCTGAACTATTTCCAGTGGGATATGGCATCAAGAAGCTTCAGATACAATGTGTGATTGAAGATGATAAAGCTGGGACAGATATGCTAGAGGAACGGATGACAGCTTTGAAGACTATGTGCAATCCATGGTTATTGCTGCCTTCAATAAGATCTAAAACCTGCCATCCTCAAAAATTCCATTTAAATGAAAATATTTGCAAGGAAATCCCCCTCCCAATCAAAAAACAATGAGGTCAGTACAATGACTCTGTAGACCTTCAGTTTGGTAGTCAGTCTAATACCTCTTCTCTCCCATACTTCCTTTCAGAGCCTCCCAGACACTGAGCTAGTTCATATACATATGTGTGTGTATGCATATATATTTTATATCTGTATAGATAGACAGATATAGATATACAGGAAGTCTTTTCCTTCCCCCTTTTCCATAAGTTTAAAGGCATTTTAATGAGATTTATTAGACACCTGGCAAATACATTTTTACCTACTTTTTTTTTCAAGGTGTACTTCATCAATGACCAGGAATTTGTCAACCCTATATTGGAATCTATGATCCAAAAATCCAGCTCCCCTTCTCAGCTGCCACCTTCTTAGCTTGCTGTTCAGTTATTTTTTTATGTTTCTTGTGTTCAATGGGCAAAAGTGAGGAAAATAGAACCTGCACCCTTGCAAATTTCAGTTTCTTGCCCTAGATTTCCTAATTGCTCACACTACTTTTTATGTTCTGTGTGAAAGTGTCATTCGTGCCCACATGAATCACCTGAAGTATCCATTTTATATGATTAAAATATTCCAGTGGATTTATGGTGGCTCAATGGATAGAGCACCGAACTTAAAGTCAGGAAGCCTGCCTCAAACACTTAGTAGCTATGTGACTGTGGCAATTCACTTAATCTCACTCAGCCTCAGCTTCCCCATCTGAAAAGTGGGATAATACTAGCACCTATGTCACAAGTTTGTAGAGAGCATGACATGACATAAAATATCTAAATTGCTTTGGTAACCTTAAAGCCCTATGTAAATATTAGTGCTTATCATCATCATCACCACCGCTGCCACCACCACCATCATCATCATCATTGCATCAATTTAGCTGTTCCCCTCTGGTAATGCAACTCTTAGCCCATCTATGCCTGTCTTTCCTATGTAGCCCTGGCCTATGTCTAACCATAAGTTTCCCACACTTCCTTTTGACATTGTGAGCATGTCAATGGATGACCTGGACTGCCCACCTGTTATCTCTTATTCTTACCACATGACCAACCAATTTTCTTTCCAATCTTAAATTTCCCCAATAACATCCTTTACTTTGGTTCAACAAAGTCCCTTGGGGTTACATGTTTCAATCTGCTCACCCCTACCATATGTTTCCCTATCGTCCTCTGTCTCATATTCACTTTTAATTCTGTGCTGTCTGCCCATGATTCACAGCCCTACAGTAAATTTGACAGAATGTTGTTGTTCAAAAGATTGGTCTTTGTTTCTGGGAGAAGTTTGGGATAAATAAGAGAACTATGCAATGACTTGCATACAATCCAGGCCACTCTCCTTCTCATGTATAATTCATTATGCCTGATACAGCAAGCACAGGATTATTATAGAGACTTTTGTAAGAGATATATAAGCAATCAAAAGATGTTGGACTAACCATCTATACAAGAAAAAATGTGGATGAAGAATGCCAATGTTCATATTTGACATTTAGTTAGATAGACAACCAATGAAGCTTATCCATCTATATATATCTGTATGACTATAAGTATTATTTTAGTATTTTGAATGATTGTAGAGGCTTATAGTTGCTAAATATTTAAAAATTACTTTTTCATTCACACTGTGATTTATTTAGCAATGAACATGACCCCCAAATGTAACATTATTTTAGTAAGAAAGTAAGGTTTGCTTTATAACAGCCCACATTTTGACAACTATACTAGGAACATTTTACAGCTCGTTCACCCAATATTTATTAAGCCAACAAATATGTATTAGATACGTACTTTGGGCAGGGCACAGTGGGGAAGACTGTAACTACTACTGTAATCAATGACAGAACATTCTCAGTGATCTTTTCTTTCCTTAGGGAATGTAAAGTGTATAGGACTTGAAGTGAGGAAGACTTGGGTTTCAGATCTGGCTTTACCACTTACTCGAGTTGTGACCTTGACTCACCCTTTACCTCCCTGGGCCTCCTTCCTCATCCATAAAATGAGTGGACCCCCACCCAACATCCTTTTGGCTCTAAAATGATGCTCCTATCATACAAATGTAGACAAATTCCTATCTGTACATATGCACAGATGCATTTCAATTCATTTTCAATCACACATGCCTACTGGTCAGTGTATAAAGTGCAAGGCTTGGAGTCAGGAAGATTCATCCTCCTGAGCTCAAAACCTGGCCTCTAACACTAGTTTTGTGACCCTGTGCAAATCACTTAGCCCTATTTGTCTCAGTTTCCTCACTTGTAAAATGAGCTGAAGAAGGAAATGGTAAATCACCCCCCTAAGTATTCTTTGTTAAGTGTTGGACATGACTGAAATGACTGAACAACAACACTATAAGGCAATTATCCTGCTAGATTGCTGGGGATATAAGTACAA
The DNA here is from genome assembly GCA_028646515.1 of Pseudochirops corinnae. NCBI lineage: Eukaryota > Metazoa > Chordata > Mammalia > Diprotodontia > Pseudocheiridae > Pseudochirops > Pseudochirops corinnae. The sequence continues at coordinate 93,027,222 of CM053586.1, forward strand.
AAGTGAATATTATTTACTTTGGGTATGGCAAGTGCTTGATAGATGGTTTTTCACTCATTCCTTTCATTCGCTGCCCTCAAGGAATTTGAATTGTACTGTGGGGGAATGCAACATGTTCAGAGATAAGTAAATGCAGAATACATGTGACATAAATACAAAGTGCTTTGGGGTAGAGGCATTAACAATGAAAGGAAGCTGGGAAGTCTTCCTGAAAGAGACGACCCTTTAGTTAATGCTTGAAGGGAATTAGGGATCCCAAGAGTCAGAGGTAATGTGGAAAAATCATTCCAGGTATGTGTCAGGCATGGAGTCCAGAGATAGAATTATGTGTACAAGTAATAGCAAACAGGCTAGTTTGTTTGGAGTACAGAGGAAAAGTAATGTATAATCATCTTGGAAATGTAGGTTGGAATCAGATTATAAAAGACTACAAATTCTAAAGAGAGAGAGTTCATATTTTGTCTTAAATTCAATGGGGTGCCATTAAAGTCTTTTGAGTAGTGATATGTTCAGATTTTTGCTTTAGAAATATTAATTTGGCAGCTGTGTGGAGGATGGATTAGAGAGGGGAGAGACACGATGCTAGAAAAACAGTTAGTTTGGCTTTGCTGCTGGCTGGGTGGATAGAGCCTTGGGCCTAGAGTCAGAAAGATCTGAGTTCAAATCTGACCGCAGAGACAGTAGTTGTGAGATCTTGAGCAAGTCATTTAATCTCTGTCTCCTCCACTATAAGATGAGGACAGTCATAACACCTACCTCTTTATCTTTATATAACTTGCTTTGTATATATTTGATTGAATGTTTTCTCCCTGATGAGATTCTAAGCTCCTTGGGACCTGTCTTTCTCTGCTTTTCATATCCCTAGACCTTAGCACATTGCTAGCATACAGTAAGCACTTAATATTTATTTACTGCTTGCTTAACTCAGTCATAGGATTTTTGTGAGGATCAAATAAGGATACTTGTAAAAATGCTTAGCATGGTGCCTAGCACATAGCTGGTGTTATATAAATGCCCATTCTCCTATGCACTAGTCCATATGAGAGGTGAGAAGATATGGTGTAGAGTGGTAGAAGGTTTGAATGTGAGAGGTTAGATCTGCATTAAATAAATTCTTCAAACATATGTGCAAGGAATTTGTCTCCTCCTTAGTGAGATTCCTGACCAGTTCTATTCCATGGGAGATTCACAGTGGCCAAATACCTGTAAATATCTGTCCAACATAATCAGAGTCAACTGGTCTGCCCAATTCCCCTGGAATGTTCTCTCAATAGTTCATCTGGAAAATTGAAATTGCCATTATAATGGTCTTTCTCTGCCCTATCAAGCACCAACTCTAGGGACATGATCAGTGATTATCTAATTTCACACTTATGAACTTCCTGCTCAGGGGTGAGCCTTCTTCATAATTGGGTCTGTCCATTCTGAAGTAGGAAGTCCTCCTATCTATTCAAGTGTTTTGTTCCATTGTCGGTTGGGGAGTTAAGGGGTATCCACTAACCACCTTCACTATCGAGGCTGTGAAGACAGCTTTATTTGGTACAAAGAGCATTGCCTCTGAAGCATCAGACCTCAACAGTTCTAATTTTTACTCCCTGTGTGACCCTGGGAAAGCCACTTAAATTTTTTAGGCCATATCTGTAAAATGAAAGGATTGGGCAAGATGATCTCTCAGATTCCTAAGGGTTCTAAATTGATGATCCTAAGGCAATGAAATCTTGCCATTGCTGAACTTCAAAATAGCTTATGTGGTGACTCAAGATACAGCACTGAGGAGCATGGTAGATGAAAACTATAATAATGGTCAATACCATATTTTTGTAATTATCATTATATGATGATGCTTGGAGAAGGGGACAGCATGACATAATCAAAAGCAAGCTGTATATGGAGTCTGTAAGACTCGGGCCTTCAGCAATTCTGAAAGTCACTTAAACTAAATCTCAGTTTAGTAAACTATAAAATGGGGGTCATACCTCTAGTATCAGCCTCAAAGAGTTGTAGAATTTAAATGAGATCATGTATGCAAAGTGCTTTGCAAACCTTAAAATACTATATGAATGTGAGTGGTTATTATTATTTATTACTATTACAGACAGCTTGAATAGAGGATGAACCTCCAAGCCAGAAAGGCCTGAATTCAAATTCTGTCTCTGATACATACTGGCTGTGTGACCCTGAGCAAATCATATCATCTCAATGAGCAAGTCACATAATCTCAGTGTTCTAAGTTGTAGGACTAGAATCCGAAAAACGAGTCCCAACCTGTATCAGTGGAGGGAATTTCCTCACCCAGGTGTTTCTTGTACCACTGGAGTAATAGGGCCTATCCTTCTTGCTATCATTATAATAATTTTACTTTACAATCCATATTTCACATAAATTTTCATGATAACCACCAAACATAGTCTCTTTGACACCAACTTATTTAAGTGAGATGGAGTCCATGAATGAAACCTTTAACTGTGTTAATTGACCATGGACAACCATTACATCCCATCTTGGTGATGAGAGTCCCTTCTTTTTATGTGAAGTCAAAGTTATTCCCACTGTCCGAAGATAAAACCAGACAAAAGAATATCAAAACAGTAGTAGCTTTTGTCCCCACATACATATTTAACATGGTAGGAAAGATGGAGGAAAAATATATTAACCAAAGGCTTTTGGATGCTCTGATGTGATCTCAGCACTGCTTATGTGGATTTTCAAACTAAAGATGGGCTTATAAAAGGATACAAATGTAGTTTTTTATTGAACAAAATAGCAATCCCAAAAAGGTGATTTCAAAGGCACATGGCTCTTTAATTACAGCCTTCAGGGGCATTGTTTGATCACTGAAAATAGGCAGCCTTATTCCAGTTTTCTCTGATGTTTGGCATTGTGCTGCAAACATATGCCTTGCTTTGGAAAGAATCAGTCTGTAAAGACTTAATAGATTTAGGTTTTGCATGTTTGTGATGTATTCCTTGGGGTTAAGAGGAAGCCATAAAAAAAAAAAAAAAAAGATTCTTATGTTTATATGTGTATATGTATTCCAGGCACATTTTGGCTCCCATAATACCATAATACATATTAAATTGTGTGTGGCTTTTCAAAGGTCATAAAAATAGATGATGCCCTTAAGCCTGGGACCTATCCTCCTGGTGAAAAGGGAAGTTCAGAAGCCTTCTTAGATGATCCATGACTAAATAAACCAAAAACAAGTGCTGGTTTTGGAGTCAGAGAAGTTGAATTCATTTCCTGCCTTGGAAACATGTTACTTATGCCACCTTTATCAAGTGCTTTACCTTCCCTGCACCTCAGGCCTTTTATCTGTAAAATGAGGTGGGTTGGACTAGTTGTCCTCTATCACATCTTCCAGGTCCAAATCTGTTTTTCTATGACTCTAACAGTAATTAAAGGCAGATTAACAACTAAGAGAGGCTTTATCTGTAATAGAGTGATTGGAAAGGCTTTGAAAGGCAGAGGGAAGGCCTGTAGAGGAGAGGCCATTCCTTTCCTACCTGGCCTTTCACAGGGTTTAGAATGAAAAGCCTCTTTACTACATGGCTCTCCCAGCTGCCAATATTGTTACTGTTAAGTCCTTTTTCAGTCTCATCCGACTCTCTGTGACCCCATTTGGGATTTTCTGGCAAAGATACTAGAGTGGTTTGGCATTTCTTTTTCCAGCTCGTTTTACAGATGAGGAAACTGAAGCAAACAATTAAGGTTAAGTGACTTGCCCAGGGTCACACAGCTAGTAAGTGTCTGAGGCCAGATTTGAGCTCTGGAAGATGAGTCTTCCTGACTCTATGCCTGGAGCTCTACCCACTGTGCCACCTTACTTTCCTAGTTGCCATCATCATGGGCAGAATGTAAGTCCCAAAGACAATGCTGCCAGGGTCCCTCCTTGGTGTTGTTGAGGAAGCGAGTCATGGTGTGAAGTGGCCATGTATTTCTCAGTATAACAGATCTCTTTTACCTCTTTCTTTAGTAAACTCCCCTCAATACCTAACTTTTATATACTTTTCATCTTCTCATCTTCCCAGAAACCTCACCCTCTCCTGAAGACACGTCATTTCTAATCACTCTTCTTAGTCTATGATCCTATATTACCTTTTGAGTCAGGATGATGAATAGTTTAGATTTCACATCTGTAATTCTCTCTTCCTTCTCTCTGTTGACAGTGCCACTACAGTATTCTAGTAGAGGCCCTTTATTTTGAAGAGGACCAATTACATAACATGGTAATGTCTTGACTTGCACATGAATTGGATTTAAGTGAGGCAAAGTCAAACAAAGTCATCAGTCTCACTCTTTCTTCCACTCATTGAAGTCTAGAAGAAAAACAAAAGTTAGGATCCTGATGACAATAATGATCCAATGGCCTGGGATGCAGTGGATGCTTTTGGTACCTTCAATGTATGGCCAAGCTATAAGATGGGCTAAACCAGGTTGAGGGTGGCCAAAAGGCCTCAAACCCATTGGTGAGTTAGAGGGATATCTACCACCAAGCATATGAAGACTTCCCTTGGAAAAATGGGCTAATGAGAAAAATTTGTTCTAATGGCCATGAAGGGAGCTAAAACAGTCACTGTTAGTTACCCTCAACCTGGTTTAGCCTATTTGGCAAGACAGTTTTGCCTGGATGTGATCACTATACATACATTATAGATTCTTGGAGCCACTGGTGAGACTCGGATGAAGGTTGTAATAGTAATGAAATTTGAAGATCCCTTGGTATTGCTAAGTGGTACTTAGCACCTAGTTTTAAATTAAGCCTCTGTTAAAGAAACAGAAGGTATGAACTCCTGCTGCTGATGTAACAGGAAGGGGCTGAACAGGGAGGAGCTGTACTGTAGTTAAGGAAAAGCACAAGCTGGACAGTCAGAACTTCTTGGGATAAGCTTTGCAGAAGCAGAGCAGCTACTGCCAGAGAGAGAGAAAGAGAGAGAGAGAGACAGAGAGAGAGAGAGACAGAGAGAGACAGAGAGAGAATGAGAGAGAGAGAATTTCTCTCAGAGAGCATCTGAAGGCTGGGCTGCTGCTGTGGGACTGGAACTTCTGTGGAGAAAGTGATTTTGATTTTGAGAATGGGAGAAAGTGATTTTGATTTTGAGAATGGATCTGCTGAAGACTTCTGAGGGCCAGCTGGAGCTGCCAGAGGAAGCATCACTGTGGTGTTGGTACTTTGTCTGTCTGTGGCTCTGTTAAGTTTTTTCTTCCCAGGAAAAGAAACTGAGAGGGACTTGAGGTGGACTGGATACTGCGAGCTTCAATATGGAGCAGGAACTGCATGGAGAGCTAGAAAAGGAACTGGGAGCTGTCTGCCTTTGAACTCAGGTGGCAGTTGGTTAGAGTTGGGTGGGAGCTGGGACCATGAAAGAGGAGCCATGGAAACTGAAAGCCTGCCCCGTGTCAAGATGAAAAGACCTCTCCGTAGTTACTGAGTAGTGACTGATGAAATTGTATGAGTAGTGACTGATGAAGTAGGGTACTGAGTAGTGACTGATGAAATTGTAATTTAATTGTACACCAGGGGTGGAGTACTTTGACTTTTGTACTTTGTGATAGAACTGAGAACTTAAAGACTTTGTGATTGACCAAATGAATGTATTATCCAGGGGTGGAGTACTTTGACTTTTGTACTTTGTGTCCTTTAAGGAGCCTCCTTAAGGATGATTGAGTGACTGAGTTACTAAATGATTGAGTTACTAAATGATTGTACTTTGTTCAAAACTATGTGACCACTTTGGTGAAAACTACGAGGCCATTTTAGTGATAAATTGTGGAATTGTGACATGGTGAATGCTACATTTTGATTTTCTGTGATAAGTTGTAACATTGTGAATGTTGTACTTTGATCTTCTGTAAATGTTTTGCTCTGATTTCTTACTGAATAAATAGAGAGTTCACTATACTATGTAATCAGAACCTTGGAAGCTGTTCACAGCAGCAATCCTCTGAAAAGCTGCTCATGCTTGGCTTTACAAAGGTAAATGCCAAAGGTGGATGAGAAACCTTGAAAAGGGCTTAACAAGCCCTCACACCAAAGATGCTAGTCCTCCTTGAACACTTCATGCACCCCTGTGGAGGAAAGTTATAAGAAGACTGGAAAGGTAGGAAAAGGCCAGGGTGTAAATGACTTTAAATGCTGAACAGAGGATTTTACATTGCATCTTGGTGGTAGTAAACAACTATTAGAGTTCTTTGAGCATGGGTTCATATCATGAGACCTAAGCTTTAGAAAAATCACCTTGGCTACTTAGAAGAGGATGTATTCAGTTGGGAAGAGATTTGAAATAGGAAGACCAGTTGATGGAGAATCATCAAAGGAAACTGAGAAACTGCAGTTTGGACAGATAGGAAAAGATGAAGGAGTGTAGCATCACAAAAACCTGTTGAGAAGAATGTATTCAGAAAAAGAAGGTAATCAACAATACCAAATACCAGGTCACTTAGTGGTTGTGGTGGCCTAGTGGTTGTGATGAGGTTCCAGTAGGGTTGTGGCAGGTTGTATCTAAAGAATTACAAAGACTCATGCTGACTGCAAGCTAGTTGGAAAGATTTTTTATAGTTCTGAGGCTTCATGCTCTGGCAGGTGGCTAAGTCCCTTTGAAGAAATTAACCCCTCAGTAAGGCAAGACACACAACTTTATAGAGAATATGATGCTGATTACATAGTCAAGATTTATATACAATTATGGGAACATGTTTGATAGGAGGGGTTTATTGAAGGATTAGGTAATGGAGATGGGTTCTCATCTACGGTTCAGTGGTTAAACATTCTAGTCATTCTGCCCTCCAAATGGCTAGCTATTGTGACCCTTTCTTGGACTAAATGGATGATGTGATTGTGATTGCACACGTTCTTGTGGAAAAGGGTCTGGTGTGTGTGTGTGTGTGTGTGTGTGTGTGCTGAGTTTCTATCACATGAGCACGCCTGCTGTTTCTGTGGGAACTAAGAGTTCAGGGACACACTTATTCTAGTGAGCAGTGGGTCATAGGTTAGGACATTGGTGTGGGGGGGCTAGGTAGATACAGTGGGCCTGTAGTGAAGTTTAGATATTGGAGCGGAGGGCAGTTCTGTTAGGACTCCATCAGTTGGACTTCTAGACCTGGAGTCAGGAAGACCTGAGTTCAAATCATGCCATTGTATGACTCTGGGCAAACCACTCAACTTCCATCTGCCCCAGTTTTCTCATCTATAAAAGGGGGGTGACAACAACACCTACATCACAGGTTGTTGTTTTTTTCTTTTTTTTTAGGATAAAATAAGATGATATTTGTAAAGCGCTTTACAAAACTTAAATTGCTGTACAAATACTCCTTCAGTAAATGCTACAAAGAGGTCAAGAAGGAACAGGATCAAGAAGACATGATTAGATATTTTTTAACTTAAAAATCATTGTTAACTTTGGAAAGGACAGTTTCAGTTGAATGATGGAGTCAGAAGGTAGATTACATACAGTTTAGAAGACAGCAAGAGGAAAAGAAGTGGAGATATCTAGCATACATTGCTTTCTTAAGGAGTTTAGCCACCATGGGAAGGAGAGAGAACTAACAGGTTTGGTAGCATCAAGTGAGGATTTTTTAAGGTTGGGGGAGACATGAGTATGTTTGTAGGAAACTGAGTAGGAGCTGATATATATGGAAGGATTGAAGATAAGGGAGAGGGAGAGAGAAAAGTGGGATGTGGGGAGTACTATGTAGAGAGAAGGGGTTGATTTTGGCAAGGAGAAGGTCTGTCTCTTCATCTGAGATCAGAGTGAAAGAGTAGATTGAGAGAAGATGTCTTACTTATATAAAATGAGGAGGGAGAAGGAGTTTTCCACAGTCTCAGCTTTGTTCCTTGAATTTCGAGGCAAAGTAGAAAGAGTTCAGGGTAGAATGCCAGGAAGAGGCATAAGGAAAGATGAGAAGATTTGTAGCAGCTGCTGTAGGAAGGAGGGATAGGCAATCAATTAAGGTTTCAAATAATTGTATTTTTGTGAAACATGATTAAATTCATTTTTAGTAATTGAAAGGTGAGACAATATGTATGAAAGGAGAAGTATGCATGAATGATGAATTATGAAGATAGAAGAACCAAAAGAACAACATATACAAAGAATACACTAATGTAAGCAATAGCAATACATCAACTGAAGTCTACTAATTGTGAATAGTTCTGGCCCATAAGAACTGCTAATGAAATACACCTCTTTCTTATTAGTAGAGAGATAGGAAACTATGGATATGGTGTCAAGTGGTTTTGATAATGACAATAGCAAGACATTGGATTTATACATAGCATCTTTCTAGTTTAAGCCAATTTCCTTTTCAACTAGCAATGTTTTCAAACAGTTGTAGGAATTTCTATCCTTCCACCAGAAGAAATGTTTCCTGTTTAATTTTTTTCCCTTTGTTATAAGAGGTGTTTATTTTTTGGGGAGGTAAAGATTAGAAAAAAATTGTCCTGTTCTTTTCAGTCTTGTTTGACTCTTTGTGATGCCCATTTGGGGTTTTTTTCACAAAGATATTTGTCATTTCCTTCTCCAGCTCAAACAGATGAGGAAACTGAGGCAAACAGGGTTATATGACTTGCCCATAGTCACCCAGCTAGCAAGTGTCTGAGGTCAGATTTGAACTCAAAGAATTTCAGTCTTCCTAACTCCAGGCTTAACACTAATCACTGTGCCACCTAGCTGCCCCAAGGAGAAATTACTATGGTATAAAAAGCAAAAGGCATCAACAATTTTTAAAACCAATTTTAATAATTTTCATCAAATGCTAAAAGGATTTAGTTGATTATCACTATGATACAGGGTATCCCAAAAATCTTAGTGCAGTTCTAAATTTGGATACCCTAAAACTGTGCTAGGTCTTCTGTAACACATGGTATATCCAAGGTATTGACTTATCTTTTTCATGGAGAGAGTGGGACTTGAGCCACTTTACAATAAATCTTTATTCTTTTCCATTAGGTTCTATTTATGAAATGTTTGGAAATGAATGCTCCCTATCAACAGGAGAAGTGATTAAAGTGAACAGTTTCAAAATAAAGAAGGTTATGGCTAACACTTGTAAGGAAAATGAAGATGATCAATGTTCTCCTAAATTTGAACTCCCTCTAAATTTCCCAGGTACAGTATCTTGTGGTTATGTTATCTGTTACCTCTTTTTATTGGAGAAACTACAAGGTTGTTGTCTTTTTGTTGTTATTTTTAACGCATTCACACGACTAAACAGAAATGAAGCAATTGTTCCCACTCTAGTGAAAGTGATCTGTCATCCTCATTCATAATTTTGCTTTATATATACTTGAGAAATCTTTATTTTAAGATGTCATGTTAACTTGGCTTATTTTCATTTGGAATCCAGACAATTCAAGCAATTTAAAAGAACAATAGAAATTCTTGAGCTTTAAATTTGCTCTTTCTTCTCCTTAAATTTCCTTTACTCAAAACTCTGCAAAACTTATCTTTTGTAAGGAACATTTCTCCCCTTCACATCCAGGCCCACATCTATGTTGTTAGACATTTTCCAAATGAAAGCTATTTTATTTGATAATGATACTAGTAAGAGGTTGGATTTATAGTGTCTTTCTAGCTTAGGCCAATTTCCTTTTCAACTAGGAATGTTTTCAAACAGATGTTCAGATTTCTATCCTTCCACCATAAGAGATGTTTCCTGTTAAAGCAGTTAAAATAGCTGACATGTTTTCCAACATTTTCACAAGGCCAGTTGTTGCTCAAGGCATCCCTTTGGGTTTTCCTCTTGGCTTTATATTGTTACATGATTTGAGCTGAAGTTTGGAGAAGTCATTTAAGACATATTTGCAGTTAGGGGTAGTCAGTTTTAAAGGAAGAAAAGGGGTTGTAATGAGTATGAGATCAGAGAATGCCTTCCTACCAAGATGGCTACTTGATAGTACAACATACACCTGCTCATACTCTCCCTAGTCTAGGAAGTCATCTGGCTGTGGATTTGGGCATGTAGATTGGGTTAAAAAAAGGGGGAAGCCTGTCCCCTAAAGAGAATGTTGAAGTCCTTTTTTCTAAAACTTGGGATAATTATATCCCTGTCCTAGGGCTCTGAGGAGAAACACGTAAAGCCTAGATCAGACTCATTTCTAGGGTATTCCCACAAGGGAAATAGAAAGATGCCATTCATCAAATCTACTGTTAAAGCAAAGGTTGGGAGGGAGGGGTGAGAATAATAAATGTTCTGGATAACAAATTCAATATCTAAAATGACACTGACTGTTCAGAGCATTAGGCTGAATCTAATAAGATGAAATTCAGTAGGGATAAATGGAAAGCCTTACACAGGTCTTTAACTTGTAAAAAGTACGACATGGGCTATCCATGGTTAGATAGCAATTCTTCTTAAAAAAAAAATCTTGGGATTTTAGTAGACTACAAACCTAAGGTATTATAGCAACCAAAAGAACCCATTTGATGTGGGATGCTTTAAGAGAAGCAAAAGTGCCAGGAAAGTAAGGATTTGTTAGTCTGGTTACTCTGCTCTGATGAGACCACATTTGGAGTGTAATTGTCAGTTTTGTTTGCCATAGTTTAGGAAAGACATTGAGAAAGCCTTCCTTCAGGACAGAAACTATTCCATTTTTTTTTCTTCACAATGATAAATTGTATCATGAATTTAATTACACTGAATCAAAGAGTGTTGGACCAAAAGTCAAGAAGACCTGGGTTCAGATTCTCTGACTCTTGACTCTTATGTGCCACGGGAATGCTGGGAAATGTTTTAAAAGTAGTTCTTGATGTTTTCCCTATCACTTTCTTAAACAGTAACAGAATAATAACTTAGATCTTGATTTGTAGTATTTTTCCATTTCTTAGATACAAATGTATACCCTGAAAACAGCTGCCTCCAGCACATCCTGCTATGTGTCCAAGTGACCATGTCATTCAACTGTTCTAAGCCTCAGTTTCCTTATCTGTAAAACCAAGATAGTTACCTGTAGTATGTTCGTGATTGTTGTCCTTCATTTTCAAAGAGAACCAAGATGACATCACTATGTCAGAGTCAAGTTACAATGTGTCTGACCATGGCTAATTAGACCAATACAAACTCAGAAGGCTCTACCGCAAGTCAGACACGAATAGTCCATATAAACAGTTGGGGTGGAGATGTCTCTAAATTTACACATCTCATATTTCTTTTGTATTTCACATTTTTGCAATATGTACTTCACCAATGTACAATGGGATTCAAATGAGAACATGTATGTAAAATACCCTACAAACTTTAAAGTACTAAATAAATGTCAGCATTTCATATATATACATATATATTTATTTAGTACTATTTTGTGTGTTTGTATATGTGTATACACAAGTGTGTGCACACACACACACACACATATACATAATGGAAAGCCTGAATAGAGGTATTTATTCCTGTTTGTCAACATGAACATTTTCATGATGTGATGGAAAAGAAGACTGGATTTGGAATCAACATGGTTTCAAATCTTACCTCAGACAGTTAATCACTATATGACTTTGGGCAAGTCACTTTACCTTAGAGGGCCTTGGAGTGTTAGGCTAAATGACTAAACCCTCTCCCTTTTAAAATCTATGATCCTATGATCATCCAGAGACATCTGATAGCACCAGAGGATTGCAAATGTAACAGGCCTTGGCATAATGGAAAAATCCATAGAAAATAATAATGCTCTTTATCATGAAATAGGGATAGCATGTGACTCATGGAAAATAATGTATATGGAAATTTTGCTTCTTATATGAACTACATGCCTATCAGATAAAATGAATTTTTCACACAACCCCAAAAGGTTTCAGTCATTTTGATTGAAGAGAGATATTTTCACTTTAATAGAGTTGTTATCTTAAGACAATCATTGAATTGACTGAAGGAAAAAAATCTACTAAACAAATGACTCTGTTCCCATTCATAAAATAAATGTACTTTTAATATAAAAACCTGTAAAAAAAAAACAACAACCCATTTTCCTGTTGATTTATTTAGGTGAAGGTAAATGTTCTGTTTTAATATTATACCAACTATATTTCTGCCACTACAGTTAAAAAATGATGAAAAACACATTCTATGTTATTTCCAAACATGATTCATTGTATTATTATCTACCTCTTAGCCTTTACAGTTAGAGCTTTATA
>CM053586.1:93039446-93051444 GCA_028646515.1 Pseudochirops corinnae
TATATTAAGTTAACTTACATCTCAAAATAAGAGTATTTGGGGATAGATATAGATATATAGATATAGATATATGTTTTTTCACGCAATTTGATGCTAACAGTGGCTATCTAGAAATCTCTCCTATAACATAAAATATGTATGTATATTTATACACATACATGTACATGCCCAAATATATATGTACATATATACATGTATATATGTACATATATATTTGTGTGTGTAGAGAGGGGGGAAGAGGATTAGTCAATAGAAACAAATCTGCTAATTTAAAATATTTTATTTTTTCACTCAGTTAATTATTTGTTAATTTATTTTTGCATTCTAATCTGGACTTTTAATTTCATTAGGATAGGAAACCTTTGATTTTATTAGATTATGAAAACTCCCCAGGCAGATGCAGATTGGAAGAAAGTTGCCTGGGACTCTGAGAGGTTACTATGACTTGCCCATGGTCTCAGAGCTACTATGGGTCAAAGACAGTACTTGAACTTAGGGGCTTCTTGACTTTAAGGCTAGTAGGGACATAGTCATTTCCCCAAATGCAAAGCACTATCCTATAGTTTGGACTCCCCTAGAAGGAAAATCCTCTTGTGAATGCCAGAGAGGTATCCTTTTTCCACACATTTGAAAAAAAAAACTGAGTATGGACTTCAGGATACTTGCTCGTCTTTATTGTGACATTAGGTCCTTGCAGCAGCTCCTCCCAACATATGAAGCCTCACATATGATGCCTTTTTTCTCTCTGCGAGGCCTGTTGCCCACCAGAATTTCACTTGCTCAACTTCCCAGATCCTAGACATTTGAAATTTGGAGTTAATTATGAGGCAACCCCTGAAGCTGGTACTGGCCGAGAAATCTCCCTTCTTTGGTTCCTAGGCTATATTCTGGGATTGACTGCCTTGGAAATCTCCTTTCTCTGCTTAGGAAGCTCAATTCAGGTCCTCTCAAAGTTAGAGCAGATAACAATACATCCTCTACGAGCTCTCACCACTTGGCCATATGGTTCCTTTCTTCACAGTCATCATACTGCTAACAGATTATCACATGGTGTCCTCAAGACAGGACAGAGACTAAACATTATTGAGGAACTCTCTGCTTGGCATGCATGGCAGAGTATGTTACTCCTGCCAGTTCCTCAATATGCTTTTGGGCCAGGTTAGCCACTAGCAGTCCTTGGCTAGATTTACTTATCTCTGCCATGTTCCTAGCATCTCTCTGGAAGAAAGGAAGATGGGAAAATGCCCTCCCCTCCCAGATCTGTTCACTCCCCCTTATAGGTTAATACAAAGGAGTGGCTTTTCCTATGACATTGCATTCTATAAAGTGAGGGGAAGGGAAAGAATTCATTTTGGGGCAGTCTACATGGGGGGGGCAACTCTTCCTTCAGGATGGCCAGGAGGCATATCCAGGGCATTCATACATATGTTTTTGATACACACACATATACACAATATGTACACACACACATACGTGTATACATATGTATATGTACACATATGTGTATATGTATTTATCTATCTATGGCATATAATCAAAAGTCCTAAAGATAGCCTCCATAGCCTGTGCCTAATCAAGTTGGTGAGGGAATTCTCTTCATCAATCCCCTAGAAATGATTCTTTCAGGCGTGGCAGGGGCTTTGGTTCCCTTCTTTTGGCAAGAGAGGCCTTCCCTGTCCTCCTAACCTGAGTCAAAGTAAAACAATGGCACTTTTTTGTGTGCTGCTTTCAGAGCTTGCCACCAGTACCCCCCATTGCTCTGGCTTTTTGTTATGCTTTTTCATCTTCCTAACTACTTTGCTTCTGACAGCCTGCTTGCCAAATCCAGCCTTCCCTGCAGAACTCTGTGGGAGCTACCCAAGCTGAATTCCAGATTAGACCTAGCAAAGTGGATAGTTTTATTTTAACATTGATGTTGCCCGTAAATTGGAGGCAGCTAGGTGGCACAGTGAATAGAGCTAAATCATCTTCCTCAATTCCAGTGTGGTTTTAGACCTTTACTAGCTGTCTGACTCTGGGCAAGTCACTTAACCCTGTTTGCCTCTTCATCTGTAAAATGAACTGGAGAAGGAAATAGTAAGCCACTTCTACATCTTTGTCAAGAAAACCCCCAAAAGGGATCACAAAGAGTCAGATAAAAGTGAAACAAGTCAACAGCAACAGCAGCAGCAGCAGCAACAATTGTCTGAGACTGAGTAGTTAGATGACTCAACTAGGCTCACATAGTCAGTGTCAAAGGCAGGATTTGAACTCAGGTCTCCCTGACTCCAAATCCAGCACTCTGAGCCCAGTAGGCTTCAATTCTTTTGTAAGCCCTATCAAACAAAGTCAAGGCTCTGGACTACCTCTCAAGACTTAGGAAGAAAAAGGAGAGGAGCTTTTTGTGTTGATGATGGCAATAGTGGAGATGTTCATCTTTGTTCAGCATTCAAATCAAAATCTATTTAAAATCCCAGCTTCAAAGGGAAACTTTATTATGCTTATGTTGGAAAATGATATGGTTTCCTAATTTGAATTTAATGTGAATGGATTTTAATTGTTTTGCATAACCATGGGTAACAGATTTTGGGGGGGAACACTGCACGGTAAACATCAGCAAATATGTCAGGCAAGGCACCACATTAGGGGGAAACACCACAGCATATGTTGACAGCGAAAGAAGAATTGCTGCTGTTCACCCTTCACACCAGAATAATTTTTTCAATATTTACCTCCCATGTGTAGAGTGAGAAACATATGGGTCTTTCCATAATCGTAAGCATAAACAGGTGGCTACTTAGGTAGGTTTAATTCGCAGGCAGCATCCATATTGGAGCAAAGCAATCAGCTCCACATGGCTCCCCAACTCTTTCTGCTGACATTCCATTAGCAAAATTAAGACCGTTTAAATAAAGGGGAGTGTGGAGTCCTCCCTAAATTGGTTTCAAAAAATCCCTTTCAGAGCCATGAATAACAGAAGCTCTGGGAAGTGCCTTTGCATTTTGTGGTTTCTTTTCTTTGAAGGAGCTGTAACAGCTGAGCATAATGAGACTTTGAGTAAATCAGCGTTCACATTTTAAATGTGCTGACACTTTTTATTTTGCTCTATAATCAGCTTATTATAGATATGGAATTGTGAGAGTGAAATATTAAGCAACACATAAGTGAAATATTCAGCGGGGCAGAAGAAGTGGAAGTTTGGGTCATTTCTCCCTCCCCCATACCCTTCCCCTATTTTAGGGAACCCGATTTAGGAATCCAGGAAATTCTTCAGTCCTGTAGAGCCTGTGGAAATACTGGAGGGCGGGGTCTAACCCAGGTTTCTCTTCTCCATGGATTTTGAACCACTCAAGGGGACTTATGTTGTCAATGTAATCTCTGGAATTATGTTCCCAGCATGCTGGGAGCTGGAGAGGTTAGCTGTTCTGATGTAGCCCTCTCCTGGAATTCCCCAAACCAGGTATCGACTTGGGGCAGCATTAGACATTCCACTTCTCCATTATGGGATTCTCTGATGTTCCCTTGATTGAGATACAAAATCTCAGGAGGTCTCTAGAGCCTTTTGGAGATACTCTCCTTCTCTCATGTTTGAGTAGGGTAGTATCCTCAAACAGGTACAAGGATGCTATTCTACTTGAATGTAGAGAATAGTCACAGGAAACTGGGGTGACCTCACTAGGGTTCACAGTGTACGATATCTTCTAGGCACATAATCTTACATTTCTTTCTTATCTCTACTTTTAGGTGTTTAAATATAAATCACTGCAGATGGCAGTTTTACGGATAAATCATCATTCAAGCAGACCCCTTAGGCAGAAAAAGCAAGGATTCTTGTATTATCATTACTAAATAAAAAATCATTTATTAAGTATCCATGGTATATTAGGTACTACACATGTCATTGTGCTCTCAAGGGAATGCATATGTTAAGGAGATGGGATTTAAAAAAGAAATGCCTTGGTGAAAATTTCAGAGCTATTGATCCATGAAGGAAGGAAGGAAGGAAGGAAGGAAGGAAGGAAGGAAGGAAGGAAGGAAGGAAGGAAAGAAGGAAAAGAGGAAGGGAGGGAGGGAGAGAAAGAGAGAGAGAGAGAGAGAGAGAGAGAGAGAGAGAGAGAGAGAGAGAGAGAGAGAGAGAGAGAAGGAAAGAGAAACCACACAAAAAGCCTTAGGCATTGAATCTATTTCTTTACCTCCATTCAGATCCAGTTTAAACTATTTCATATACGTATGATTCTAACCTAATTTTGAAGATATATTTACAACTACACAGTCTTCCTAGGTCAGTCCTTTCAGTTTTTAACAATTTTTCCTATTGAGAAACAATCCTATACAGTTTGTGGTAGATTTCTCATAGTGTAGCCTTAACTCAGCTTCTCTTTCTTTATGCCTTTGAAGGTAGATATCAGTTCATCATATCTCTCTGTATAAGAATTACTCATATACTTTTATCCTACTTAAATTTCCCCTAAGTCTTTTCTTCAGAACGGAGTGATTTCAATTTGATACAACCCAACATAGGAATGTATCATTTAGTGCCTCCTGTGTAGAGAGGATACAAAGTTTAGATAAGATATAGTCTCTGTCCTCTTAGAACTCACAGTCTAGTGGAAGAGTAGGAGGGGGAAACAAGGTGGTGCAATAGAGTGCTGAGCCTGGAATCAGTAAGATTTTTTTACACTTTCATGAGTTCAAATCTGGCTTCAGACACTTACTAGCTGGGTGACCCTGGAAAAGTCACTTAAGTCTGTTTGCCTCAGTTTCCTCATCTGTAAAATGAGATAGAGAAGGAAATGGTAAATCATTCCGGTATATTTGCCAAGAAAACTCCAAATTCACAGAGTCAGACAGAACTAAACAACAATGGAGAGAGTTAAGAACTACACACTGATTATCATAATACACAATTAAATACAGGGTAAGTGTATTAGAGAGGCAGAAAACAAAGTACTATGTGAGATCCAAGGGAGAAAAGATCATTTCTGGGAATCAGGAAAAACCCTAATAACGTAGCTCGTCGTCAGGTTTGCGAATCACTTTACAATTTTATAGCTTTATGGAAGAGGTGTCATTTGAGATATAAACATGACATGAATACAGAGACTTTCTGGCTTGTAACTATCTCATTGCCACAACTATTCCTTTTTATAATCTGGTCAGGAAAACTTATACATGTTCTTCACCTTTTCCTAGTTCCATTCTGTATCTTTTGCTGTGACATTCATTAGGCCAGAATTACATGTACCAAGTTGAGTTTCGTATGTGTGTGTATATATCTATCTACATATATCTATAGCTATATAATCTAGAGTTAGTAGATACCTCAGTGACACCCTCATTTTACAGATGAGGTAACTGACGCCTTGTGAGGTTAAATTGATTTGCCCAAGGTCATAAGTCAGTGTCAGGAGTAAGATTAAAAAGTTTTACTTGAGCATCAAATCTATTTCACTATATCACAAAGGTGATATGAAGAATTTGGAAAGGGTTCAGAAGATCAGTACCTAGAAATGGAAAATAAGATTCAAGTCACCCAAGTAAGTGTGGAATTAAATGAGAAAGAGAAAAAGAGGGAGGAGACATAATAGACCAAGGTTTGGGAATGAGAGGACAAAATAGTAAATCCTACCTCTGAACAGGGGCATTGAATGTTGGCACTATTAAAGAAATCAAAGAGTTAGGATACTAATTCAACTGGAGTAATTTTCAACACTTTTAAGGTATTTTATCTTGTAAGTCACTATTTTTATATAATGAATGAGACTCTTGATGACTACTGTAATTCAGAAGATCCCTTTTCCCCTAAAAATACTACAACCTACAAAATTAGAAATCAATATTGTTTTTCTGATGTTAAAATATTATTCTGTAAACATAACAAATTGTCTAATAATTATACTATTTTCAGGGAATATTTTATGGCAAAAATAATATAGAGATTTTTGCCCACTTTTTGCAAAAAAAAAATATGGAAGCAAAATTGATGTCAAATTTATCACTATTAAGCCTAACTGGGCATTTTAAAATGTTTGCCTGCAATCATAGTGGAAATAGACTTTCATTTTAGTCATACTAGGATGTGGGGGAAGGTTATCCTAGGTTTTATGGCACTTAGTAGTTTTTTATTAAGAAGGAATATTTTGTTGACTTCTAAAACTCATGAAGTGATAGGTTAATCAACCATTTCTGCTATATTCTCCCACTTAATTTTTTTCAACTGTTCACATAATCATATACTAAGGGAAAATACACAGAGCCCTAGAAACATTTTTCTTGTAATGTGGATTTCTAGGGAGAAAACTCCAAAGGGTGCAATTATTTTGAGATAATGATGCTGCTAAGGGAATAAGACATCTCAGCTAAATTTTTTTCTTTGTTATACTACTTTGTAATATCCTGAGGTTTCTAATTACTTTAGCATAACCAACCCACCTACCTGAAAACATGAATTTATTCACAGGGGGACTTCTACATATCATCAATCAAATTATGCAAGTTTTTATCCCTTCCTGTTATGTTATTTTAAGTAGATCTTTGGCAATTGTTACAAGAATTGTTGAATTAAGGGATTAACTTAGAATCTAATTTGTAGGGTTTAAAAGGTGAATTTTCCCATACACGGAAATGAGATTAAAGAACAAGGTGTGGTATATGATTATAATAGAATACTATTGTTCTATAGAAAATGATGAGCAGGATCATTTCAGAACAACTTGGAAAGACTTACATGAACTGATGCAGAATGAAGTAGGCAGGATCAGGAGAACATTGTACGCAGTAATAGCAATATTGTATAATGAACAACTATGAATGACTTGGCTATTTTCATCAATACAATGATCTAAGACAATCTCAAAGGACTCATGATAAAAAATGCTATTTGCCTCCAAAGAAAGAACTGATGAAGTATGAATACAGATGAAACATACTATTTTTCTCCTCTTTCTTCCTCCCTCCCTTCCTTCCTCATTCCCCTCCCTATTTTCTTTCTTTCTTTTTCTTTCTTTCTTTTTTTCTTTATTTCTTTCTTTCTTCCTTTCTTTCGTTCTTTCTTTCTTTCTTTCTTTTTTTCTTTCTTTCCCACCTCCCTCCCTCCCTCCCTTCTTCCCTCTCTCTCTTCTTCCCTTCCTCCCTCCTTCCCTCCCTCCCTCCTTCCTTCCTTCTTCCTTCCTTCCTTCCTTCCTTCCTTCCTTCCTTCCTTCCTTCCCTCCCGTTTCAGGTTTCTTCCAGAAAATAACTAATAAAGGAATATGTTTTACATAATTGCACTTGTATAACCTACATAAGATTGCTTACCATTTCAGGGGTAGGGGAGGGAAGAGAGAACATGAAATCCAAATTTTTTTAAAAAGCATGTTAAAATTATTTTTACATGTAATTAGGGAAAAATAAAATATCATTTAAAAAAAAAAACAATCGCATATACCTAAAAGAATTAAAAAGATAAAAATGAGGAAATCAGAATCCAAGCATTTGAGAGGTACAATGGATAGCAGCTGTTGTCTAGTCCAACCCATACATAAAAGCAGGCCACATTACAACATATCTGAGAGGTGGTCAGCCATGCTGTTTAAAGACCTATAAGAACAAAGAAGCTACCACTTTTCAGAGTAGCCACTTTGGACAGTTCTAATTGTTAGGAAAAATTTTTTCTGGATATCATTACTAAATTTACTTCTTTGCAACTTCCACATATTGCTCTGGGTTCTAACTTCAGGGGCCAAATTGAAGCAGATTAATCTGTCTCCCACATGTCAGCTCAAATGCTTGAATGCAGATATCCTGTCTTCTATGAAGTTACTCTTCTTTAGGCCAAAACATACCCAGTCTCCCCAATTAATCCTCATGCCACATGAACTCAAGTCCCTTCCGAATCCTGGTTGCTTCTTTTGGACACCCTCCAATTTACCAGTATTCTCATTAAACTATGCTACCTTAAACCAAGCGTAATATTCTAGATGAAGTGTTATGAGAGCTGAGCACAGTGGGGCTATCACCTCCCTAATTTCTGAAAGTTATGACCCTCTTAATGCAGCCAAGATTGCATTATTACATTATATTTTTGGCTGTTACAATCCACTACAAAATCATCTTGGGCTTGTAGTCATTAAAAATCCTTAGATTTTTTTAAATTTTATTTTAGAGCAACTGCTAGTTAATCTATTAGGTAGCTGTGATTATCCATTTTCCATCAGCAGCTCTGCTTGACTTCCACTCCATGGAACATCAGGCCTCCTTCAGGATAAGCTGGTCACCTGAAATCTCATCATGATGCAGACTATATTCAATTTTTGATACTTATCACCTTCTGGACTTTCTCAGTTGCCTCTCCCCTCTGATCTGAGGGCTGGAAGGTGGAGCAAAAAACATCCCATAGCCTTCTATTATTGAGGGCTCAGAACTTTGCAGGTAACTCAATTTTCCATCAGCAGTTCTGTTTGGTTTCCACTCCACAGAATATCATGCCCTGGATAGATACCTTCCAAGGGCTCTACTCCCTTTTTTACTTTCCTTTTGTGTGTCATTCCTCACTAGATTATAAAATCCTTGAGGCAGGCACTATCTTTCTCATTCCTATTTGTATTCCCAGTCCTTCACACTGTACTTGCTGCATAGTAGGTACTTAAATGTTTGTTGAATTGTATTGAATATGTGAGGTTGGGTTTTTTTTGGTGCCCAAGTATAGGATTTTATATTTTTCTTTCAAAAATTTCATATTATTGGAATTGGTCCAATGCTCTGGCCTGTCAAAGTCTTTTGCAATCCCAACTCAGTCATCCAGTGCATTAGTTATCTTCCCAAACTTTGTGTCATCTATAAATTTAATGAACTTTTAAAATTCAAGTCATTGATAAATTTAGCATAGGGCTATTTTTTTTTTTTACCATATTTTTGAGGTTCTTTACTGGAGATTTTTTGCCACACTGATATTGAAAGTTTTATAACTATTCTTTGAGTCTAGTCTCTCAAGTCTGAATTAATCTAATTAATCGACTAATGTCGATCATTCTGTATGTCACTATCTTTTCCACAAGTATTACTGATTAGTCCATATGTCTTTATCTTCTGCCATATAAGATCAGAGTATGCTTAGAGCACCTCCTAGTCTCACAAATGAGTACTAGTCCTAGAACAAGGCTACATTTCCCACTCAGTGTTCTACGGGTACTCCTGAAGAGTTGGAGATGATTCTCTAATGCCATCAGTCTGAAGCCTGACCAGTGTAAAAAAAGAATGGAAATGGATAATTCTTGTCTGTCTTCTCAAACCCAGTTGAAATTATCTTTCCTTCTAGACTCTTTGATGACATGTCTGTGGATTCCTCTCAAGATTATCAACTGAGGATTGTTTGAACACTTTTCAGAAAGGGGTATTTAAGAAGGTGGCATAGTAAGAGTAATTGCTACAAAATATCCCAGGAAAAGTGTGACACATTCTCCCCCAAGTACATACAGATTCCAGAGGAAAGTAGATTAGCTTAGATAGCACATGTAGTAAAAGAATAACTCATAGCTCTTTTTTGTTGGTAGTCTTTCTCTCCAGTTGGTTGGGTGCTCAAGAAATACCTATTGTAATGTCTTTTCTGGGCTCCTCATGGAAACAATGATTTATATTTGATCTGTTCCTGGCTTGCGTTGAAGATACTTCAATTAGCTGATTCAAGGATGTTCTTAGGATACTGAAGGGAATATGGGAAGTCAAGTATCCTCAAAGATCAAAAGATCCTCCTCTGGTCAAAGTGTCAAGGGTAAGAAGACTTAGGGTAAGACTGAAGTGAAGGCCTCCTTCTTCCCTAATATCCTCTTCCCTGCTGCTCGAGATAGTTTTTCCTTAGGAGTTAATAGGAAAGCTCTCTTGAGATCTACTTTTTCAAATTACCCAATTACAGCTAACTCAGGACTTTTATACAAGCCCCAGAGGGGATACTGAAATCACTCATCCAGTTGAAACAGACTTCTTGTCTGGCATAATTTCACTTTGTCTAATGGCTTCCAAAGAATTTTTATATTTCATCTAAAACCTATATTTCATCTAAAACCTATGATTGAGACTGATTGATTAAGCATCTTATCACTTTAAGTCAATTTACTTAATCATCATGTTTTCAATAACATGATCTACTTTATCAAAATATTTGCCATAATCTAGATTTAACTATATCTATGACATGCCCATATTCTAATTGTTAGTAATCCTCTAAGAAGGAGAAGAAAGAAGAAGACATAAAAGAAGGAAGAAAGGAAGGAGGGAGGAAGAAGGGAGGAAGAAAGGAAGGAAGGAAGGAAGGAAAGAAGGATGGAAGGAAGGAAGGAAGGAAGAGAGGAAGGCACGGAGGGAGGGAGGGAGGAAGGAAGGAAGGAAGGAAGGAAAGAAGGAAGGAAGGAAGGACCTGTGGTTAGCTTGTCTTGGTCTTGATGAAGTCATGCTGGCTCTTTATGATCACAGCTTCCCTGTATAAAGCTTTGCCAACCACCTTTTTAATGATCCATTCTGGAATTCTCTCAAGATTCAAAGTCAAACTCACTGGTCTATAGTTTTCAGACTCTGTTCTCTTTCCTTTCTTTTTTTTTTTTAAATAGAGATACTACTTGCCCTTCTCCAATCTTGTCATCCCTCCTATTTTCCATTGTTTTCAAGTACCATAATAGCAGTTAACATTTATGTAACTCTGACTATGTGCCAAGCACTTTACAATTGTTTTTTCATTTGGTCCTCACAACGACACTAGGAGGTAGATGTCATTATTATTCCCATTTTGTAGATAAAGAAAGTGAGGCAAATAGAAATTAAGTGACTTACCCAGGGTCATGCTACAGGGCTTCCTGATTCAAGCAGCTCTTTATCCAGGGGCCCAACAAACTGCCTCACATGTCACTAACAATAGCTCAGTCATCATCTATGCCAGCTTTTTCAGGTCTCAAAGATGTATTTCATTTCAATTAGGTGCCTCTGATTCATCAAGGATGACAAACTATTCTTTTAATACTTCCTTATTTATATCCCATGTATGTCGGAATATTCATAACAATGCTTTTTTGGAATATCAAAACACAAGTTAAAAGGCCTCTAAAACTGAAATTAAATAAATTGAATATTAAATTGAATTTATAAATAATAAATTGAAAATTATATTATAGTTGTGGAATATTACAGGGGGCAGTTAGGTGGCACAGTGGGTAAAGTGCTGGGCCTGGAGTTAGGAAGAGTGAATTGCATTTTGGCCCCAGACAACTACTAGCTATGATCCTGGGCAAGTCGCTTAATCCTGTTTGCCTCAGTTTCCTCATCTGTAAAAGGAAAGAAATGGCAAACCACCCCATCATATTTGCCAAGTACACCCTAAATGGTATCATAAAGAGTCAGACATGACTGAAAAACAACAAATGGACTACTATTGGACTATATAACAGACACCTTAATCAATGACAGATATGAGGAATTCAGAGAAATATGGCAAGATTTGTATGAACCAATGCAGTGTGAAGTAAACAGAACCAAGAGAATAATATACAAAATACAATTAGTAATATAAGTGAAAAGAATATTAGATTGATATATTCTGTATAAATGTTGATACTGATGATGGTCAAAGAGAAGAGATGAGGAAACGACCTCTCTCATTTTGTTGAATATTTGGAGGCATGGAGAGATGGAATAATGTGTAAACTGGCAAATAGTCTCTTTGACAGTTGCTTATCTCATGGTGATAAGGGAAGAATCATTGGATTATAGGGAAAAGGGGATATTTAGAAATTATTGTGATGCACTAATAAAAGGTATAAGCAATTGCATAATTGTAAAAAGCATGAAACAAGAGGGGCGGAGCCAAGATGGTGGCATAGCTGCAGCAATACATCGCAGCTCTCACATAGCCACCCCAAAATACCCATGGAATAGGACTCTGGACCAATCCTAGAACTTCAAAAGCACACAAAGATACTTCCCACTAAAGTCAGCTAGGCTACGAGGAACCATATCAGCACTGGGAACCGAAACCAGCCTGGCCTGAAGCCACGGC
>CM053586.1:93051944-93063533 GCA_028646515.1 Pseudochirops corinnae
GACCTAGTTCTCAGCACTGCTTGCAGCTGCTGCTAATCCGCTCACCGCTCCTCTCCTCCGGCCGCCCCCGGGACTCAGCAGTGGCTTCAGGCCAGGCTGGTTTCGGTTCGCAGTGCTGATATGGTTCCTCGTAGCTGAGCTGACTTTAGTGGAAGGTATATTTCTGTGTGTTTTGGAGTTCTAGGATCAGTTTAGAGTCATATTTTATGGGTATTTGGGGGTGGCTATGTGAGAGCTGCGATATGTTACTGCTGCTATGCCGCCATCTTGGCTCTGCCCCCCATATTTATTATTTCTCATGTTCCATTAATGTACGACAATTTCTTAGATCATTCCAAAATTGACGGACAGTTACTTTGTTTCAGTTCTTTGCTACTATAAGGGGTGATGCCACTCATATGATAAAAATTTTAGGTAGTGTTGAGTCACTGTTAATTATTTCCACAGAATAGTACGCGATGAAATAAAATGGCGAGACATTAGGGAAAACTTCCTGACTCTTAATGGTAAGGCAATATTGGTTGATATTGTCAAAGGGATTTTTGTTTGTTTGTTTTCTCTGGAGATTTCAAGAACACAGTGGATTGTTATCTTTGTGCACTGATTAAAGTAGAGTATTGCTTGCAAACAACTGAGTAAACTCTTTCTGCTTGTCCCTTTATACATCCATGGGGATATGGCCTCAGAAGCTGAGTGGCACTTCTCAGCCACATTCTCTGACCTTTTAGAGAGGACGAAGACTTTGGAGATTTCTCACACCATCACAAGAGAACCAAGATCCCCAAAGACCAACAAATATTTCACAAGTATATCTGTGTATCTAGAAGTAGGTGTCTGAGAAAGAGAGTGTACAAAAATCTTGTAGATATAAATTTTCCTCTTTTCCCAATGTGGTTCCAAAGTGACCATGTGGAATATGGAAATAAGAGAGAGTTGAGATAGTAAGAGTATGACTTGTCCTGTGTCATGGGAACAAAATTTTCCTCTGTTCTGTAATTGAACAGGACCTGGGAGACTTTATAATTTCAATCTCAGAAGATGGAGGATGCTATCAGTTAGGAATACTTTAAGCATATTGCTTTCTTACAACAGAGGGCTAGATTTGATAAAAAGTCAAAATTTCTTCAGTCCACATAGTCATTCATATGTGTACATATTCTTTCTTTGAACTTTTTATCTGCAGTTATATTTCTCAAATTTAAAAAGGGGAAAGAGGGATGGGGAGAGGAGAGAAGTTCTAGGCTTTTCATATTTCACTGGTATTGATGCCAGACCTACTTTGGACAGAGCATGAAAATATTTCTGCTTCACAGTCCCAAATAAAATTTCTAAGTAATTATTAAAATAGGAAATGAGTTTACAATAACTAAGAAAGAACAAAGATAGATTTTCATAATTTGCATTTTTTTCAAATCTAGAAAATGTTTAAAAAGCAGAAAAAGGAGGTATGTTAAAACAGAGGAGGGGTGGGAGGTAGACAGTGATAGAGAATTTTCTATATAAAAGATCAGTGGGCCTTTCTCTAAATGCTCTGAAGAGTCTCACAGGGAAAAAAGTGACTCATAGGTTATACATTATTTAAGCAAAAACTCTCTAACAGAACCATTTCTCTATTGCACTTTTACTATCCATCATCTTCACTGTCCAGAGTCCTAGTAGGGCATGATCACAGAGCTGTAGCAAATCTTTATGCAGTGTTTTATATTCTAGTTGTACCTTAACCAGACGATGTAATTTTCTTCTAGATATGATGTGGGGGAGCTTGTCATTTCTGACACTTACTAGGAGCCAAATGGCAGAGCTAACTTTGGACCTTATGGGGAGGGGAAGTGCAGAGAATCCTCTTAAGTTAGAAGGTGACAATCCACCAGACACAAAATGATCCAGTCAAGGAACATTTGATTTGGAAAGGACAAGAGAAATATGACAGATGCTTCACTTTCCATATCTTCCTAGGTCTGGTTTAGTTTATTTTATTATTATAATAGGCCCTAAAGCAAAGAGTGGCAATTATAAAACATGCTATTATCTGGTAACTAAAAACAAGTGGCTGCTCTCTCACTGCTACAACAATGGGAAGAAAGTTACTATAGCTACCACCTTTGTGTGTCTCTATTTATTTACAAATGCATTAAGAAAACAATTTAATTTAGTTAAAACATACTGCTATTTTTTATTTGTTAATACACTACAACATACACATTAAAAAAACAACAACAACCATGATACAGACATACAAAAAGATGCCATAGACAATAGGGATACACATTTTAGTAGTTCTCAGCTAAGAGCCATGGTTGTAATTATACTCAAATGTTTTCTGTTCCTTCTTTCCAGCTGATACTCTTCTTGAGCACTGGCTTCATCAGAATTAAACTCCTTCAGGGTAGAGACAATTTCATTTTTAACTTTTGATCACTAGCATCTAGCAGTTAAGTCATTCAACAAGGATTTATTAAGCACTTCTTACCTGTCAGGCACAGTGCTAAATGCTGGGGATACGAACAGAGGCAAAAGATTGTCCCTGCCCTCAAGGAGCTTACAATTTAGCGATGGCTTGGGGAGGCCACATAGAAAAGCCAATCTGAAAGAAGAGGGAGAAGGATAGGAAGAAGCCTGGGGCCTTGGTGAAGAACCTACCCCATGAGAAAGCATTCTGCTAGCATTTTTTAAGTGCCTACTGTGTGGTAAGAATTGTGTTAAGCATTGGGGATACAAAGAAGAACAAAAACTCCGACTGCATCTAATAAACATTTGGTGATTAATTGATAAGAATGGGTGGGTAAAAAGAAAACCAGAAAAGAATAATCCTAGGTTGAAAGGCAGAGTCAAGTAAGGATATAACAGATAATAAGACAGTATTTGCATACTGAATGTGAAGAAGTACTTGAAGGAGTTTCTTTGGAACACACATTTATGTAGAAAGGAATTACCCGCCACATAATCTTTTAGGAGGAAAGAGAGGTGTAAGTGTGTGTCTATGGGTGTTGTCTTTGTAGTGAGTACAGGGGGCTAATCATGGGCTACCAGATCAATTGTGGTCCTCCTCTCCAACTAATTTTTGAAATTACAGGATATAAGTAAATGGCAGAAAACTGAGAGAATGAAATATAAACCTTGGGCAGCTTGTTTGCATATGAAAAGAAATAATGAAATAAGACTTCATTAAGTGCCTATTATGTACCAGACATTGTGTTGAGTGCTTTACAGATATTATCTCATTTGATTCTAATTTACAGTTGAGGAAACAGAGGCAGACATAGGTTAAATAACATGCCCAGAGTCAAACTTTCCTCATCCTGTAGTACTTAGCTACATGGTCCAGGTTTCCCTGGCTTGCTCCAAGAATCCTCCACTTCCCTGTCTTCCTCTCCAGAGTTGAGCTTTTCTAGCTTTCCTGGCCCTAGTGCTCAAAGATTCCTTACTGTCTGTTTCACAATCTGGACATTAGTGAAAGAAATTGACTTACTCTACTTTCTCCTTGGATATCTTGATCATTGCTTAGTCTCATTTTTTCTTTCATTCTTGCTAGAGTAATCAATTGTGTGAGAGTTAGATCTGCTTCAGTTCACCTACCATCTTGAGGATCTAATGAAATAATTGCAGAACATGGAAGATAATATAGAGATTTTCCTGGGATTAGCAGAAAGCTGTCATAAATATGACTCAACCCTCAGTTAGTGAAGAAAGCTTCAGACCTTTAACTCCAGGGCATACCCAGAGAAGTCAAGGATTTTAAAATCAAAACCGTTAGAGAAGAGCCTGAGGGAACAGTAAGATAATCTTTTTAACTTGTAAATGAAAACTTATTGTTAAAGGAAAGCTATAGAAGAATTGATTCATGGTTGGGGCTTTAGAGTAAGAGCCAAAACCCAGGCAAGCCCAGAAAGATTTGAGGTAAAATGTTTTTGCTTAAGTTTCAAGGAAAAACAGGAAACAGAAGTTATTCAGAACAAAGTTTAATGAAAGAATTATCTTACTGTGCCTAGGTGTTTCTATTTATTTAATTCTTACTGCCACTGTGTGTGACAGTGATTAGTACATGATACACTTAAGCTATTTTAACAGATGTTTTTTAAGTTGTTAAAAGAATAAGTATATTATTTTCTTTGCCTTAGTTAACTAAGTCTGTGGGAAGCTAGCTTCAAACCCTGCCCCCAACTACAATGCCATATATAGACAATGTGATTATTCACCTGGTATCAAGTGTCAGTGCTCATCACGGTGTCTGGCACATAGTAAACACTTAATAAATGTTTACTGACTGATTATTGACTGATTAGTTCATATGAACTGCAAGAGGGAATTGACTTTGCAAATAAGATCTGTGAAGTTCTATACTAGGTACTCTTCTTTCAATTCCACTAATTTAAAATTGGGAGCTTCTGTTATTCCCCAAGGCAAATTTTCTACTTCTTAATGACAATATATTCCCATGACATCAATACTATTGTCTTTTCTGGTGATTCTCAAATCTGTATCTCCAGATTCTATTTCTTTCCTTGAACTCCAAACCCTGCAGTTCCATTGGTCTGATGGATATGTTCACCTGAATAGTCTGCTTGTAGACTAGACTCAATATGCCCCAGAGTTAATAAACCTCTAACCACAGATTGGCTGTTCATTTTAGATTTCCTGTTTCTAATAGAATTATTATTATTCTCATAGTCACCCTTGTTGTAAACCCTTGAAGGAGTGAGATATGAAGTTGTCCATGTAACATAAAGAAAAATGTGCTAGGTTAGGTGGCAACAGATCTAGATTTGAGTCTTGACTCTGTCTCTTACTGATTGTGTGATCCACACCATCTAAAAAATGGAAGTAATAATGAAGTAATATTTGTGCTACCTGCCTCATGGGATTGTTATAAAGAAGTATTTTGTTACTTATAAAGTGCATTGTGAAATATTATTATTATATTTTTCACTTCTTCCTCTTCCTCAACCTTTAAATCATTATCCTTTAAATCATCAACAGAATCTTGCCCATTTGATCTAGACATCTCGTGTATCTGTCCCCTAATTTACATTGCCACTACTGTAATTATAGTGTGGAACCTCCTTGAATTTTGTCTGGTCCACTGAGATTGCCTGTGAAATGATCCTTCTGGCTCCATTATCTCCTAGCTCTGATCTGTTTTCTAAATCACTGACAGATTTAGTGCTGGATTTTGAATCAGGTGGATTCTAATCCTACCTCAGAAAGATATATATACATATATATTTATATATAAAATGTATGTATATTTTATATAGATTTTGTGTGTATGTATATGCATATGTTTCTATATAGCTATACACATATACATGTATGTATGTATGTGTGTATGTATGTATGTATATATGAAGCCTGTTTATTGGGAAGACATTTTGGAAGTTCATCTCATCACACGATCCAGGATGACAAGTATCGGTTGGGACTCCCAGGCACTTCCAACTGAGGGTGTAGTCTTCATGCCTTTAATGTTCCTGGCTTCTAGATTGCTATTGACAAGACCAGTATCGGTCAAAAATAGATGGAAGGCGGTGATTGAAAAAAGCATCAGCTCAGACAGGGATGTTCTTGGCACTGCCTCATATACAGGAGAAATCTCATCTGCCATCTATTGTCATCATCTTCTTCTTCTTGTTCTTTGTCTTGGTCTTCCTCCTCCTCTTCTCTTTCTTCTTCCTCCTCTTTTTCTCCTTTTTTCTCATCATCATTATCATGATAGCTAGAATTTATATAATCCTTTAAGATTTACAAAGTACTTTGCAAGTTTTATGTCATTTTATATCATTTTATATCACAACCACCCTAGAAAGAAGGTTCTATTATTATCCCCATTTTTAAAATGAGACAAATGAGGCAAATAGAAACTAAGTGACTTGCTCAGGGTCACACAACTAATAAATATCTGAGGCCAGATTAGAAAGTAGATCTTCCTGACTCCAGCATTCTATCCTCTTTGCTTCCTAGCTGCCTCTAAAAGACACGGACTGGGGTGGCTAGGTGGTGCAGTGAATAGAGTACTACTGGTCCTGGAGTCAGGAGGACCTGAGTTCAAATTTGACCTTCCTTGGGCAAGTCACTCAAGCCCAATTGCCCTGCCTTCCCCCCTCCAAAAAGCAAAAAATTAAAAAAAAAAAACAGACACGAGCTATGGTGTTCCTAATGGTTTTTCAGTTTCAGAAACTAAAGGGGTCTTGAGTATGCCTCAGACAATTACTAACTATGTGAACATGGGTAAGTCATTTAATCTTTTATATCACCAGTTTCCTCATCTGTAAAATTGGGACAATGATACTGGTACTATCTGCCATGCGGGACTATTTTTTAAAAAATGCTCTGTAAACTTTAAACACATAGTCAATATTATTATTCCTTCTTATTTTAAATTAAATGTTGCTGAAATGACCAATTCTATTATAAACAGAAGTCCTATAGGAAGTAATGTATAATTCTATATGTCATTTCTTAAAAATAAATAAAGAATGATTATATGTTTCAGGCAGTGGAACTTCTTGATTGTGAGAGGGAATATACATCTTTAAACAGCTCTAAATTGCATTGCAAGTGAAATGTACTTCTTTTGCATGACAGTGATTGGAACATTATTTTGACTAATATGACTTGTCAGGTTAGTGTTGGGAAAGAAAACCTCACAAAAGCTGATGATGAACTTCCTCTCGTTTGCAAAATAATGAGACACCATTTTCAGAAGCTTTTCACTTAAAATTCAGAGACACATTATCTTCTATAACTATGTTCAATGCCTTTTGGAGAAAGCTGACCTTCTCTATTAAAGCTGACGACTGATCTTCTTACTTTGCCATTCATGTATGCAAGGCCCTCATATACAATGATCAATAGAAACTAAGTTGCTAGCATTCTTTGTAGGAGATTTTAAATTCTGTCAGCTATTTCAGTAGCTGCTGAAGGGGAATACAACTTGAGCCAAATGTTTGAATGGTGATGCTTCTACTTTGTTGCTTAACTAAAGGTTACAGTTTTGTTTATACTTGTCATCTTTATGTAAATAAATAAAACTAGGCCTTCTGACTCAACTAGCTCAAATTTATTTGCCAAGGATGTGTGCACTAAATCATGCAGGTTTCTCTAAGCAGCCTACAAGATGGACCATTTATGCATTTCAGGGAATTCTTTAATTTTAGCAATCATTGAAAGCATTCCAGAAAGAAGTTGGGTCAAGTGTTTCTGGTTCACCAGCCTCAATTCATTGGCACAGATTATTTGAAATTATAATACAAAGGATTAATATTCATTTATTCATATTATGGCTTTTTTCCTCTCTTCACATAGACATTTCTAAATGAATATGGAGTTCTTTCTGTTATTTTCCTCCAGGTTAGAAATAATAGCCATGATGTCATGACATGGTGTCTTGAAGAATCACTGGTGTTTAAGAATAAAAAATTCTGTCTCTGGCTCTGTGATGGTTTTTTAAGTCACATGATAGGAAGGTTTACCTTGTGCCACTGTAAAATGTGGGAGATGTTAATGTATTTCTTTGGAATGCTATGAAGAAATACACATTATTTCATCAGGAGAAAGTTCTTCAGAGACATCCCAAGGTGAAGTTCTTGAATACATTAAAGGTGGCTATAGTCCATTAATTCTAGTCCATTTCATTCCCCTACAAACACCACTGGTGAAATAAAGTAAAATCCTTAGCATAAATTTACAGTGTTTACAGGTAAGCAGAAGAGGAGTTTGAACAGATCATAGTGAAAGATGTCAAAGCACTCTGGGCCAGGAAGAAGAATCATAGGGTAGAACCATAGGAATCTTGGAAGGTTTTTTTTTTTTCTTTTTGTTAGGTGGGATCCTGGTTACTATTACATGTAAATGAAAATAACAATATTTTATTTCTTCACAATTCATGCTTTTGTCAGATTCTGGGGATAATTAAGGAAAGAGATCACTTAATTGTCATCATGGCATTTAAAAAATTAGAGAAATAAAAAGTATTGAAAAGAACAACAGGTGGAGCCAAGATGTTAGAATTGAGGCAAGAACTCATCAAACCTCTCCCAAATTTCCTCAAACAACTTTTTAAAAATGCTTCAAATCATATTCTGTAGTGACAAAGGAAACAAAAGGTAAGTGTGAAGCAATTTTCCAGCCCAAGAAAACTTAGGTGATCAAGAAAGGTCAGTCACACCAGTGTGGGGGTTGGGCATGCAGTGAAGAGAATGCCCACTGTGGCAATGCCAGCAGCAGTACATGGAGGCAGCTGCATCAGCAGCAGCTTCAGGAGCTCTTAGCCCACAGATGGTAGGAGGGTTGGACAATCGGTCAGATAGACATTACAGGGGACCTTTCACTGGTCCTAGGTTTAGGATCTTGTTGTATTGCTATACATAATTCCAAGGCAAAGAGGAGCACAAGCACTTGTGGCTGTAGGGGAGAAGGGGCTTATAATTCCAGGGTGGAAAACAATGCTTGTGGTAGCTTACAAGAGAGTTGAGGTCTTGGTTTCAGTTCCTAGTTAGAAAGGAGCACTAGCGTTTGCAGCTGCAAGAGAATAGGGGACCTGGTCACAGTTCCAGTATCAGAGAAGCCCTAGAACTTGCAGCTACAGAGGAACAATGTCCCTTCCTGGGTAAAGACCAGAGCACAGATCAAGTAGGCAGTGAGGATAGCTCTCCTCAAGTCATACCATGCTGAAAGCACCAAAAACTTACAGACCCCAGAACTAGCTCTGAAAACAGCAGCACAAAAAGCTTAAAGCTTGTGGGAGCCCTTTGCCCCCTGAGAGTAGAGGATAACTTTAACATAAAGTCAAGAAATAGAAGCAAAGAAAAATAAACAAATAGCAAAAAAGAACCTAACCATAAAAGTTACTATGGTGACAGGAAAAATCAAGACACAAACTAACAATGTGAAAATAGCTACAAGCAAAGCCTAAAAGAGAAAAAAAAATGAATTAGACATAAACCCAACAATAATTCCTGGGAGAGATCAAAAAGGATTTTCAAAATCAAATAAGAGAAATAGTGTTAAAAATGGGAGGAGGGGAATGAGGGTGATATTAGAAAATTGTAAAAAGAGTGCCAATAGCTTGGTAAAAGAGGTACACAAAAATAATGAAGAAAATACCTTAATAAACAGAATTGGCAAATGGTAAAAGAGACATAAAAATCTACCAAGGAAAACAATCCTTAAAAAGCAGAATTGGTCAAGTTAAAAAAAAAAAGATACAAAAAGATGTGCAAAAGCCAGCTGAAGAAAATAATTCCTTAAAATTAGAATTGGACAAATGCAAGCTAAGGTCTGCACAAGACATCAAGAAACAGTCAATCAAAGTCAAAAGAATGAAAAAAATAAAAGAAAATGTAATATACCTCATTAGAAAAACAACTGACCTTGAAAACAGTGTGAGGAAAGATAATTTAAGAATTATTGAACTACCTGAAAGCTATGATAAGAAGAGCCTAGATATCATAGTTCAATAAATTAGCAAGGAAAACTTCCCCAGTATGCTAGAATGAGAGAGTAAAATTGAAATTGAAAGAATCCATTAATTACCTCCTGAAAGAGATCCCAAAATAAAAACTCCTGGAAATATTATAAGCAAATTCCAAAGCTCCTAGGTCAAGGAGAAAATATTGCAGTTAGGCAAAAAGAAACAATTCAAATATCAAAGAGTCATAGTCAGGATTACACAAGATTTATCAGCATCATGTTAATGAAGTGGAGGACATGAAATATTATATTCTGGAAGACAAAGGAGCTAGCATTACAACCAAAAATAACCTACCCAGCAAAATTGAGTATAATCCTTCAGGAGAAAAAATAGATATTTAATGAAATAGAGAAACTTAACTTGTTCTATTCAGAACTAGACAAATCTAATCATAAAATAAATTAAGGGGATGAATAGAATTTTAGAATAGTTAGATTTAATGGATAGATCTCTGGAGGAAATTGAATGGGAACAGAATGGAGTATACTTTTTCTCAGCTTTACATGGAACCTACACAAAAACTGACCATGTATTAGGTTATTAAAAACAATCAAATTCAGAAAAGGGGAAATATTAAATTCATCTTTTTCAGACCATTGTGCAATAAAAATTACATTCAAAAAAGGCCATGGAAATGTAGATTAAAAATTAATTGGAAACTAAAAAATCTAATTCTAAAGAATGAGTGAGTCAAAAAACAAATCATAAAAGCAATCAATAATTTCATTAAAGAGAACAACTGCAATGAGAAAAAATACAAAAATTTATGGGATGTATAGAAAGCAGTGCTTAGGGGAAAATTTAAATTACAACATCTTATATCATATATGAATTAAGGTCAAAATGGATACATGACTTAGACATAAAGGGTGATACCATAAGCAATTTAGGGAAGCATGGAAATTTTTACCTATAAAATTTATGGATTAGAGAAGAATGTGTGACCAAACAGGAGATAGAGAACATTTCAGGGTATAAAATGTATAATTTTCATTACATCAAATTATAAAGTTTTTGAAAAAACAAAACCAATACAATCAAGATTAGAGAAAAAGTAGGACACTGGCAGGGGGTGGGGAGAGATTTACAGTGTTTTTCTGGTGAAGATTTCCTTTTTCAAATATTTGGAGAACTGAGTCAAATTTATAAGAATGAGTCATTTGCCAATTGATAAATGGTCAAAGGGTGTGAACAGGTAGTTTTCAGGATAAATCAAAGCTTTCAAAGCATATGAAAAAAATACTCTAAATCACTACTGATTAGAGAAATTAAATTAATTTAATTAAACAAAATTAAAACAACTCCAAGGTACCATCTCACACCTATCAGATTGACTAATGACAGAAAAGGAAAATGATAAATGTTGGAGGGGATGTAGAAAAATTGGGACACTAAAGCATTCTTGATGGAGTTGTAGTCCAACCATTCTGGAGAGTAATTTGAAACTATACCAAAAGGGCTATAAAATTTTGCCTACCCATTGACCAAACAATACCCCAATAGGTCTGTATCCCAAAAGAGATTTTTTTTTAAAGGGAAAGAACCTGCTTGTACAAAAATATTTATAGCAGCTCTGTTTGTGCTTGTGGCAAAGAATTGGAAACTGATGAGATGCACCTTAATTGGGGACTGGCTGAACAAGTTGTGCTATACGATTGTGATGTATTATTTTACTAAAGAAATTATCAGCAGAATGGTTTCAGAAAAACCTGGGAAGACATATATGAATGGATATAAAGAGAAATGAGCAGAACCAGGAAAATATTGTGCATAGTAACAGCAATAACTTTATAAATTTCAGCTATGAATGACTTAGCTATTCTTTTTTTTTTAGAGGATAGAACTGAAAGATTTATTTAGATACCAGAAAACTAGATCCCAAAACCAGTAAGCCACTTCCATCATAGTACCAAAGATATTCAGAAGCCATAATAACACTGAGAGCCACAGCATCCTTCAGCCTTCCCACAAACCAATATAAGATCAATATTTGCTCACAAAACTCTCTATCTCCTTGCTTGAGCTCCTCTCTCCCCCACCCTCTGGCTAGTTCTGAACCAGCTTCCTGTGGACTCTGCTTCCCTTCAGTAAAACTCCTCCCATCACAGGGTCCATGTGAC
>CM053586.1:93063633-93082003 GCA_028646515.1 Pseudochirops corinnae
AATTCTGAGGGATTTACAATGAAAAATCCTATCCATCCCCAAAGAAGGCCTGATGTAGTCTGGATGCAAATCAAAGTATGCTTTTAAATTTTATTTATTTTTTTTATTTTTTGTCTGTATTTTCTTTTGCAATGTGGCTAATATGGACATATGTTTTGCATGACTTCATATGCATAATCTCTATTAAATTGCTTGTCTTCTCAAGGAGGAGGGATGGGAAGGAAGGTAGAATTTAAAATTAAGAAAAAAATGAGTGCTAAAAATGTTTGTATTTTATTGAGAAAAATAAAATGAAATTACATTTTTAAAGTATAAAAACAACAACAACAATAAAGCAGTGTGGGAGGGGACATAAAGACCTGGAGATGGAGAAATTTGACTTGGACTTGGATTCAATTAAGTATCTAAGTATTTATAGTATATGTTACTTTGTAGTCTGGTTTTCTCCTTTCCTTCAAGTTGTATAAGAGTCACTTCCCTCCTACAATCAGAAAATAAAATTGCGTTCCCAAATACAATTATCTGCATTAATGAATTTTTGAAAAATCTATGTTACTGCTTTACAACATTAATAAATTATCTAGACCTGTCAGATATTTAACATAAGGAAGAATAATAGCAGATTCATCTAAACCAAATGGGGAAAGAAAAAAAATGATGAAGCAAAACCAAACTGATTGCTTGAAATAATTCTATAAAATAAAACAAACATTAATATTATGATATGCAGATGTCACCTGCTTTTTGTGTGATTTTGGGGTTTTTTGTTTGTTTGTTTTTTTTAACATCTAATTGGTATTACAAAATACCTTGGTCAGCTCCAGTTAATTGCTTAACCATCAAATGGCACTTTTTGTAGCTTATAGTTTTTAAATCTATGATTCCTTCAGAGAAACTTGCAAAAGAAAACATCTAATTAACACTTATTTGCATTTTAAGACTGTGTTAGCACTACAGATAACTCTTTATTGGATGTGGATAACTCTTTATTGGAGGGATAGAGAGAGAGAGAGAGACAGACAGACAGATAGACAGAGACAGAGAAACAGAGAGATAGAGGGATAGAGAGAGAGAGAGAGAGACAGACAGACAGATAGACAGAGACAGAGAAACAGAGAGATAGAGACAGAGAGAGAAAGAGACAGACAGAGACAGAAAGAGAGACAGGGGACAGAGACAGAGAGACAGATGGATAGAGAGAGAGACAGAGACAGAAAGAGAGACAGAGGGATAGAGAAAGAGTGAGAGAGACACAGAGAGACAGAGACAGAGACATAGAGAGACAGACAGAGACAGAGACACAGAGAGAGAGAGACAGAGACACAGAGAGAGAGGCAGAGAGAGACAGAGAGAGAAAGAGACAAAGAGAGACAGAGGGAGAGGGGGAGAGAGAGAGAGAGAGAGAGAGAGAGAGAGAGAGAGAGAGAGAGAGAAACAGAGAGAGATAGAGGCAGAAAGCAGAGAGAGACACACACAGACAGAGAGAAAGAGAGAGAGAAGTTGTTTTGAAAGTTAATATTTGCAAGCTTATATTTCCCGTAAACACTGTTTATAATAAAGACTGTAAGCTCCTTCTCAGTAGGGATTACTTCATTCTTTGTTTTGTATTTCTAGTTCTGACCACTGTAATTGGCACATAGTTGTTTAATAAATGCTTGTTCATTGACCACATGAGATAATATTTGTATGATGCCTGACTTATAGTAGGTATTGTATAAAAGGTCCTATAATTATCATTGTCATCATTAATCAATTTATTTATTCATTTCAATTTATACTTGTATCAAAAAAGTAGAAAAAAGTGTCTTCTAAACTCATTTACAATTAGTTATCTTTGAAGTTATGTTTCAGTTTCAAACAATTAATTCAGGGGAGAATTTATTTCTGTAATATTTAGCCCCAAGGAACTGTGTTGTGAGGGACAACATGGCCAGGACAGTGGAAGCTAGAGTCAGAGCCTCTTTTTTGTTAGCCTTTGCACTGTCTAGTTTTTCTAACTTCATCTCTCATCAATCCACTAAAGCCTTACTCTGATTCGTAAGAAGGGCCCAGCATTGGTCTGTGTATCCATCAAATGAGGACCATCTTAGCCAAGTTTGAAAAGACTGATCACTGACACCAGGCAAAAATTTCTTTTCTTTTCTCTTTTTTTTTTTTTTAAGGTATGCAGCAATTCGTTGAGTTATCTGCTATGGCATAGAGGAATTACGATCTGCACCCGTGGAAAGAATATTCACACTGATGAAATCTTGTATCCCTTAAATGTTTTAATAAGTCGAAAACTTATATTGTTAATTGAAATCAAAACTTATTGGATTACATTTAAATCTGCTATAAACCCATTGCTGTTGCAATGTAACTCTTTTATCTACCTCTCTAAAAAGTCAGAAGCCCCTTTTAGTATAGACCCTTCCAGGTCCAAAGAGGTCCTATAGCTGCTTGCAACTCTGGCAACAGAGCATCCCGAACTCTTTTAGTTCTGATTCTCTTATTAAGAATATTTCTGAACTTCTCTGCTGAAAAAAATCAATGTTTTTATCTGCTTCCCCACGGCAGTAAACCTAATTAATTGTCCATCTTATCACTTTCTATCTACGGTTTTCTTTTGCTGGTCCCCAAAAGACCCAGGGAGAGTTACTTTGCTTGTAGATTCTCCTTACTAGCCCCACTACTATAAACTGGCTTTCCTGTAGCCAGGAGAGAGAAGAATGGCGGAAAAAAAGCATGCCTGAGACTTCAGTTTCCTTCTCCTTTGTTTGTAGAAGTTCCTGAGATAGCTAGTTGCCTCAGTCCTATAGTGCTTATCTCCTTTTGGAGAGCCACTAGCAATTTTCTTCCTTCTCCTATTTTCCATTGGGAATATGCATTTTCTGACTCACTTTTTTTTTTTAAGTCAGCTTTTCTAGCTTTCAGCAAAAGCCTAGCCTGGGTTTTTTTCGGACTGAAACTGTTGTTGTTGTTTTTAACGTAACCAAACTTAAAGATGATTTAAAACTCATTCTATACCTAACACTATACTACATACAAACATAACAATTCTATTTTCTTCATATCTGCCAAGACTGTTATATTTTTTATCTCAAGTGACCAGAATTTAATCTACTCCTTTGTCAAACCTGTGTGAATAAGACCTAGTTGATAGGGATTAAAAATAAAGGCAGAGAAGAAACTGGGAAGTGTGGTTTGTTATTGTAGTTGTAAAGAAATTTGCCCTCATTTAGCTAAGAACATGAGACCACTCTAATCATAGATTTGACATCGTGACTATGTTGGATAAAAAAAAAAGTGCCTGTTCAACCAGCTGCATGTTATAATTGGTCCCAAATTCAAAAGTAGATTTCTCATTGTCTGTCTGACTACAGGAAATATGGTTAATAGAAGCACATGTCAGCCTGACTGTAGCTTTTCTATAAAAGTCTCAGCCAGGCCACTTTGAGAACATTTTATTTCCCATTATGAAACTGAAATCTTGAGCGATTGTTAAAAGGTAATCAGTCTTCTGTAGAGTAGCCCTGAAAGGCAAGCAGCCACTCAGTCTTGATTGGCAACATGGACTTTCTCATAGAATATTTAAAAAGAATGAGCTTTGCTAGGAAGACAATCAGGGGAAATGCATTCCAACACAAATCATGTATCGAATGCTGATAACTCCAGGTAGAAATGATTACTAACTCCTTTATTATCATTCCAAGATTGGAACCTATATTAAAAGGACATCTGTGAGTCAGGGGTTGGGGTGGGATTTGTCATAATGTCTATCCTAAGCTCCTTGTGTTTGAATAGGCTGCTGTATATTGTGTCTACAGGTCAGGTGCCTGAAAGACAGATGAATTTCAATGATGTTCTATTTATGTGTCAAGTTTTGAAGTTGATTTATTCCTTATGAGTGAAAGGCATCAAACACTATTAGAAATAAATCACAAAAAAAGGGCACTTACAATTTTTCTTTGTGTAGGAAAATGATGCTATTGTGTATCAACTTTAAGGTGTGTGCTTTGAACTGTTTTCTCAGATAGCAGAGACAGATTTGCATTATACATATGGACATTGTTACTTGGTCCTCCTTTTGTCCAAAGCACAAATTTGTGAGATGATTGGCTTAGTTTAAAGGTGTAGTCAGTGACTATAGAAGCAGAAAAGAGAATTAGTCCTTTCTGGAAACACATCTATGACCATAGCTTTCTTAACACTAAGTGCCAATCAAGTGATGCAGTAGGGAGCTGGAAATCAATCTAGAATAGACTTTGGCATTGTCGCTGTGTGAGTTTTAGAAAATTTAATACTTTATTGCAGTAATAGAATTCATAGGATCATGGGTTTAGATCTAGAGGGGACCTTAGAGGTAATCTATTCCAAATGATTGGTTTTTGAAAGGAATGTAGGATAACATTGTTGGAAGGGGTCTCAGAGGCAATATAATACAAAAGAAATCTAAACAAGAAACCACTCTTCAGCATGCCCAATGAGTGATCATCCAGACTTCATTTCAGTGCCTCCAGTGAGTAGAGCCATTATCTCATGAAATAGTCCATTCAACTTTTGAGTTATCTAATTGGAAGTAAGATTTTTCTTATACTTAAATCATTTTTCCTACTTCAACTCTGTGGGACCAAATGGAACAAGTTTAAATTCTCTTCTCTTTGATAGTGGCAGCTTAAAAAATTTCATATTGTGACCACCTTACCTACCTGGCTTGTCTCTTTTTCAAGCCAAACATGTTTCTCATATGGCATGATCTCCAATTCATTAGAGTCAACTGATAGCATGGTGGGCACAGTGGATAGAGTTCTAGGCCTGGAATCAAGAAGATCTGAATGAAAATCCAGCCTCAGATACTGACTAATTGTGTGACTCTGGACAAGTCAATTAATTTTGATTTGCCTCAGTTTCCTCAACTGTAAAAAGGGGATAATAATAACCTTTACCTCCCAGGGTTGTCATGAGGGTCAAATGAGAGTTATCTTTATTTATTTTTATTATATTTGTAAAAAGCACTGAGCACAGTTTGTGGGCTATAGTAGATCTTATATAAATGTTTCTTCTCTTCCTCTTCCCTATCCCCTT
The DNA here is from genome assembly GCA_028646515.1 of Pseudochirops corinnae. Classification (NCBI taxonomy): domain Eukaryota; kingdom Metazoa; phylum Chordata; class Mammalia; order Diprotodontia; family Pseudocheiridae; genus Pseudochirops; species Pseudochirops corinnae. Next base: position 93,068,698 of record CM053586.1, read on the forward strand.
CATTTAGCTGATTCTCTCACTGGAGGAAGTTATTTGTGATAGACAGTTGTGAATCTTTTGAGTAGTCTGCAAGCCTTTAGTCTTATTAGCAACTGGATAAAGATACATTTAGTGAGTTGCTGTTCATTTATGTCCAACTTTTCACGACCCTAAGGACCATACAGGCCATGGGTTTTCTTGGCAAAGATACTGGAGTGGTTTGCCATTTCCCTCTCCCATGGATTAAGGCAAACAAAGGTTAACAGACAGATTTAGAGTGCCAACAATTAAATGAATTTTAAGACACAATGTAAAAAAATATTTTAACATCATCTTCTCCCTTCTCTAATATACCTCCAGCTATCACTGTAGAAGATGGAAGTAGACATTTTACATTTTTCTTTCTTTCCTAGGTAGCATGACTAAAGAATTAAGCTCCTCTACTAGTGACTGGGATCTCTCTACCACTGACGAGTTGAATCCTTCCAAGGAAGCTTATATAATTCATTTTTTATCATGAGTTGGGTGTTCCAACTTCAGCCAATAGGAGACACAATGGTAGGGAGACAGAGAGAACTGAGACAGGTGCTTTCCCCTAGATTGTATGTCAACCATGTAGGTGATTGTCAGGTAGTGGAAGATTATCTCTTTATTTTGCTGAGCTATCATTTGGACGTAGACAGCCCAGCACTGGGAGCATATACATAGCTTTAATCTTCCAGAGTTGATATTAGACTTGTCTAACCTTTGAGAACTCAGTTTTATTTCCACAACTTGAAGAGGTATAAGAATATTTTAGAGGGCATAAAAGTATAAGAACTTTTACAGAAATTCTTTGCACCAGTTGTGGCAGTGTGGTATAGTAGATGGAAAGTTGACATAGGAAGACTTGGGTTCAAGACTGACTTCTGACTCATATCAGCCATGAGACTCTCTGTTGCCACAAACAAATTGACATGACAGCCATTTTTTAAAAAGCACATTTTAAAAATTGACATTGTTAGCTACATTTGTTTTGTCTTCACTCTTAGATTTTACCCGTTTTAACAGGTCAATCTGGAGGTAAATTATGTTTGGTTATATTTGGCAACTTTATGGGTATGCACTTATTTTACTGTCCTTTACCATTTACCAGTGAACTGATGTCTTCTTGTTCGAGAAGTATTTCTCTAAATTTTATTTTATTTTATTATGTATTCTAAGGATGTCTAAGGATGAATCATTTTCCTCCTTTGTGAGAAGGAAGTACTTACTTTCATATAGCTGCCTAGGGGTGATTGGGCCTTGTGTTCTGTTAATATTGAACTGGTTTCTATTATGATACTTTACACATTTCTTATGGTCTATTTTATGGTTTCAAAAGGGCCCAAGAACGTTGTAGTTATATAGGTGTTAATTGCTGTAAAAGTTTCAGGTTGGTAGTAAGTCTCTTTTATGATTTTCATCATCATCACCATCATCATCATCATCATCATCATCATCCTCTTTATTATTACTGTCATCTTTATCTTTTTGTTGTATTTCAGCTAGAAATGTCCCCAGGATAGGCCACTATTATTATTTTTTTTTTATATTTAGTGTTTGATAGAGTATTTTGCACAAGAGGATAAAATTAGGTCCTCTGGAGTTGAAGAGACTTATTAGGGTAAATGCTAATCCTCCATAGATTCAATAAAAGCCACAATAAGAAGGAAAACATGCACCTTTCCCTACTCGCAAAATCACCACATAATTTTAATCTCTGCTGTTCATTACCAATATTTTGAAAGATTTTCATTCCTTGTGACTTGGAAATTATGACAATTTAATAGGGTAATATTTCTTTAAAATGTTGTTCTTAACTTATTTTTTTTTATCAGTTTTACGTCTGAGGAATTATGGGAAACAGGTCTATGATAATGATCTGGTTCCAGTACCATTTATTGGTTGAATTCTTCAGAATATTTTCAGGTCTGTATTTGTAGTTGTGAGAATTTGTTAAGCTATGAAAGGCAACAAGCTTCTGAAGAATAATTCTAACCCCCAGGTCGAATCTTAATAGGTATTTAGAAAATGCTAAATTTTGTTATAGCCTGTAGTACTATTTCTGTTATTTATTTGTATATATCAAATTGACTGAAAATCAAGAGAGAGCATACTAGTTAGGGCTCATGCACAATAGCGGCAGAAACCCCATCAGCCTGCAAGGTTACCTCTAGAATGTGAAATAGGAGTAGCATTGCCCTCTGGGGAGCTGGACCACAAGGGCAAGTGAGAGTAGGGGAAATATTTCTACAAGAGTTTCTACATCTTTGTCAATACACCGTTAGTTGAGTTCCTATAGATATTGTCCATGAAGGTGATTTTTTTTAAACCATCTTGGATCTTAATCATTTCATAGGCTCTGTCCAGCGATAATCCACTTTTGCTTATATTAAGAAAATCCAATCCAGTAGCGTTTGCCACTTATCCGATGGTACATATAAAAGCTGAGATGAATTTTTCTTTGGGGGGCAGGGGCAGCTGGTGATAAAACAGGATTTCAATGCTTACTGGAAAAAGAAATTCTTGTGATTATGTCATATTTTAAGATGACATTCTATATAATGGACAGGATGAAACTTCACCATAGTCGGCATTTACTGTACTTTGAAAAATTAGAATGTCCTTTACTCATATTTGAAGGGTTCTCTTACTGCCAGAAAATGATTATGCTCTAAAGTTCAGGTAGCTTAGACTGAGGCAAAGCCATCAAAATCATTGAACGCTGGTTGAAATGCCATTTTTAATGGTGGAGCAGCATTTTTTTCTGTCATTCTATAGAATAGCAAGGTGGCTTTTTCCTTTCCTTTTTTTTTTTTTTTTTTTACTATGGCCTTACAAACATTGATTACCCACCAATAGGATGCTGGGGCTGAAAATAACACTACGGGGAAAATATAGTCTAACAAATATTGGAGAAGAGGAGGAGCAAGATTTTATGTGGCAAGGAATGAATTGCTATCATTTGAATTCAATAGCTCCTCTGGAGCAGACTCAGGGGAGAGACTTGTCTTTTGATGCTCACACAAAGCCTGTTGTTGATGAGGAGTCATCCAGCAGCCAAACATTAGGCCATGCAGACAGGTGTCAATGATACATAATATATAAATGGGCAATGCTGGCTACAGGTAAAACTCACGGGGGTATGGAACATCTCCCTAAAAGTTCTTGTGTTACTGAAATATGACACGTGTGCTAATGGCCAATTGTGGACAGGCTGGTTTAGTTTGGTGAAATGAAAATGGGAGTTCATCCTTCATTTTATTTTATTTTTAGTTTGTAAAGCACAAAGAAGGCCTCTGTTGGCATGTTTTTTTCTGCCAAAGCACTTCTGAGGAGTCAGAAAAATTTATACAAAGATCACATCAAGAGAGAAAGAGACATGAAACTAGCTTTTTTGTAGACAGGAGCCCTGACATAGGTTTGAACATTCAGCCTATTTTTTTTTTTTGTGATACACATACTCAAAAGACCATATGGAATAGGATGACAAGAATATGGAAAGTGCTTTACAATCCCCCAAACACCATATCATATTACTTATCATCATCATCATCATCATCATAATCATTCCCCTTTTGGTTTAGAAAACATTTTTTTGAATGTTTGTTTCTAGGCTTTTGGTGTGTGATTAAACATAGGCATGGTAGCTAAAACTGATTTCACTGGTATAGGGAATTCCCAGATGAAGAATTCTTACTGCAAAGGTTGGCATCTTCTCTCCAACTTAAAATCAAAGAGTTTCCTAGAAGATTTGTTAAATGATTTGTCCAGGGTCTCTCTCTCTCTCTCTGTATCTCTGTCTCTCTGTCTCTCTGTCTCTCTCTCTCTCTCTGTATCTCTGTCTCTCTGTCTCTCTGTCTCTCTCTCTCTCTCTGTCTCTCTCTCTGTCTCTCTCTCACACACACACACACACACACACACACACACACACACAGAATGTATCAGAAACAGAATTTAAATCCAGGCCTTTTGCTTCTGAGGACAGCTAGGTGACTCAGTGAATAGAGTACAGGGTCTGGAGTCAAATCACTCCTCAGACACTTACTATCTGTGTAACCAGGGGCAAGTCTCTTAACCCTGTTTGCCTCAGTTTTCTGATCTGTAAAATGACCTAGAGAAGGAAATGGTAAACCACTCCAGTATCTTTGCTAAGAAACCCCAAATGAGGTAGATCATGAAGAGCTGGACATGACTATAAAAACAACTGACGTTTTGCTTCTGAGTTGTCTCCCTATCCATTCTACCTCTTGTGCTTAAATGTAAGGCCTGTTCTTATGGTCCACTTGCCCAGTCAAGTCAACAAACACTCATTGAGTGCTTCCTGTATGCAAAGCCCTATTTTAGGAAGCTGCTCAAGAATCCCTCTTCTAGAGATTTAAAAAGGAAACTATGCCAAGAAGCAGTTTTGTAGCAAAATTACTGCCCTGGGAGCACAACAACTAGAAATCTATCTCCTAGGTTTGACAGTCACTTAAATTGTGTATGGCAACTGGAGTTTATCAGGAACTCTGAATTCTCTAAGAGTAAGGTATTACATGGGGCTAAAGTTTTCTTCTTATTTTTATTGTTTTTTTAAGAAGATATTAATCAACTATAAGATGCCAATCACATAGCACACATTTAAATGAGACAGACCATTTATGAGGCATGTATTTGAGAAGGAAGAAAGATAAATTTCCCGAGACTATAGTAACATTTTTGTTTTAGAGACTGCTTTGTTGAATATATTTCTAAGCTTTCAGTGGGATATTAAAACTGAGGCCATTTTTATGGTGTTCTCATCTATTCATTAATACTAACACAGTGAGTGTCTACTGTGTGCAAGGTCTAATCCTGGGAGACTATAAAGAAACATGAAGTCCATTTCCAAATGATCTTTGTTAGGGTACAAAAGACAGGGAAAAATGATAAGGTTTTTTTTCCTCTCAGGGCTTCAGTATCATTTTTCAGTCAGAAGGTTGATAATTCAACTGAATTCAGTTGAACTCCAACAGTTTCTTATAACTCTAACACTGTACTTAAAGGTAAAATTTTTGGTTCCATCTTCCAAATTGCCTCACCAAAATAGGTAGACTTCTTGATTAAATCACGAGGAAGCATCACCTGCCTCCAAGTATTATGCTTTTTTCCAACCTGCAACACTTCCATTCTATAGGCCTCTTCCTCTGATTTCTGAGTTCCTCTCTGAAACTCTCTTGGAGAAGGCATACACAATAAGTTCTCTTCAAATCCAGACCAGTCCATGACATTCTAGACCACACCTCAGATCCTCTCTGGTGCCTTCCCTGCTTCCAGTGTAAATCCCACCTTTTCAGCACCCTTTTACATGTTGTATTCCTCCCACCAACTAGAATGTAAGCTTTTTGAGGGCAAGAATTGTCTTTGAAAGAAAAATTTTACTTGTATTTGTATTTTCAGTGCTTAGCACAGTGCCTAGAACCTAGTAAGCACTTAATTAAACACTATCTATCAGTTATCTTATTGTTTTTAGTGCACAGGGATTTTAGCCATAAATTCCTGAAGATTTGCAGACAAGCAAATCGTAATAAAAAGATTATTGTACCTAACATTCTTAAGAATATTATTTAACAATATGTTAATACTAATATTATTAAATAATGATAAACTATAATAAAATGATTAATTAATGACTAGGAAGATGTCAAATAATAGTATTCTTTTACTCTTATAGTTCAAGCTTGAAATACAATCGGTTAGACTACCAGAGGCAATATGGTACAGTGGAAAGGGCAATAGAGTAGGAGTGAGTAGACCTAAGTTTTCACTCTTATCCTATTAATGAATTCCTATGTGACCTTGGGAAATTTGCTTAGCCTATCTGGGCCTCAGTTTCCTCATGTGTAAAATAGAGTTAGAATAGACAAGATCCGCATGTTCACTACTGAATCTGAAGGTGATGTTGGAAATGATATTAATGCTAAAGGAAATACTAAAAGATTTGCCCAAAAGGATGTTGGAAGGTTTGAGGCAGAAATCTCATCAATGTGGTATAATGCCAAGGGCTCTAAACTGGAACTGTGTGTTGCTGAATTCTAGTCTTAATCTCTGTCACTAATTGGTTTTGTGAAGTTGGTCAAGTCACATAATCTGCCTAGGGATTCTCCTTATCTATGACATGAAAAGCGTTGGGTTGGATGATCTCTAATATCCATTTCATATCTAAAAAGAGCTAAGATTAAAATGTTATAACTACAGGAAGGAAAAAAGCATTTATTAGGTATCTTTGATGTGTCAGGCATTGGGTTAAGCACTATAGAAATATTATCTCATTTGATTCTCACAACAGCCCTGGGAGGTAGGTGTTTTTATTATCCCTATTTTACAGTTGGGGAAACTAAGGCAAACAGAGGATAATTGACTTTCCCTGGGTCACACAACTAGTAAGAGCCTGAGGCTGAATTTGAACTCAGATCTTCCTGACTTTAGGCTCAGCATCTATCCACTGTGCCAACTACCTGACTTGCAGACGATGGACGTCATTTTGCAAAGCCTAAAGAGGGTTTAGTAAATAAGAATAAATCTTTAATTATTTCTAAAAGATGACAAAATTAGAAGTAATTAAGAAAAAACTTAGGATAGGATGGGGGTGTAGTTATGACTAACTTTTTGATTGACTGATTGATTGATATTCATATATGCCTAGTTCTGTTTTCTGGTTTCCTGCCCCACAAAAAATCATTTGCTTTGTTTGCACCTACCTCAGAGGAGAGAGAATTTTGTGACAGTCTATCACATCTCCTAGAATTTTGTAAGATAAAGTGCCTCTAGAGTTTCCTTTTATTCAGGATTTCCAATTTAAATCTGTAAGATGAAAATTCAGGTTCAATCAACATAATGGATGATTTCCTCTCCTTCTCTCTCCCCATTTTCTAGATATCTTTTCATGCAGTAGCAAACACATGACTTTCAGGAATAGATATTAGTAAACCTCTTAACTGGGCCTGGGTTGCCCTGAGCTCTGTCATCTGTAATTTGCTAAAACTACAATACAAAATGGTACCCTAAAAATGTTCAACAATGCATGAGGTCATGTAGTTATAATTTCTGTTTCAAGAGCTTATGCTTCATGGAGGACAGAAGAGCTACTGGCATAAGGTACTAATAACCTTTGAAAAATCTGACTTCTGTGTAAGGGATGGCAACTTGAGTTGTGCTGAACATATGAGAGAGATCTACAAAATTCACTTGACAAATATATTCTCTGAAACTGGTGGCAATGTCATCTGACAGGAACAGATGTTCACTCATTGTGCATTCAATTTAGCCAAAAAGATTGGCCTACTCCTTTTTTTTTTAATAACCAGCTTATTATTTCTAGAAGCAAACCCATCCACACATCTATTCCCTCTTCTGTATTCTACAGGGAAGGTTATTAGAGAGGACCTTTTGTCTTGCTTTTCCTATTTGCTTCTGTTCATTAGACAATTCCAAACCATGCCCTTGCAAAGAACATTCTCTTTGGAGAGCAGGCTCTGAGCTACAGATTGCCATTTTACTTGCTCAACAATTCCTTGAGCCATTTACTGTGAATGCAATTTGAATCCCACATTCTGTTTAGGCTGTTGCAGTCCAGACACTCCACTAGATTATGCATGTACTTAATTTTTTTTTAAATTGGAAAGCTACTCATGAGTGCTGTTTCATTTATGTCTTTGCCAAGTTTCAACACTTGCAGTAGTCACTGGGGCTGCATTCCTACAATCTTCATTTCACAATAGAGCTCCGGTTCTGACAGCTTCTGTGTTTCAGAAACTAGCTCCTCTTCAGAGAGATTTGTAAATCTTACTGATACTCAGGGCCTCTGCATGGGCTACCTCTAAGTAGAAAGAGTAGTGCTCAATGAGTCTCTTGGGAAAGTCTATTCAGTAAGTTGGGGGGCGGGTTGTGGAGAGAGGGAGAAAGTGATTCCTTTTAATGCCAATAAATAGCAATGCCATTCACATAGAGATCATTTTCTACCTGAACATTGTCAGCATGAAAGAATTCAGAGATAACAAAATGCTGCTGAAGACTTTGAGCCTTCATGCTATCAGATCACTGAAAACCACATGGATGGCTGTTGTTCATCTGGTGAATAGCAGCTGGCTTTAAGCACTCACAGCAGCATTGTGACTTCTTTGAAAAATGTTTCCACAGATTAAAAGTAATGATTAAGTTCCAATTTTCCCAAGAGCTAAAAACTGACTTTTGTTATTTTGTAGTCTACTTCATAAGTACCTCTTCTTGTCTTTCTTTAAATGCTCCATTTTACCTACCCTCTATATAGCTTGCTTCATATATATTTGTTGTCTTCCCTATTAGAATGTGAGCTCCTTGACGCAAAGGACTGTCTTTTGCCACTTTTTGTATCTCCAGCACAGTACCAGGCACAAAATAGGTACTTAATAAATGTCTATTGATTGACTGATAGGTTGACTCTAGACAATTTTCCTGATGGAGCAAATGCAGATTCTATTTGATGGATTTTAAATGCCAGAAATACTTCATGAAGATAGTAAGTTTCCAATTATGGTGTCTTGGCATCAATTCTGAAGTAGAACAAACAAGTCAAAAAATTTCATGACATTGGAAAACAAATAGAAATGGTTAGTGTTTTACTTTTCCACGGCATAAAGAGTGGTAGAGATTTGGGAAAGAGGGAAGGATAGGTTTACTTTAAATGACCATGAAACACTTATGAGATCCTCATTAACAAGGTCCTCTGTGTCCTTAAAAATGATGCTGGTAGAACCTTGTGAGCATCTTGAGATGTAGACAAATGAAATTGTTTCTACTTCATTTTCACTTGTTAATACTCTCTGGTCTCATCGTAGCAGTTGGTATCTAACATTGTAGTGTATTTGACATGCTGTATTGCCCTCTATGGGCTATAAGTTGAGTTGAAATAGTATAAGGTGATTTTAAACTACAAAATTATTAGTACATGAATATTGGAGGCATAAGGTGTCATTTTAGGGATCTTGGGAAGGTCTCCTAGGTCCCTAAATCATCTTTACTTGCTTGCTAATATCTCTTGCTAATATCTAAGATTCATTGAAGGGGAAGAAATGTCTTTTATACGTGAATTAGAAATAAGTCTGAAACACAATGCCACATAAACACTTATGTTCATGTTAAATATGAAACATCAGTGGCTGAAAGTAAGTTTTGATAAAAGGAGAGGGAGAAAAGAGAACAAGTATGTGGCTGTGTAGAGATGGAGAGAGAAAAATAGATGCCTCAAGGGGAAACAACTCAAAATGGGAAAGGCAAGGTTTCTGGTGATTGAACTTCATCTGCTTCAGTTCTGCCTAATATTGGCATTGTTTGTGAGGTCTTGAGAAATGACCAGGGCCATGATGATAAAGCATTAAGCCACTGGCTGCTTTTGATTACTAAGAACTCCAAGTACTTGGTGTGGGAAAAAAATTGCCAATGATTATGCAATCTATAAACTTTGAAATCATTTCCATAAGTTTTTCATTTCATCCCAGCTCATCAAATGCTCTTTCATGTGCTGATGGTACTAATCAAGGCAGATGTCATTCTATAACCAAACAATTAACCTTAAGAATAAAAAGCAAAATGAAAGTCCTAATTCTTTACTTGAGACATTATCTAGTGTTCAATCTTAAGCCGTGATATTCTTATAGATTTATACGTATCATGTATAAAACTCCCTAACATGTAAAATGATCCTTTGGCTTCCTCTTAAGACATCCTACTACAAGTTAAGTAATAATTCTGGCTATTTATAGATACTTTTAAGAAAAATTACTTCATGTATCATTTCAATAGTCACCAATCAGTAAACATTTATTGAGTGCATACTATGTGCTGTGCAGTATGCTAACCATGGGAATACAAATATGAAAAGAGAGGGTACAAGGGATGGGGGGAATGATAAGGAAGGTGGGGAAGGAGCAGGAAGGGATGGGAAAGGTACCTGAGGATATAGAAGTATGATGGAGTAATCAGAGGAATCATATTAGAAGCAGAGTAGAGATACCAAAAAAAGGAAATGAACTAAAGAACAACAAATATTTTCTGGAATTCTCTAGTTCTATATATTTGATACATTCATATGCTTCTTTTGGAAATGTTTATTATCAGAACTAGCTATACTAATTACAATCGGCCTCATTTATCTTTCTCTGTAGCAGAAGCCTCTATACTTCAATGCTTTTAAAGATCTATAATGCCCAGCCTTATTGCATATTACTTTCCCTTCATACACAACATTCCATCTTCTATGTCTGTACTGATCCACCTAGCTTGTAGAGCCTTTCCCTTAACATTACCTTGTAAATTATTCACACATGTTTTGTATTTACCTATAATTATGTGCATACAAATCTCCCCTGGCTAGGCTATAAGTTCCTTGTAGGCAAAGCCTATATAATATTTGTCATTGTATTCCTATTACTGAGCACAGTGGCAAACATTCAGTAGGTCCTTAGTAAATGCTTGTTTTTAGACTAGTATTGGGTATTCCTTCTACAAATACAGGTGACAATCCTTTCATTCCTTAGATAGCTTCATGAATTGATGTGGATAAAAAAAAGTCCCCTGATGGTCAACTTTCTGGTGATGAGCCTATCTATACTTATCTAGGTTAATGCTTGGACAATAGACATATAGACAGTAAACATTACTGGGTCTATACTGAAGTCTGGCAGCTTATTAGCACTGTGACGGGCCTGTATTCTACTTTCCTAGATGGATGAGAACTCAGGGTTGCCTTTGCACCATTATCTGGTAGGTATCAAAGCAGGACTTCAGTCGTGAAAACTTTCATCTCTAAATAAAACTTTAGTAGAATCAGTAAATATTTTAAAAGGATCTTTTTAAAATGCCAAAATGCCAAATACTAATAGTATTGAAATAATGCAAGCTTGATTTTCAAAGAAATCTTACATCTTCAGATCAATTTGAAATCTTTCCAAACCTTCCCATTTATAATGTTAGCCATAAATATTGATTTGATAAATAGAAAGAAAGAGAGAGAGAGAGACAGACAGACAGACAGGCAGATAGATATGGACACTGATTATTTTACATCCTAATTAGACAGACTAGCTATCTGTCAGTTATTCCCAGTTAAATATGTAACACGTTCAGAGGACCATTTTCTGGAGGTTCTTAACCTGGATTCTAAGGATGCCAAAACCTATTCTATGAATCGATTTCAAGGGGTCTTTGAACTTGGACAGAGAAAATATTGCATCTTTTTTCACTAACCTCTAATTAAAAATTTAGCCCTTCATTCAATTCTGAGTTAGAACTTCTTCCCTGTCCTATGACACCCACCCCCACCCCTACCACAAAAATAAAAATGTTATACTGAGCAGATGTCCATAGGCTTCAAAAGACTGCCATCAGGATACAAAAAGATTAAGAACCCATATCCCAGATCAACAGAATTACAACTTTGCAAGTAAGTTTTTTTTAATTGTGTCATTCTTTCCCTCCGTTGTACAATGTACACAGAAGGCAAACCAGTAAGACTTGCAATTTACAGTAATTCTCTGTTACCACTATTTGTGGCCTGGCCAGAGCCTGAAACACAAGCCAGTCAGGTTGTTTGCTGTTGACGGTTGTTCGTCTGGTGTAAGGAGTTGATTGAGGCATGTTTGTAAGGAGAGGGAGTTTTAGTTTGACTCCTAGTTGTTATCTCAGAAGGCTTGTTTATTGGGTGCCGTGTTTCTATCTTTTCTTGTTGCTGTAGCTTTCATTAAAATAGATGTGACAAATTTATTCTAAGGTTTTTGGACTATAAGAAAGTTACGCTGGAAATAGCTATTCTGCCTTCTGAATGATCATGTGATTCCATCTTAGTTTTTTTTTAAAAGACATATACACAGACCCCCATCTGACCTGAAGCAGGGTACCTCATACCTCCCACAACAACTGACTAGCTCACCCCCTTGTGGACTCAGGATGGCTGCCTCCCAATATTGGCTCTCTCTTCTGGTCCTCTCCTGCTGCATGGCTCTCTTTCTCCTGCCATGTGCTTGGGGGGCCCCACAGGAGCCAGTGTACCTTGGTGATGATGCCACTCCAGAGCAGATGGCCCTGTATGCTGCAGAGCTCCAAAGATATATCAATAGGCTGACCAGACCCAGGTATGGGAAGAGAGCAGTGGGCCAGAGAATCTACGAGGATGGAGTGGATTTCTTGGAGTAGATGGTTTTGCTGCAGCATTCCCAGGACACTCAGTCAGCTGAAACGTCAGTGCTCCTGGCTCATTCCCCTCTCCCCATTTCCAGAGCCCTCTAGGAAGTCCTTGTCCCAGCCCCTTTGGCTCTAACAGAAGCTGAGCCACAGAATTCTATCCTCATCCTTAAACCAGGCTTAATAAAGTTGAATCAAAATCACACACACACACAAAAGACATATACAGAAAATGGAAAGGTGGGCAGGGAATTGAAGGCCAGAATAAAAATGTAGCATGGTACTTTAAGAATACTGTAAGGAGTGCTCAAGATCAAAATGAGATGAGACTAGAAGGAAAAGATAAGGGTTACAAAGAACATTTTAAGAAATCTGTTTAGAGGAAAAGAAGAGGATCAAAGAAAAGGATAGGATCTTTGTGTGATATGCAAGTGATGACAAACTGATGAAAGAGAGAAAGCAAAACTACTCAACTTTATTTTTACTATTGTTTTCTCTTCCAAAGATTATGATGTTTGGCCTGGACAGGAGAGAACAAAAATGATCATAAAGGAGTTTATACTTAAGATAAACATGTAGATTTTATTAGAGGACCTATCTGCCTCTGGGCAGCCAGGTGGTGTAGTGGACAGAGCACTGGTCTTGGAATCAAGAAGACTCATCTTCATGAGTTTAAATCTGTCCTCAAGAGTTTAAATCTGTCCCCCCGTGTGACCCTAGGCAAGTCATTTAACCCTGTTTGCCACGATTCCTCATCTGTGAAATGAGGAGCTGGAAAATGAAATGGTAAACTACTACAGTATTTTTGCAAAGAAAACTCCCCAAAACATGGTAAAGAAGAGAGCTAATGTAACCGAAAAGACTGGATGACAACAAACTGCCCCAGGTGAACTTTATTTTAGGATCTTGAAAGATCTGCTAGGTGGATTGCTCAGTCACTATCAATGACCTTTGAAAAATTGTGGAGAGCAAGAGAGACATCTTAGGACTGAAGAAAGACAATTGTTGATTTCAAAAAAGAAAAAAAATCAGCTTATAAGCTATATAACAAATGTTTTTACTTTGATTCCTTAAAAAATTCTGGAAATATTATTAAATGGTTGGTGGGCATCAAGAAAAGGAAGTGGTA
>CM053586.1:93082503-93098667 GCA_028646515.1 Pseudochirops corinnae
CTCAGTCACTATCAATGACCTTTGAAAAATTGTGGAGAGCAAGAGAGACATCTTAGGACTGAAGAAAGACAATTGTTGATTTCAAAAAAGAAAAAAAATCAGCTTATAAGCTATATAACAAATGTTTTTACTTTGATTCCTTAAAAAATTCTGGAAATATTATTAAATGGTTGGTGGGCATCAAGAAAAGGAAGTGGTATGCTCAAAGAATCATCATGGTTTCATGAGGAACAATTCAAAGCTCATTCTTTTTTTTTTCCTCTGGCAGATCTGGGAAATACTATTGATATGGTTTGCATATATTTTTGCAAAATATTTGCCAGAATCTCTCATGCTTATGCCCCTGTATACTCATGTGAAAAAGTTGGAGAAAAATGAACCAGATTGTAGTTCTTTAAAGTGAATTCAGAACTGGTTGAATAGTAAGATTGAAAATGTAGTCACCAGAGGTTCAGTGTCTTTATAGGAGATTTCCAGTGGAGTGTCCCAGGGACAGAGGTTGAATCCTGTGTCATTTTAAGATTTTTATCAATGCCTTGGACAAAGAAACAAAGGGGATACTTATCCAATTTCCAGATGCTACAACATTAGGAAGGATAGATAGCACACTGTATGATATTCATATTGAGTATCCTAAAAGATCTCAGTGGGACAGAATGCTGTGCCAGATACAGTAAAATAAAATAAAATGTGAATGAGGCATAATGTGCCATAGTGGATATAGAGCTGACATTGGCGCCAAGGAGACTTGAGTTCCAGTTTCATTTCTAATATATACTGACTGTGGGACCCTAGATAATTTACTTAGCCTCTTAATATTCTAGACCAGAGAAGTCAAGCATATGGTTCTTGCCCACAACACTCCTAAATGAACCAATTGGTTTCTATTTTAATTTAACACTAGTATTCTAGATGACTCTCTAAGTTTCACAGAAGATACCAGCTTGAATTGGTAGAATGGGATTCCTCATTTGGGAGTTCTCTATACCAATGAAATCACTACTAGATTCAGTCTTTATCCCTATAATTTCCCTTGTCTTATATTTGGGTGTTTTTTTAAAATGGTCTCAATAAAGTCCAGTGATCCTTCTCACCTCTAGGATCCACTACAAAATCCTCTATTTAGTGTTCATAGTTACTCCTAACCTAGCACTGGCCTCCGTCCCCCAATTTAATCTGTGATCCAGTCATTCTAGCCTTCTTGCTGTTCCAAGAAAAAGGTGCTCTCTCCTTCAACTCTGGGCATTTTCTCTATCCCCCATGCTTGGAATGTTCTCCTTCCTTATCTCTGCCTCCTGCCTTCCTTCAAGTCCTAACTAAATTTGTGTCTTCTACAAGAAATCTTTCCCAAACCCTCATAATTCTAGTGCCTTCTCTCAGTTAATTATTTCCTATTTATCTTGTAAATAGCTTGTTTGTACATATTTAATTTTCATGTTGTGTCTCCCATTAGATTGTGAGCTCCTCCAAGGCTGAAACTATTTTTTTTGCCTCATTTTGAATCACCAGTAGTTTAGCACAGTGTCTGATTTATAGTAGACACTTAATAAATGCTTATTAGCTGACAGACATATAAAATGGGGATAAAATACATGCAGGACTTAACCTCATATGTGAGGATCAGAAAAGATACTATAAACTTAAAATATTGTGTAAAAATTCATTATTATTACTAATATAACTTAGTTTCACATGATATAAATGACAACTAGAAGAACAGAACTCATCCTAATCAATGAAAGTGCATTTCTCCTGGCCAGGCGTGGGGAGCCTATGATCGCAAGGCCACATGTGAGCCTCTAGGTCCTCAAGTGTGACCTGTTGCACTTGAGGACATAGAGGACCACATGTGGCCTTGAGGCTGCAGGTTTCCCATCCCTGTCTAAGAATTTCTTAAGATTACACATTTATGGCTGCAAAAGAAGTCAAGTAACTTGTCCAAGGATACTTAGTACTAAGTGACAGAGTTGGGATTTACATTCAGGTTTTGTGACTTAAAATCTAGCTTGATTCCCATTACACCAAGTGACCTCTGAATTTCTTGAAGACTTTGAGGAATTTATATTTTACATTGAATGAGCTATCCCTATAATGTTATTCTTATCTTTAGGAGAGAATTGGTATTTTAATAATTTTCATTTCAGAGTTTTGGAAAGAATAAATGTACTCATTAACATACATAAGGATTTATTTCATTTATAGTAAAGAACTTTTAAAATATTGGTGTTTGTTTCCTGAGAAGCAAAAATCCTGCCTTTCAAACATGTCTGATGGCATTGGGGAGGAGGAGCAAATTGGGTGGCGCTTACTTTTAACACAACAGAATTTTACTCCTGGAAATGAGCCAAGGGGCAAAATGTTTTCTGCAAGGAAATGATCATTCCATACCATTTAGCTGGAAGTCATACATTTAAAAATTGGGTTTAGATTAAAATAATAATTACAAAACATTATCCTCGACTGATAAAATTGTATAAATGTTGGTGAAACTCTTCACCCTTATTAGAACATCAACTCCATGAGGGCAGGGACTAAGTGTAATCCATTTTTTTTCACTTTCCACTAGCAGCCCTATGTACTCTAGGTCTTAAAAAAAACTTTGCTTAATTGAATGAATTGATAGTTATTTTTAAGTATTTCAAAAGTTTTTATGTGGAAGAGGGATTAAATTTTCTTATTTGTAGGATGAGACTAGGATCAATGGATAAAATTGGCAAAAAGTCAGATTTCTGTTCAGTCTAAGTGATACTTAACCTAGTTCTCCTCTCAAGCATTAGTCCCTCAGAAAATCTGCCCCAGATTCAAAATACTCTGTGCATATGCTTCCTTTCAAGAATGGTTTTCATGGTATACCTTAATATGTTTACTTTTCTTAATCAAGTAGAATGAATTAGTTAAAAACAAAGGCCTTTAATGAAAGAGTATAATAAGAACAGCAGCAATAGAATATTCTTGTCAAAACCCCACGGTGCTCTCTCTTCCAAATATATAATCAGTTGAAAGAGTGGACACAAATGTGAGCCCCATGTGACTGGGGTACAAGTTTCTGAGAGCATACATATATAGAACATATTTGTCAAACACATATTGTAAATGAAGAAAATCACACATCTAATTGTTGTCATTGATATCTTATGGTGATATCATCATGCTTGCTGGATTTCATGTCACTAATGGGACTATTTCCCCCAATGGGTGACAATAATGCCATTGAATTTGCTCAGTTCTAGGAGTATGACTGCACTGTTCGCTACTAGGCTTCATATCTCTGTTGCTAGAGACATCATTTATATCTTTGGGCCCTCTACTTATTTTTCATGATGAAACATGCTATCCATCTCCAGTGGGGGAAGTGACAGACTCAGAGGCAAACTGAAGAATATTATTATCATCTTCTTCCTTCCCCTTCCACTTCCCTTTCCCTTTCTCCTCCCCCTTCCCTTTCTTCTTGTTCTTGTTCTTGTTCTTCTCTCTCTCTCTCTCTCGTCCTCTCTCTCTCTCTCTCTCTCTCTCTCTCTCTCTCTCTCGTCCTCTCTCTCTCTCTCTCTCTCTTTCTCTCTCTCTCTGTCCTGAACTGTTCTTCATGCTATCATACACTAAGTCTCAGTAGCACTTTGCTGTTGAGGGCCTACCACTTTCTCATAAAATGTCACAATTCTCTCTCTGTCTTTCTGTCTGTCTCTCATGACCAAGACGTTCAGCCTCAACTTTTTTCCTGAGAAAGATAGACATTCATGCTCAAAACTTTCTCTACACAAGAGATGTTCCCAGAGTCTCAGAATACAGAGCAGTCAATTAGTTAAATAGAACCCTCAAGCATTTAGTCTTTCTTTTATGCTCATTTCCTTATGCTATTTGACTCAATATTCTTGTTCCAAACCTCTAATTTAGATTTAGAAAGACCCCTTTACTCAATTCCTTATTGCTGACCTCCATTCTCATGCAAACAGTTTTTGGAGGCTGCACTTTAAATAACTACAAAGGGCTGTGTTAGTCTGAGGCAGAAGTTCCCAAACTTATTTGGCCTACTGCTCCCTTATCAAAAAAAAAAAAATTACTCAGTACCCTCCTGGAAATCTACTTTCTTTAACCCTTTAATTTTTTAAAATTTGCATAATTCCAAAAATGTAATTTTTAGTGACATATCTTGAATTTAATAATTTATTATAAATTTGTGAGTTTTTTCTTGCATTGAAATTTTGATGACACAACATTATGTCATACAAGCATATAGTATCATATTGTAAACAAGTCAGCACAAATTCCTGCTGACACATACTGGATTTCCTGATAATGTGTGATATGCTAGCCTGTCAACACTTGCTTGTTAAGACCTGTGGGCAGACTTGATCACTGATTGGTTATAACTTGCATTTTGTGTGTTTATTTGGAAAATAATGTAATTAATATGACTTAAACTCTGTTACACAACAGATGAAACATGTAAGAATGGTTTTTCAAATTTTCTTTGCTTTTCTTCTCTCCTTATGCTTCCACCACCCCCTTACTTTTATTCAATGTCCTTCAATTGCACCTGAGGCTACTACCACCCCTGGTTTGGTTCAGTGCCCCCCAGGGGGTGGTATCAATCACTTTGGAAACCTATGGTCTAAGGCAGCAGTTCTCAACCTGTGGGTTATGTTCAATTTAAATATAGCCTGCATATCAGATATTTACATTATGATTCATAACAGTAGCAGAATTACAGTTATGAAGTAGCAATGAAAATAATTTTATGGTTGGGGGTCACCACAACATGAGGAAGTGCATTAGGAATGTTGAGAACCACTGCTCTAAGGCAACATGGCTTCCTTCAGTCTCCAAGATCTCCCGGGTCGTTTATGAAAATGAGAGAGCCACAAAGAACTTATCATCTCCTACCTCAAATCCTTTGATCAGGACTTCTGTTTTTTACCTGCTTACTTGTAGCTGGCAACAAATCTAGACTTTGAGCAGTCCTACCTTTCCTAACAATGAGGTTATTTTGAAAGTAAAATGGGCTGCTTTGGGGAAGTAGTGGGTTCCCCAACATTGGCACTCTTTAAATGAAAGCTGGATAATCACTATACAAAGGGGATTCTGATTCAGGTATGGGTTGGATTAGATGAACTTTGAGGTCCATTTAAACTCTAAAGTTTGATGATTCTGTTATAGCAGACTAGATCTAATCTTAAGAATATTTAATTTGATATTTAGATGGAAGTGTTACCTGTAAACTTAGCAAATGCATAACATTGTATAAGGTGTTCTGGAAAAAGAAATAAAACTCAGATCCAGGTTAATTCTGGGGTGAGAGACTAGAACATGCTCTTTAAATTAATTTTAAATAAAAAAGAGAAAATGGTTTAGGACCAAAGACTATTCCTTAAAGAGCTGCTGAGTTTTCAAATTATACAAATTTAGGCATTAAGTTATTACTAGATATGATAATACTTAAAATCTCAGAGAGCTCCTTGGGGTTTAGAGGACTTATATTGCTTATCCATGGTCACACACCTATTAAGTGTCAGAGTTGGAATTCAAATACAGACCTTTCTGACTCCAAGTATAGCATACTATCCACTTCCTACTGCTTCTATTCAATAATAGTGGTAAAAATATTTAAAGTCACTTACCATCCTACTTTCCAACATGAAACTGATCATTTCTAAAGATTCCTAGCATAATCTATATGGTCCTATGTCTAATAAGACAGAAATAAAACTTTCTTGACCAAAATAACCTAAGTTTACTTAGCCCATAGCGGCAACAACACAGAGCAAGCCAAGCTATGTGCCCTCCTCCCTTGAGAATGAATCTCCTCCAATGAATGACTTGACAGGTTCCATATGCCACTGAAAAATGATGCTTGTTTTATTCCAATCTGTTTTCTCCTCATTGAACTTCTTGTTTTTACTTTCACAATGTGTCTTAGAGAAATCCAATCCCCTTTTCAGATGTGGTCAGTGTGACCACCCTCTTCTGGAATAAGATAGTCCATCCAGCAGAATTTAGAGAGTAACCGAAGTATATCCTTCAGTATAGGTGGAAACAATTTCCAGTTACTGCTGATGCATTGAAAATCAATTGCCTATTTTTGTTCTATCAAATTGATTGAACATGTATGTGGCCTGAGGTTGAAAGATCCTCCGCACAGAAGGAAGGAAGTATTGCAGGAGTTGGGACCAATACTGGCATAAGGAATGGAACCTGTTAGTGGTAAACTATGCCAATCTGATAAATAGAAAGCAAGCCTTCTGCATTTATCTTTGAACTGTCTCCAGATGGACTCTGAATAACTTGAGAATTTTTATATCAAAATATTTTTAATTTTTGGAACTGTTTAAATCACTGACCTGAATAATTTTCTGTTTATATAAATAGATGGTCCAACAGATAATTGTGTTATATGTTAATTAATATTCTAGATTTAGAAATTACAATCTTTTGTAATTTCCTTTTAAGGAAGTCTTTTTCTGAACAGGGTCTTATTAATTCAGCAACAGTAAATTCCCTGGTCTTTTTTCCCTCCCCCTATTCTATTGTTTTCATTGGAAAGTATGCTCTCTTTTTAGGGCTGCCAACTCTTCCCTTCAGATCTGCAGGCTACAAAATTGCTGATATAGCAAAAATGTTCACACTTTGAAGTTGGAACAACTTAGCGGGTTGAAAGAGGGAAGTGGAGAGAGAAGTGCCAAGAGTAGTTAACAGATCCAGGAACACAGCATGGCATTTCCCTGTTAGGAGGGACAGGAGGATGAGTCCCAGGAATACAAACAACGTTATTTGACATTTTTAAAGCACTTGAAAGTATAACTGATACTTCTCCAAATATGTAAAAGAAAGTATTGCTTCCTCTGAGCAGCATGTAATCCACTCATGAGAGACAACTATAGGTGCAATTAAATTGTATAACTACATGTATATATGTGTATGGCTCTGTGTGTGTGTGTGTGTGTGTGTGTGTGTGTGTGTGTGTGTAGTTAGGCATGAGTTTTTAGGAGAGAGATGTGTACCAACAGCCAGGGGTGTGCTAGAACCAGCTCATATCAACTTGGGAAAGCCAATTATTGCACTTTCTTGGAAAATGAAAACACTACAAATTAGGGCTTGATTTATCATTTTGTTGATTTTCTAGACTTAAAGTGATAGAGAAAATGTTAATAATGCAAATTAAAATTAAAAATGTGTCATTTGTACACTCCCCACCTTACCTCCCCAAAAGTCAGTTGTTAATAGTAAACATGAAATAAATCATTGTTGATTTATATACCATATATGATGAAGACACATTGTAGCTTCATGGCAAGATGTGTTTACGAAATAGGAAAGGAAGCTCTGATTTTGCTAAGACAGGGAAGGAGCCAACTTTACTACAGGGCCTGTAGGTGGCCCAGTAGATAGAGTGGCCAGCCCTGAAACCGGGAGAATCTGAGTTCAAATCCAGCCCCAGACACTTACTAGCTGTGTGACCCTGGACATGTCATTTAACCATTTGCCTCAGTTTTCTCATCTGTAAAATGAGCTAGAGAAGGAAATGTCAAACCACTCCAGTATCTTTGCTAAGAAAATCCTAAATGAGGCCACAGAGGATCAGACACAACAGAAACAACTCAACAACAAGAGAAGGAACAGACTTTGTTATATTTCTAATAGGTCAAATCAGCATTTGCGTTATTCAAGTGAGTAACATTATAACAACACTTAAACCATAACAAACCCTATAGAACCATAATATCCTAATCTCGGGTCCATATGATTTGGCCAATGTTCAATATGAATAAGAATCCTGTGTTCCTTCTTAAGCAACATAAAACCTCTATATTTTTCCTTACCCATCATGCCAAAGGAAGAGGTAGCTTTCCTCATGACCAAGGCCAACTCCTGCTCTTGTAATTGTGATACTATTTCCTCTGTCTCTGCTATTATTTTACTCCATCAATGACCCTTTTTTACTTTCTTCTTCAAACCGTCATTTCTGTCTATGCAAACTCAGATGTCCTCATTCCTAAAGACAAACAAGCGGCAAAAATATGCTTTCCTTGACTTTGCTCCTATCTCCAATCCATTGGATTCTAAAAAAACCATTACAAATATAAAATAAAGAAATACTTTCAGCTCTTGAAAGAGTTTACTATCATGATTGAATACAACATCTATACAGATAAGTATATGTATGACCATTTGAAGAGGGGGTGGTTACCTCTTAACAACTAAGGGGATGAGAAAAGACTTCTCATAGGAAATAGCATATAAACTAAGCCTTGAAGAAAGGGGGGGATTCTAAAAGGTACAGGTAGGGAAGGAGAGCATGCATTCCAAAAGATATAAAGAAGGAAGGTAAAAGAAGTGTTGAGTTCATGCAACATCAAACAGGTCATTTAGGCTGAAATGTAGTGTATAGGAAGGGCAATAATATATAATAAGGCTGAAAAGATAAGATGGAGACAGATTGCAAATGGTTTTGTTGTTGAGTTTGTCCTTTGTTGTAGAAGAGGACCATGGCATCAGGGAAGTGATGACATGACTTGAAAATGACTTTGATTTGAGTGAGGGAGGGCTTTGCAAGGTCATCAGCCTCACTTTCTCTTCCAGAGCCATCTGGCTGAGAAGTGGCCAGATATTTATCAGGATGATGGGAGATGGTGCAGCAAAATAATAATGCAAATGTTTTTAAATGTCAAGCTGAGGAGTTTTTATTTTATCCTAAAGATAATAAGGAGCCATTGAAGTTTCTTGAACAAGGTTCAAGGTTCAACATTATCATACTTGTGCTTTAGGAAAATTTTCATGGAAGTTGTATAGAGGACTGGTTTGAAAAGGAAGAGATTAGAGTCCAGTGGTTCTCAATCTGTGGGTCATAACCCTTTTGGGGTCACCTAAGACCATTGAAAAATACATTATTTCTGATGGTCTTAGGAACCAAGACACTGCTCCTCTATCCGTCTCCAGGCGGGTCTGCCTACATGCAGATATGTTCACATTCGAGTATTGAAGGGTCACAGCATTAGGAAGGTTGAGAACCACTGGAATAGACAATGGGACTCCAAGCAGAAGCCTTTGCTATGGTCCAGGTGAGATCATGAAGGTCTGAAATAGGGATAATGACTGTGTGAGTGGAGAGAAGGGGCAAGATTTTAGAAAAGTTGTATAAGGAACCACAAGACTTAACAACTAATTAGGTATTGGGGAGGGAGGTGAGGGAAAGAACAACAATGACACTAAGGTTTCTAATCTGGGTTCCTGGAAAGATATTTGGTGGAACAGAAAGATGGAAGTTTTGAGAAGGGAGTGGACTTGAAAAAAAAAAGACAAATTCCATTTTGGACATGTTAAGTTTGATCAGGAAATTCAGGTGGAAATATCTAACAGGTAGTTTGGTGATGTAAGCTGAGAATTAGTACAGAGAATAGGGTTGGAAATACAGATTTTTGGAATCTTCTTTTTGGTGATCATAATTCAACCCATGAGAACTGGAGATCACCGAGACAGTATGTTAGAGAGAAAAGAAGAGGTATCTTGAGAGGCAAGAAGGACACTCATTAGGGTTCAAGATACTGATGGTGATCCAGCAAAGGACTGAGAGGGAATGATCTCACAGATTAGAAGAAGACCAAGAGAAGAATATCACAAACCTCAGGGAGGAGAGACTAGCTGGGACAAGGAGGAATCAAAAGCATCAAATACTATGGAGAGATTAAGAATGGAGAGGACTGACAGGTCATTGGATTCAACAATTAAAAATAATATTTGGTAATCTTAGAGAAACAAGTTTCAGTTGAGTAGTTAAGTCAGAAACCCAATGAAATTGCAAGGAATCTCTGAGACATGTATGGAAAGAGAGGAAATGCAAGTAATGAGTATAGACTTTTTCTGGAAGTTTGCTTATGAAAGGGACAAGAAATTATTGTGAAGATATATGCATCCCGGGAGCTTACCCCTACCCACATATATCACTCAAGCCTGAGAAAATGCCTGAGATATGAACCCAGAATAGAGACAGGACTACAGAGAAATTTAAACTTAAGCTTGAATCAAGTGCCCTCCACATGGTAGCCTTAGCTAACAACCTCTCCTGAAAGGGTGGATTCTTCAGCTCGAAAAGAAATCTAGATGTGTATTGAACAAACATCTGATACTGCACATCCTACTCCCAGGAAGATTCTAAGGCCAGCAAAACCATACAAAACAGCTGTGAGCATCTTTACCATCATCTTGAGACAGCTAACTTCTCCATCTCCAAGAATCCTCTTCAAATAAAGCTATGTGAGAAAACTGGATATCTGTCATTTGTCAGACCATGAGAATCCACTGGACTTAGTATCTTACAGAGAAAGATTGTTTCAAAGCTCTACAAAGAGTCCAGAAAAAAGCCATATCAAATATAAGGGGATCATCTTAAGGACTCCAGCAAAAAAATTTTCATGCGCTGTTAGTTACCCCTTTGCCACATGTGATCTGTGAGTTTAGACCAACATTCTGTTGGACTCCATATGTGCCTATGTAACAGTGTGTTCACAGAATTTATTGCTTATGTTTTCCAGTTGTCTCTATCACATAAAACTGTTTGTCCCCCCATTTGGGTTTTTCTTGGCTGAGATACTGGAGTGGTTTGCCATTTCCTTTTCGAGCTCATTTTCACAGATGAGAAAACTGAGGCAAATAGGTTTAAGTGACTTGCTCAGGGTCACACAGTTAGTAAGTGTCTGGGGCTGATTTTGAACTCAGGTCTTTCTCACTTTAGGTCTGATACTCTGTCAACTGCCAGTTCAGAGTCTTTTTTTTTTTTTTTTGGAGGGGGGAAGGCAAGGCAATTGGGGTTAACTGACTTGCCCAAGGCCAATTTTGAATTGAGGTCTTTCAGACTCCAGGGCAGGTGCTCTATTTACTTTGCGAACTAGCTGCCCCAGTGCATAGACTTTGGGGAGAGGTTTTGCATCAATTGACTTTGATAACTACTAGTTAAAAAAAATAGCAAACAACTAATTAAGTCTGACTGACTAATGGATATCCCCTGACCATTATGGTGGGAAGGACTCTGGTGGGTACTCATGAACTATAGCATGATTAAGACATCTCTAACATTTCAGGGGTTAATTCTAGACCCCTGAGGGGATATATAATAGCTATGGTCTGGGGACCCTTGCCAGTGCAAAAGGGTTTGAAAGATTAGCTTCAGAGCATATGCTGTCCTAGGTTTATAATGTATTAGAGATTACATGCAGCTCTTGTGTTCATAGTCAATATTTTTTAATTCCTTTTGTGCCTCTTTGAAATGAAGTTAGAAGATAAAAATGACATTTGGAGATTTCAAATCACTTAAAAGGAAATCAGGAAGTAGATTTGGTGTACAAATTTATATAGTTATCTTAACCTTTAGAACATGGTTCTCAGAAAACTCAAGGGCATCTAGACAAATAAATATTTGAGTATGAAGTCTGAGTGGGGGAATGGAAAGGGTATGATATTGTGAAGCAGAATTCAGCCAAATATCCCTACCAATGTCAACAATGTCAGCATCTCACTGGAGCATTATACCTCCTGAGCCCTTAACCATCTATATTAAAGAACGGGACACAATCGTCATCTTCAAAGGCTTAAGATCACTGACTCACTTAAATAAAGTCATCTTTATCCTCTTTCCATTCCAATTTCATTTCCCCCCAACAGCTTAATAATTCATTTGTCCATGTCCTTTTTCATCCATCTAGCAAGAGGGGAAACATGCTAACACTGAGTTTAAGAGAGCAGACCTAGGTCAATCCTGTCATGGTTTGCACGACAGTGATATTCTTTATCTCTGTTTTTTTTTTTCAATTCAAAAGAGTTCAACTATCACTCAAAGGGCAAGGATTATTTCTGGTTATCTATGTTCCTATGTGCCATGCCAATTGTCATGACCAATTTGAAAATTACAGCACTAGAGATATTACAATCTCCAGTGGAATTTTCTCTCCTGATTTTCTCCATTCTAAACTAGGGGTGTCATTATTATGTGTGCATATAGTGCTCTTATTGCTTTTACTGACATCCTCTATGCATTGGCAGAAAGGCCCTTATGTAGGCCCATAGTTGAAGAGGTCATAGTTCTCTCATCAGGAATCCTTGAAACAGGACAGAGTGAAGTGGCATTTTTTGTTAGCAGTTAGAAAAATGAGCTGTAGAAGCAGGCTTTGGGGAGCTCAAAGTAACTTGATGGCCCCCGATTTAAAAAAAAACAACACTAAGAAATGAACAACTATGATTAAGCTCACTTCTTGAATTCATTTGATGATTTTGTCAAAACACTACAAATTGCACTGCTACTCAGTATTTTATTCTTTTATTTCTTCAATTAAATAGAGCAGTTACCACAGAGGTGAATGCCTAATAATTAGCAATTAAACTGCAATAGGGAAACTATTGAAAAAATATTAGCTGATGCTGTTGAATGTCAGTCAGAGGAAATTATAAGAAATAAATGTCAAGATTCTTACTTGAAGGAAAAAAAATTGCCAGAATATAGGGAAGATAAATGAAATGTTGTTTATCACAGCTTTTTGATATATATTACCACATTCTGGAATGTTTTGTGCACTGATCATACTTCCCTCTTGATTTTTTATTATCATCTTGTCAGAATAGCCATCAGAAGCAAAGGGGGTGCAACCATGTTAAATGAAACTGAGTGTGCTCATGAAAAGTATTCTAGAGGAAAGAGGCATTAAGGACATTTTTATCTCCTATGTTGCTGCAAAGCTAAAAATGACTCATGATAACTTTATAGGTATGTGCAACTTGCCTATGATTTTGCAGTTGCATTTCTGGCATTGATCTATGGCTTATTGAGATAATGCACATTCCCCACCTTTTTAATATACTAGGAGTGTTGTACCAATTGTACTTGTAAAGTCATTTATAATGAACACCTGTTTACCTGCTTGGAGATTTTAGCTAAACATTTTTTGAAAGGAACATTCTAGATTTTGTAAGAAGAATTATGACAGGGTTAGCTTAAAATAGGATACTATTTAGTGCCTTTTCTTGGGCTGATACTCTATATGATTTATCATTCCTAGATTGGTTAATGTTGAGTGCAGATGGCTATAGGAAATGCAGAATAAGAATGTTGCTGATCCTTTACTGTTACTTTGATGGTAAGGATGTTTGTAAAACACGCAATTAAACGTTACAGTAAGCTAGTAGCAGAGTCAAGAACATAAATTTTTTTAAGTGATAATTTGGATTACCAGATGGTTCCTTCTGTCCTTCTGTGCCTTTTTGAGGCACAAATGCACATTTTGGATCAAAATGTGAGGTGCTAAACACATTACCAAAACCATCACATCACTTGCTAATTGGCACCCTTCATTATCTCTCAGTAGGGGTCCAAAGAGTGCCATGTGGATGTGGAAAATAACCCATTAAGTCACTTCTTCCAAAATGACTTCACTTCAAAAGAGTTTGGTATTCTAATTGAGAGGACTGGGGCCCAGTCTGGTCCCTTATGCTGCATGAGTGTTCTACAAGTGTTGAGGCAGATGAGGATCCCAAAGAAACAAATACAGTTCCAGGGCATAGAAGTTGTTCAATTTGCCCAGGGTATTGAAATTCCTTTACTAATCCTTTTAGAGTATGTTCAAATTCTTATAATTTGTGATGACTTGATATCACTAGCCTAGAGGGGTCTTGTAGTCTTTAACTTACTGGTTTCAAATGATAATTTATGTACTATATAGCTATAATTCTTTGTCTATTTTTACTGCTACCACCAGGCAACACTTTTTCTGTTGGTGAGTATGTGTATATGAGTATATCCTTAAATGTTAAATGTGGTGAGTATGTGTATATGAGTATATCCTTAAATGTTAAATGAAGGGGGTGGACTAGATGGCCTCTGAAGTCCCTTCCACCTCTAGGGCATAGATTTAAAACCTTGTGAAATTAAAAAAAACAAACCTATGTAAGGTAAAGTATCTGAAGCAACTGGTGGCCACAGTAGATTGAACCTAGACCTGGGGTCAGGAAGGTCTGAGTTAAATTTGACTTCAGAAACTTCCTAACTATGTGACTCTGGGCAAATCACTTATCTTCTGATTGCCTCAGTTTCCTCAACTGTAAAATGGAGATAATAATAGGACCTAGTTACATGTACAACATCTTTAGTAAAATTGATTCCCTCCTCCCCTCCCTGCCAGATACTAGTGCTTTCCATTTCCTTGTATTTATTTTGTATATATCTAATATATGCTCATTTTCTATTTGTATGTTTGTTTATAGATGCCATACAGGTTATATCTCTAGAGTATCAGCTCCTTGAGGGCAGGGATTTAATTTTGTCCTCATCCCGTAGCACCTACCACATAATGTCTAGTATATAGTAAGCATTCAATGAATGAATATTGACCGGCTGGTCCATTGCAGCACTCACAATCTAGCTGTCCTGGGCCACGGGGTTGTCAGCTTTTCTAGGCTATTCCAGACACCTAACCAGTTTTTCTAGCACTGGTAACCACATAGTTACAATATCTCTTTTATTCATTCCATCTTCTCTTATTCTTTCTAGGGCTACAAACCTAGCAAAAGCCACATACCTGAATTATTGCCGTTATTTCCAAAGGAAAACACACTACCAAATATAAATGACTAAATTAAAAGGAAGTTTATGGGACCCAACTTGTTACTAACTTGGGGACAACTTATGTAGTCTGCCATATACGATATGGTTCAATAAAATGTGAAACAAACACTACTCTCCAATAGCCTTCAACTGCAAATTTAAAATTTAACTTTGCACCTGTTCTCCTGGAGCAATAGAAGGCTAAATTCTTAGAATCTGAAATATCCAGTCACTATTTAGACAAACATATTCTTGAGCTTCATTAGGCCAGCTTCTGAGCACATTTTTTGCCCTGCCTTTAGGAGACTCAAGTCCAGAAAGTCTAGTAGAGGCCAAGTACCATACTAGACCTCTAGTAGAGGTCTAGTACCATTACGCCAATGGTACATCAACGTATTTATTTAGTGTTTGTAGACAGAGGTTATACCCACACTCACTGATGACTAGTTTTGCCTTTTCTTTTCAACAGTGACTCTTCATATAGTGTTTATTTGTGCCAGGATGAAAATAAAACGTGTAAAAGGAAACCCTTCCTCTTCATGACTAGCAAATTAATGCAGAGTTAACTGTGCTGCTCCAATGCTCAAAAATCTTCAGTGGTTTCTTATTGCTTCTAGAAAAAAAAATACAGACTCACCAGCCTGACTTCTATAGTATACCATAATCCTCAAGTGACTCTAAATCATTCAATTAAAGAGTCAGGTGTTTCTGACCTTTTTTTGATTATTTAAAAATTTTCTCAAGTGGGCAAATGCTCTCAGAAGCTGTTGGCTAAAGATAGACATTTCTTAAATACTTACTATACACCAGGCTGTTCTAGGGAAACTCCTCTCAATTTTCCCTCTACCCTCAATGTCATTATAACAAAATAATTGAATATGTTGTCTTACCACACTTCACTTGACTTGTAGGCAGTTCATTTGAGGAGGTCAGATGACCTATCTTGATCTTCCTGGAATCCCTACTCAGAAGCACTCCATGCTATTTCTGTCTTTCCTTTGCATGGGCTCTTAGGATTCTGTGCCATGTCTCCAGATTATTAGTCAGCCATGACCTTCAACCACTGAAAAACCAAGAGAGAGAGTAAATCTTTTATTAAAAAATTCAATCAAGGGGCAGCTAGGTGGCATAGTGAATAGGGCACTGGCCCTGGAGTCAGGAGGACCTGAGTTCAAATTCGGCTTCAGACACTTAACACTTACTAGCCGTGTGACCTTGAGTAAGTCACTTAACCCCAATTCCTCTGCCTTCCCCCCTCCAAAAAAATTCAATCAACATTTATTAAGCACCTACTATGTGCCAGGCACTAATTCTTACCTCCTGGTCTTTCTGTCATGGTGGTCGGGCATATGCATACATATACATATATATATATATATATATATATATATATATATATATATATATATATATACACACACACACAAACATACATACATACATACATACATGCCAGACCACCATGACCAAAAGATATATGCATATATTATGTATGCATGTATATAAATGCCATATATATATATATATATATATGCTGTAACCTGTCCCCTTCCTACTTTTTTAGTTGTCATATACCTTATTTCATT
>CM053586.1:93101667-93121279 GCA_028646515.1 Pseudochirops corinnae
TATTATTAAAAGTATGTTTAGAGAACACTTCAAAAAGAAAGTAGTGATCACAAAGAGCCAGTATAACTTCCATTGAGAATAGATTAAGCTTATCTCTTTTTTTGATAGAGTAATTATAATAGTAGATCAAGGCTGTATATATCATTTACCTAGATTTTTAAGAAAACAATTGAAAAATATCTCATACTATAGAAAAGATGGAGATGTAACCCAGGCAACAGAATAATTAGATGGCAATGGGACTGGTTAGATGTCTAGACATAAGAAGAGCCAGTGATTTAACATAGCAAAGCATAGCTAATACCCTTAATGATGGATTAAGAATCCCCAAAGTTTTTGACCAACTCTGGAGAAATGGGATGAAATTAATAAAATGAAATGTAAAGTCTTACATTTGGTTTAAAAGAAATTGAATTTATGAGTAAAAGACATAGGCTACATGATTAAATAACCATTTGTTTGAAACCAGCTAAAAAGGAAGAGGGGCCAGTGGGAAGAGAGCAGTATTTGGAGTCACTGGACCTTGGTTTCTATTCCAGCTCTGCTACCTGCTATGCGGGTGACCTTGAACAATTAGTCAGTCGATAAACAAACATTTATAAATACCTGCTATGTGCCCATCACTGAGCTAGGTGCTGTGACTACAAGTACAAAGAATGAAAACGATCACTATTTAAAAGGAACTTAGAGTCTAAGTCCCTTAGCCTTTCTGTTTATTTATCTGTAAAAATGAAGAGGTTAGATCAGAGGGGTTTCTTTGATGTTAAAAGAAAGAAAAAAAATTTGGAAGGTGTAGGCATGTAGGGGAAGCTGGCTCCTTGATACCCATAGCTTTCAAAGTCTTTCTCAACCTCTCCATATATCTGTCAGTCTTGAAGACTCTCCTCTTAAAGAAAAAAAAAATGCCCCTCTTGTCCAAAGTTCTCCTAACAATTCTGTTAACTCACACAGGTACATATCCTTGCTTCAGTATTCTCTCTGCTAAAATGGAGCTATAGGGCTGACGTAGTATGCAAAATACCCAGGTACCTATGTACATGTAGAACATTCAGCAGTAAACGATATTATAAATCATTTTTCCCCCAAACTACCCAATTTTCTGGATGAGGAAAGTGGGTTTTAGATGACTAAAAATGACTTGTCTAAGGTCACACAGCCTACTAAGACTCAGTTTTCTCACTTAGGAAATAATGAGTTTAACCTTAGGATTTCCATGATTCTGTTCATATTCATTTGTCCATTTCCCTGTTTGACCAAAAACTTAGATTTAAAAGATACATGACTGAGGTTTGGGATGCTGTTTATGGAATCAAAGCTGAGTGAACTGATAGATAGGAGGATTAAATCTCTGACCCTGCTCTAAATATCAGTAGGTGCTAACCTGGATTTATTTGTGTGGGGGAAGAGAGTGGTAGTAGTTACCTATGGAGTTTGAGTTGAGAAACTCAGGAAGCCTCCTCCCTATATGAATTCTATTATTTATGTGATTCAACATATCTTCCCTTTCTTGGCCTTAACAGTGTTTAAAAAAATCCATTAATATGTGAATTCATTAATCAAGTCCCTACTAACAGAAGTATGAAGACTCTAGATGTCTGGGGAAGTGGGAGAAATTCTCCAAGTAGAGATGGGGTCTAGTGGTAAAACGGCTAGAGTTCTGTGTTTTGAGTGAGAAAGACTGAAATTTCAAATCCCACCCCTGAAATTTACTTGCTGCATAACAGTGGGGAAACCACTTAAACACTCACTTTACTCAGTGAGCCTCAGTTTACTCACATGTAAAATAGGATAATAATATCCATAGTACCTACATCATAGGGTTGTTTGTGCAAGTTAATTCCCATAGTATGAGGAAAATGCTTTGTAAGCTTTAAAGGACTATGTAAATATGAGACAGCAATGCATAGAAGGCAATGAAGACAAATTTTGCCTACTTCTCATTTTCACCAGTGACTCCACCTTTTCTGATTGACTAGGTTCCCTCGTGGTAGGGCCTCTATTGAAGGCACAGAGTTTCTTTCAATGAAATCTCCAAATGCAAGTACCCTAGTAGAGTTAATGAAGTAGTCACTGAAGCCATTCTCCACATTGTCTTATTCTTCCATCGGACATCTGAAAGCTGACCATCTTCGATGATTCCTTAGAACATTTCCCTCCCCCTCCCTCCACTCCCTTCCAGGTATTTGTCTTCACTATGTACTCTGTTGGTGGCAAAAAAAGCAATTTCCAGTTCCAAATGATAGCATATAAAATTGTCAGAAATAAAGTCGAATGAGCTACTCCTCTTTTGCCTCAGGAAGCACCTCTAGGCCCCATGCCAGGAATGACTGGGCTACTGTTAAGTAACCACCATCTATTCAATATTTGTACATTGTTTTTAACTGAACTTCAAATATTGGAAGGCCTGGTTTTGTGATCCATTGTGCAAACTTTGGGTCAAAATTATGGAATTAACTGCCTTCAATCACTCCAAAGAGATGTCATTTGTCATCTCCATTCATCACATCACTCATGGTTTCTCATTCACATCGCATATCACTCATTCATCTCTAAATAGATTCTGAGGACCCTGGTTGTGATGGCATAATTCTTCCCTCATGTTTACTAGCTGTGTAACCTTGGACAAGTCATTTAATCTCTATGGGCCTCTGTTTCCTTATCTGTAAAGTGAAAGGATTGCACTAGATGAGCTTATTTCTTCTAGTTATAGCTCTGTAGTCCCATGAGATCATCTATCTGTCTATCTATCCATCTATCTCTCTATCATCTATCTGTCTATCTACCTATCTACCTATCTATCTATCTATCTATCTATCTATCTATCTATCTATCTATCCATCTATCCATCTCTCTCTCTATCTATCTATCTCTCTATCATCTATCTATCCATCTATCTATCTATCTATCTATCTATCTATCTATCTATCTGTGTGTGAATGTGTGTGTGTGTAGATTTCTGGTCATATGAATCCTGCTCTTCAAAAGAATAAATAATAACAGAAAAACTTATGTATCTGCCTAAAGCAGTGGTTCTCAACCTTCCTAATGCCATGACCCTTTAATACTTGTATGTGAGTGTATCTGCATGTGGGCGGACCTGCCTGGAGATAGAGGAGCCGTGTCTCGGCTCCTAAGACGATCGGAAATGTGTGTTTTCTGATGGTCTTAGGCGACCCCTGTGACCCCTGTGAAAGGGTCATTGTACCCCCAAAGGGGTTGCGACCCACAGGTTGAGAACCGCTAGCCTAAAGAGATACGTATCCTAAGGAGATTTTTATCCTGTCTTTGTTAACCTTAAGACAGTGACAATGCCTCCTACAAACATCATAATAGTGCCTCACTCTTTCAAAAAAAAGCAAAACAAAATTTAAAAAACTCCTGTTTTCAATTTCTCTTAAACAACAGGACTATTTCTTACCAGTGAACTTTCCTCTTTTCCATTCACTCACCTCTTAATTTTCAAATGCTGTGGCAACTTCATTTTCCTGGAGTTTTGATGGGAGAAAAACTGAGGGGAAAAATAGGATGTCCTTCATGATCTGAGGTGTCACATCCTCAATTTTGGCCACCTGGTATGGTTGCAAGCAAGCTATAAACTTTTGAAATCAAGGGGCTACAATGGAAACTCATGACCAGACCAGGCAATTCATTATTTTTAACACAGAGAAGACAGCCATCTAGTGGTTCTTTCACCTTTAAACTACGCTCTGGGCTACTGGTTTATTAGCATGCTTCTCTTCCTGACCAAAAAGAAAAAAAAAATTGCTTTGAAAAAAACTTTAAATGAGTGACCTTTACTTGTGCTGTATATTACTTCCAAGATAATTTGTACTTTTCCAGGTCAGCCTGTTTAATAAATGACACTTTGTAAAATGCAGAAAGAAATGTTCTTCACATTCCTTTTTTCTATATTTAATGTACTCCTCTTTGCTACCCTGCAATGAGCTTGTCTAGCTCATCTTCCTTCACTTTATTCTGTGGCAACTGCCTCTTTTGTCCATTTCTCCTGGCAGTGGTTGGTGATTATCTATTCTAGGATCAACTGTCACCTGACAGAAAAAATTTTTGAGCTTTGATAAATTGCTCATCTTCCTTCTCCCCCGATTCTATCCGTAATGGTCTCCTCTGACCTTAACTCTTAATTTGACCAGTCGCTTATTGCTAATCTCCATTTTGCTGATCAAGAAATAGATGGAATTAGTGATAGTAACCTAGTTACTTTAAAATTGCCACTAAAAAGACTGGTTAAAAGCTGACTATGTCAGTTTGGCACAGGGTCCTGAGGTTCCAGGCATTGCTTGGTATAAGGCCAGACACTCAGATGAACCCTGGGACTGGAGAGCCCACAGTTTTTACTTCTAAAGCACAGGTGAGTTCTTATGTGAGATCAGGCAAGAGCAAGTCCAAGAAAATTTGTTCAGAACCATATAGCAGGCAGGGGTCCTTAAGCTTTTTTGTATGTCATGGCAATCTGGCAAAAACCTAGGGACCCCTTCTCAGAGTGTTTTAAAATATACAGAATAAAATGCATATGGTTACCAAAAAAAAGCAATTATACTGACATAAAGATATAATTTTTTCATCCAACTTCACAGACTGAAATCCTACATTAAGAATCTCTGATCTAGTCTAGTAAATTCTAGATTTTACAAAGGAGAAAACTGGAGTATAGAGATTAATTCCATCATAGATAAAGAACTATAAGAGGCCACAGAGGTCATGTAGTCCAACCCTCTCCTTTTACAAATGAAGAAAGGGAGATCCAGAGAAATTAAGTGACCTGTCCAGAGCCATAGAGAGAGTAAATGGCAGAGCTGGGCCTTGAACCAAGGTCTTCTCACTCCAAATCCAGTGCCCTTTCTTTTGAACCACATTGAGTTGTTTGAGGTCATTTGCAGTATTGGGGTCTCATTTCGAATCTTTGTCAGAGGCTGAACTTAAAAATCATTCTTCCTAACTTTCTGGTTCTCCATTACCACTACCAGACTGCCTTTCTATTCTATTCTATTCTTACTAATTATTATTAATATCCCATCCTATCCTATCCCATCCTATCCTATCCTATCTCATCCTATCCTATCCCATTCCATCCCATCCCATCCCATCCCATCCCATCCTATCCTATCCTATCCTATCCTATCCTTTCCTGTCCTGTCCTGTCCTGTCCTGTCGTGTCGTGTCGTGTCCTGTCCTGTCCTGTCCTGTCCTATCCTATCCTTTCCTATCCCATCCCATCTCATCCCATCCCATCCCATCCCTTCCTATCGTATCCCATCCAACCTTTCCTTTCCTTTCCTTTCCTTTCTTTTCCTTTCCTTTCCTTTCCTTTCCTTTCCTTTCCTTTCCTTTCCTTTCCTTTCCTTTCCTTTCCTTTCCTTTCCTTTCCTTTCCTTTCCTTTCCTTTCCTTTCCTTTCGTTTCCTTTCCTTTCCTTTCCTTTCCTTTCCTATCCTATCCTTCCCTGTCCTGTCCTGTCCTGTCCTGTCCTATCCTGTCCTTTCCTATCCCATCCCATCCCATCCCATCCCATCCCATCCCATCTTATCCCATCCCATCCCATCCCATCCCATCCCATCCCATCCCATCCCATCCCATCCCATCCCATCCCTTCCTATTCTATCCCATCCAACCTTTCCTTTCCTTTCCTGTCCTATCCTATCTTATCCTATCCCATCCTATCCTATCCTATTCTATCCTATCCTATCCTATCCTTTCCCATCCCATCCCATCCTATCCCATCCTATCCTATCCTATCCTATCCTATCCTATCCTATCCTATCCTATCCTATCCTATCCTTTCCTTTCCTTTCCTTTCCTATCCTGTCCTTTCCCATCCCATTGATTAGCTACTATGTGTCAGTCACTGTAGAAGGCATCAGGGGAACTACAAAAAACAACCCAGTCCGTAACTTCAAATAGATTGCATTCTAATGGGAGGAGTTATCTTACAGAGATGAAATAATACAAAATATATTCAAAGCAAGGTAAATGACAGGGCTAGGAACCGAGAGACGAATCCAGATCCAGTACATCCCACCTATCCTGAGGCATCTAATCCTTTACTATCATCCCTTCTCTCCCCAACCCCATTTTCTTTGTAAGGGACCTGGAAATTTGGCTTAATGTAAGATTAATTGCTTTAATGCTGGCTAGTCTGGCATGTGAAGAGGTGGGGAGGGATGTGGAGAGGGAAGCTCCAAAAAGTGACAGCTACGGATGCCTTACCCAAGGTGACTCAATGAATCACTGAAGCTTGGGAGTAGGGTGGGGTTTGGGGAGGCAAGGTTTCTAAATTTGGAAGGGAGTATATGTACTGTATTCTTCAGTTCTAAAATAAGTACTGTATTCCTCACACTACAATGTCTTTCAGAATTCTTTGTGAGCTCTCAGTACTAAGGATGCATTCTGGTTACTGTTGTGTTTCCATATTTGGCCCATTCTTCTTGTATATCCCATTTTATATCTTTATGTGGTTGCACAGCACAACACATAATATGCCTGGCGGCTTCTTCCTCTACGGCTCTAAGTCTTTAATGTTGCAAATGAAATTTGATGGGTGACATCAAACAATGCTATTCTCCGAGCTATTTTCAAGCTCATAAAAAAGGCACTGAATGAAATAAAAATGACAGTCTCAGATTTAAATGAGGTAGTGGTCATTATTTGATGACAGAGAGAGAGAGAGAGAGACAGACAGAGAGACAGAGACAGAGAGAGACAGAGAGAGACAGAAAGAGACAGAGAGAAACACACACACACACACACACACACACACACACACAGAAAGCTCACCAGGAAATGAAATAAAAAGGCAAGTTTGAAGGAAACCTTAAGCTGATCCATATGTTTACCACTTATCTTATAGTGGCTTGTATTTTGGTCCTTCTGTGTCTATAAACCACAGTTTCTGCTTGGAAGTCACAAGGTGTGATGTATGCTTGGGGGTTGTAATAGCATTTCCTCATAGAGCTGTCTTATTTGTTCTTTTTATTTATGTGTGTTTGTATATGTGGAAGATATGGAAATCTTAAGGACTTTTCACCTATCAGTAGTAGGCACATATATGAATACATATGTATTTTTAGATTCAAAAACGTACAAAAGGTAAAGCAGTATCTTTTCTGTTTTAATAAGAGCACTGGCAGGTAATGCAAAGTGTTATTCTTGTGTTGTGAGTGCGTGTGTGTATGTGTGTTTTTAAAATTGTAATAAATAGTTTATGGCTTGTATCTCATAGCCCTAGTGGCTCGTAAATGCACTCTGGAGGTAGAATGCTATGTCCATCACAGATTGCTTCAATAAATAAGTCATCTCCTTCTCTAAAGTCATTTGTAACCCCACAGCAGCTTTACTTTCAGCCAGTGAGAAAATAAAGAATTTGATCTACTAGTTTACACTGTCATTCCTCCTGAAGGAAATCAGGAAGCTGGATCTGTATCTAGTCACTTTAATCAACCAACACTTTTTTTTTTTGGCAAAGTTGTTGTTGTTTTTAGCCATTCTTTATGGCCAATTTCTACAGAATCAATTGGATTGGCTGTGCTCTTGAATTTCTTCATTATGATGGTTAAGAGGACCAGATGGACCATTTTTTGATTTGGTGATTTCATCATACAGCTGTGGTCTCAGAGACAATTTCATTTTCACATGTCCATCATCAGCTGTGATAACTATTTTTCCTCATGGGGTGAAAAGGAATGGGGGGAGTGGTGTTCCAACATAAATATAGAGAAACTCTAATAGAATAGGCCCACCAACACCACCCAGGACAACATCCCAGCATGATTCCTGTTGCTCAATTCCTTTGAATGACTTTCCTTTATCATATGAGGAAGGAGAGCAGAATTTTACACTAGAAAGAGTACCAGCTTTGGAGTTAGAGGAAATGGATTCAAATCATAGATTTATGGGTCTAGAGGCAGAAGGAACTTCGGGGATCATCTAATTTAGCCCCTCATTTTATGAGAATTTGAGGCCAATGAAGTCATGAAATCTCTTCAGTCATGAATGTAGTACCGGGAGCAGAATTTGAACCCAAATCTTTTGATTGTATAGTCAGTGATTTTTCACACTGCCTCATTCTTCACG
Organism: Pseudochirops corinnae; assembly: GCA_028646515.1. Classification (NCBI taxonomy): domain Eukaryota; kingdom Metazoa; phylum Chordata; class Mammalia; order Diprotodontia; family Pseudocheiridae; genus Pseudochirops; species Pseudochirops corinnae. The sequence goes on from CM053586.1 coordinate 93,109,755, forward strand.
TCTCATTATTGTGTGACTTTGGGTTGTTATATAACTTCTCTTGGCCTCAGTTTACTCATCTGTAAAATAATAGGAATGGGGCAGCTAAAGTAGTGCAGCAGGTAGAGTGCTGGGTCTGTAGTCAGGAAAACTGATCTTCTTGAGTTCTAATCTGGCCTCAGATTCTTATTGGCTGCATGACCCTGGGTAAGTCACTTAACCCTGTTTGCCTCTGTTTCCTTATTTGTAAAGTAAGCTGGAGAAGTAAATGGCAAACCACTCCAGCATCTTTGCCAAGAAAACCTCAAATGGGGTCTCAGAGAGTCAGATGCCACCAAAACGACTGAACAACGACAAAATGAGAGTGTTGTCCTAGTTCCCCTGTAAGATCCCTTTCAGTTGTAGTTTCATGATCCACTGAGTCTATTATCTATGATTCTTTGATTTCTTTCTTTAAAACAGACCCAAGACCCATCTTTTTATTTCTCTTGTGATTGCCTTCTTCCATCCTGTCTGCCACAGTACAGTAAATGTGACCAGCCATCTTCCCATTTGTACCAATGAAATTTCCATGGTTCCACCTCATACCTCACACAGTCTCGGAGCACTTCTGGGTCTCCTGCTTAATTTGGTCTTAGTAACAGCAAGTATCCAGTGCTTGAAATCTATGCTTTTCAGCCTTAAAGCTTTCTCTTTAAGGTACCTTAAACCTTATTTTTTCTAATTAACGACTTTGTACCGTTAGAGCTAATAAAGGCAAACTGTTGGATGCCCTCTCTATGCTTAGATCAAATAGATGGGGTAAAAATGGCAATAGCAGGATGAAATCATGCTAATAACGTTTAAAAAAGTCAGTTTTAGGAGGGAAAAGAGTTTGCAGTGACATCCAGGATACTCATATAGTAATGCAAATCTCCCTAATGGCAGAAGAGAATTTATAGCCAGATTAGGTGGGAATGAGAGAAATACATTTTCCTTGTCAAAATTTTATTAATTCAAAATTAACAAATTTAACAAAATTAAAATTTTTTAAAGTAATTCATATTTATATAGCATTTTATAGTTTAACTTTTTTTCATTAGAAGAGAGTGGTACAAATATTTTTTCCATTTTTAAAAAGAAGAAACTGAGGCTGAGAAATGACTTGTCCAAGATCACACAGCTGGTAAGTGACCAAATCAGGACTGAAACTAGGTTTTGCTGACAAAAGTTCACTATGCTCAAGCCCTAAGTACATTTTTCTTTTTTTTCTTTTGCTTTTTGGAGGGGGGAGGGCAGGGCAATTGGAGTTAAGTGACTTGCCCAGGGTCATACTGCTAGTAAGTGTTAAGTGTCTGAGGCTGGATTTGAACTCAGGTCCTCCTGATTCCAGGACCTATGCTCTATTCACTGTGCCACCGAGCCGCCCCCCTAAGTACATTTTTTACATACAGATGACCACAGAAGAATTGAAATGTTTAGGGTTGCCTTAAGCATTAACATCCATCTTTACAGAGTGCTAGGCCTGGAGTCAGGAAGACCTGAGTCCAAGTCCAGCCTCAGATACTCAGTAGATGTGTGACTCAGGGCAAACCATTTAATTCTTCTCTTCCTCAGTTTCCTCTCCTTTGACACTAGGATAATAATACACCTAACTCCTGGCGTTGTTGTGAGGACCAAATGAGCTCATGTATTTCTAAAGCACTTATTGCAATGTCTGGCACAGAGTAGGAGCTTGAGAAATGCTTCCTTCTCATCTTCCTTCTCTCTTTCCTTCTTTCCCCCCTTTCTTCCTTCCTTCCTTCTTTTCCTCCCCCTTCCCTTCCACCTAGTTTAACAATAATAACCACCACAACAAGAATAACTAAAATTTCTATAGCGTTTTGAGGTTTGCAAGGCACTTTACTCATTTGATGCTCACAGCAGCCCTGAGAGCTAGTTGCAATTATTATCGCTTATTTTATACCTAAGCAAACTGACAGTGAGAGGTGTTAATTGCCCAAAGTCACAGGGCTAATTAGTGTTTGAGGTAGAATTCAAATTCAGATCTTCTTGATTCAAAATCATTATCTATTATGCCTAGCAGTCTCTCTAATGTGAAAGACATTGCAAAAATACTGTTCAACTGTAAGTGCTCATACAAACTTCTTGGTAAACAAGAGCCCCATAGTTTCATGAGGGCCATATTCTAGATATCCCTTATGGCATTTGGCATTCATTGACTCAGACCTCGACAGCAGGGCTCTCTTCCTCTTTCAGAAAGCTTTGTCCTCTTCCTCTCCTTTCACTATCTCCCAAACCTTCTACAGTCTAACTCAACAACAACAACCCTTTCATACAGTTTTATACTCTATCCTTCTTGATATCCTTTTCTATCTAGATTTTCAGGCCAAATTCCCTCCTGCTTCTCCTTCTAGCCATCTGACCTCTCCTTCTCTGTCTCTTTTGCTGTCTCCTCTCCCAAATCGTGTCTTCTAACCATAAGTGTCCCTCCAGATTCTTTCTGGTCCCTCTTCTCTTCTCTCTCTTCTCTATTTCACTTAGTGATCTCCATTGTACTTAATTATCCTCTCTATGCTGATTGTTCTTAAATCTACTTCTCCAGTTCTAATCTCTTTGTTGATCTGCAATCTTGTATTTTCAACTGTCTATGAGACATCTGGAACTGGATGTTCTGTAGACATATTAATCTCAGCACGACTAAAACTGAACTCTTATCTTTCCTCTCCAAACTATTTCTACTTCCAAACTTCTGTATTTTATTGAGGGTACCACCATACTCTCAGTTCCCCAGGTGGCAACCCAGGTATCAACTTCAATTTGTCACTCTCTTTCAACTCTCCCCTCCCCCATATCCAACAGACTGTAGAGACCTGTCAACTCTGTCTTCATAATATCTCTTGTATATAGGACCCCCTATCTCTTCCTCTTATACTGCAACCACCCTGGGGCAGGCCCTCATCTCTTGGGATGGTATTCATGAAAGCTGGTATCCAAATCCTACCTTATACATCTATTAGCTACATGACCCTAGGCGAGTCACTGAGCCTTTTACTATAGTAGTTTCCTCATCTATAAAATGAGGAAGTTGGACTTTATGGCTCCTAAGATCCCTTCTACCTCCAAATCTGTGCTTCTAATGAGCTGGCCTACTGGAAATAAGTTATTTCATCTTTTGTGTATTACCTATCAAGAGTTGAGGGAGCACCCTGCTAATCCTGAACCACACGAATTTATGAATTTAAGGAAAAATGACTCTAGAAACTCATTAAGTTTCCCTGTGGCAATATAGTAACTCATTGAATTTTCAGTTCCTTTTCTTGCATGCAAATGTTACTGATCATTGAAAGAGGCCTTTGGTACTTCGGCTTTTGTTTGTGATTTGCTTACATCGAGGCAGTTCCTGAGTATACTTCTCCCAGCCGGCACATCTGTCAAGCTATTTTGTGCTTGGCCATGCACATATGTATTTATAATAGAGTAAATTGCATTTACAGTATAGGGTGGTATTTTTCATGCAGTCTGGAAGCATTGTTAAGTTATTAGGCAGTTTAGAAGATTGGATCTGATTAAAAAAATGAACAGAAGTGAGTATTTGGACTAAACGTCTGGTCCGTTTGACTCTTTTTGTTTTTTGTTTTTTTGCTTTTGTTTTTTAAAAAGCAAACAACATACTGAAATGTCCTCAGAGGCATTTCCCAGCCTCTCTGACTCCTGCATATCAACAAGAGGTGCCAAACTGAGATCCTGAGAGGGCCGTCTGGTTTAAGCCCTCAATTTTATGTAAATAGCCTTTGTTGTTTAGACGTATGTATGGACTGAGCCTCTGCTCATAGAGGCCTCTTTTGAAATGAGAGAAATCCAATCTTGGAGCCACAGAGGGCTGGCAGATATCACACATTTGAACACAGTAAATAGATCTAATAGAATTGCTTTGTCAGCTGTTATTACCTAGTTTTGAATCATCTAGAAAGAGAGATAGGAAAGACTGCCATCTGGTGGGTATATCAAATTACTGCAGAAATAATTATATTTCTCTTCGTCCAAGTCTTGTTTTTCAGTGAATTTATTTACATAGTAAGTGTTAAAGCAAACATTGGGGATGTTTTTTGTGTTTCACAATATAATTAATATATGCACCCCAAAGCACTACATACTAATAGCATTCTTAAGCATTATCTGTTATATTTGGTAATTCTTTTTAATAATCATCTTATATTTATGAATTTTAAAACTTAATACAGCAAGCACCTTCTGTGTATCAGACATTGTTCTGGATATTGGAGATGCAAAGAAAACAAAATGAAAAATTCCTGCCCTCAAGAAGCCTACTTTTGGGGGCACTGTTATTATAAGTTTTGCTGGTTAACTGAATGAATGAAGGAAAATGTATGGTGAATGAGAAGTCCCTGTCTTTTTTTGCATTTGTCCTTTTATTGATGACACTGAAGAAGAAAGAAAAAAACTGTACTTGTAAAAGATCTTTCCTTAGGTTGTAGGCTCTTGGGCTTTTGCTTCTGGGTATCAGCTTCTTCTCTGAATAAGTTTCTTCTCTAACATACCTAGGGAACCCTTATTCTTTGGCCTAGGGCTTTTTTTATTTCATATGGGCATTGCTGCCTCCAGCTCTGGCTTGGTATAGCTGAGCCATCTAAAGTAAAATTCAATTTTCCCCTTTCTGTGGTTGTGTCCCAGAACCCCTCAGCATCTGTATCAACACTGTATGTGGATATCCCTGGCTCTGGTACCTAAACTCCTCCTCCCCTCCTTTTCCCCAAACCATACTCTCTAGGCTACAAGTGTACTTTTCTTAGGGCATTTGTTTACCAAGGAAAGAGTACTGACAGAAATAAAGGCATCTATAAGAATCCTACCCAGCAATCAGAATGGAAAGCTTGCATGATCCCTAAGCTATCTAAAGCAAATAACATTTCCCTGGAGCAATGCCTTATGATTCTCCAGAGCTTTCTGTCTGTTTCCTACCTGACCACCAAAAGGGAATGGCACCTTCCTTCCCATATAGTCTCTGTATCCCACAAATAATTTAAGTTGAACCCAGTTAGCCATTCTAAACAAACTTGAGCAGGGTCACAATCCCAGGATCACTTTTAGCTTATCAGAGAGCATCCTGATCCATGATAGCACTGGTGGTATTCCAGTCACTGAGCTCCTATTTAATCAACTGCCATGTTCTTTCCCCATGGAAGAATATTATAGGAGTCAGGATACAAAGACAGAACAAAAATGCCCAAAGAAACCAACATTCATTCATCCAACTAACCAGGAATTTATAAGATACAAAGTATCGTATTTGTAGTAAATGCAAAGGAATGTCAATAGTTTCTGGTGTTTAAATTTTTTACTTTAAATTGTTCAATGGATGTCCTCAAGGCATGCACCCCCACCCCAACTCCCCTTTCCCCTTCTGGAAAAAAAAAAGTTACAAAGACCTTCCTGTTTGGGCACACACCTTTCTTTATGAATCCCTCTATTTGTTCATTCATGGCATTTGGTTTTATCTACAGCAGTAGTTCCCAGATCCTTGGATAAGGATAGTAGCCAGAAGAAGGAAATATAATCTCTTTTCCCACTGCTTCAGACCATGCTGGGAATGGGTTTGTAGGGGTCAAGATAGTGAATATTGAGCAATAAAGCAAGTCATTCCAGGGATTTGATTGAACATGGACTTGAAAACTAATGAATCTAATAGTGAACCTATTTCTGATTGAGAGTTGAGCAAACTGCCTAATCTCTGTGAATTTAAGTTTCATGTGTCAGAATGAGTTATTGTGCTTTGTCAATTGTGGGTCCTCTGTCAGCTGTGTTCCAGTTCCCAGATAATCAGAATAACATCTTACATTTGTGTGGAGCTTCTTACTTTTCAAAAGTGCTTTCTCTTATCTCAGGTCTATGCTTAAGGATTTCTGAGCCACTGTTAGCCTCAGAACTCCTACTTCTTTCCTATCAATGAGCTTTTTTTAGTTAAAAGTATAGCCCTATGGAGGATGGGCTAAAGCAGTTTTCCTCAAATTAAAAAAAAAAGAAATATGATATATTAATAACATGTACTTTATTTTTTCATTATTTTTTATTTGAGTTTCAAGTAATGAATAATTGTTTACACTAGACTGATTTTTTTCTTCCTCTGCAATAGTGTGTTATTGAAACACAAAATGTCATAATTTTTTTAAGGCAGTATCTAGCATATGAGAAATGAAAAAATAATAATAAAAATTGCTGAATGCCAGAATAAGAAAGAATATTGGAGATTGTTAAAAGTTAATGTGATTAGATGAATAAAATATTTGACTTAGAGTCAAGAATACCTGGGTCAAAATCCAGCTACAGACACTTCCTAATTTTGACTTAACTTTTCTGAACTCTAGGTTTTTCATCTATAAAATGGGGAAAATAATAAATTTTGTAGGACCCACCTTACAGTATTGCTGTGAGGCTAAAGTAAAATCATATAGAAGGTGTATAAATTCACATAGGATATCTAAAGACATAGACTGGGACTTGAAGTGAAGCTTGGATACATATTTCTGGAATCTTGCCTACCCTTTTCCCCTCCTGGTTATTTTCCTGGTTCCTGAATTTCCAAACTGTGCTATCTTATTCTGGATCTTCCCTCTGAACTTCCTCACACTGGAACATGAACTTGGAATATCACTCTGTGAGACTGGTCCTCTTCTTTCACTGCCGAGTTCCTTCCAGAGTCTCTGTTTTGTGGAAAGTCCCAGGGGTGGGGAATCTATAGCCTCCAGGCCACATGTAGTCCTCTAGGTCTTTAAGTGCAGTCCTTTGACTGAATCCAGTTTGGATTGGATTCAAAGGGCCACACTAGAGGACCTAGAGGGCCACATATGGCCTCAATGCAGCAAGTTCCCCACCCCTGGCCCAGGCAACTCTTCATCCACTTCCTGGGCCTGTTCCTGACTTTTGAACTTTAAAATCATGGTCCTCTGATAGGTACCTCTGTCTCTCCCAACCCTTCCTTTTCCACTCTCTTTTGTGGGCTGTTTTCCCTCATTAAAATTTAAACTCCAGGAGGGTAGGGACTATGTTTTGGCTTCTACTTGTATCCCTAGTACTTAGAACAGTGCCTGGCATGTAGCAAGTACTTAATCAATACTTATTTCCTTCCTTCTTTCCTTACCTCCCCAAGGAAGACCATGATTCCTGCCTCAAGGAGGCAAAAGAGTTCATGAGGCTGACTATTTGGATTTCCTCTGAGAGACAGGAATATTGGATTAGATTTATATCTTATCTGCCTCTCTAAATATTGTTGGTCTGCTTGTATGATAGTTTTGGATTCATCGCTGCTAGCTTCGCTGGTTTCTGGCTCTTCAAGAGGAAGGGCACCCCAAGCTTTCACCTACACACTTGGTCCCTTTCCACCAAACGCTAGTTATAAAAAATACCATCACAAATAGTAAATAGCATATAAATAAATGCATTTGTCCAACTAGACAGTAAGCAAGAATCATAGAAATTCTTCATATCAGAAAGTGTCAACCCATCAATAAATAAACATTTATTAAACACCAACTATATGCCAGAAATTGTGTTTACCATTGGAGATACAAAAAGAGACAAAAGACAGTCCTTGCCCTCAAGAAGCTTACAATTCAATGGAGGAGAAAACATGAAAACAAATGATAGACAAAACAAGCTGAATACGTAATAGAATAATACAACATAATTAAAAGAGAGAAGGCATTGGAATTAAGGGGCTTAAGGAAACTTTCTTGTGGAAAGAGGAATTTTGGTTGGTACTTAGAGGAAGCCAGGGAGAGCATTCCAGGAATGGTAGACAGTGAAAGAAAAAGGCTGCAGTCAAGAGGTGGCTAAGTGGCAAAGTGAATGGAGCACTGACCCTGGAGTCAGGAGGACCTGAGTTCTAATTTGATCTCAGACACTTAACACAAAGACTAGCCATGTGACCTTGGGCAAGTCACTTCACCCCAACTGCCCTACCTTACCTCTCTCCAAAAAGCAAAAAAAAAAAAAAAAAAAAAAAGGCTGGAGCCAAGAGACAGTGTTGTTCAGGAAACAGCCAGGAGACCAGTGCCCTTGGATCAAAGTATGCATATTCTTCATATTGGATTAAGGTGTAAGAAAACTAGAAAGGTAGAATGTTTCTCAAATCTGTCAGAGACCTGGGAAAGACCTTGGCTTAAAAAAAGCCAAGGTTTCCCGCTCACTGCTTCTGGGGCCATCACCAGTCCTCTTGACTCATGTCTTGCCACTGGACTTCCTCGACTCTGGAGGACAGTGAGGCTGTTGACTTTGCACCACTCTGCCTCACTTAAATGAAACTCATTTGCAAGTCAAGAAATCATTCTTCTGATGTCCTTGATCCTCTTCGAGAACTAAGGACAAACAATTAGATTGAAATCCCTCCTTGATCCTTTGAAACTTCCTTTTGTGTGTTGTCTTCCTTCACTAGACTGGAAGTTCTTTGAAGGGAGAGATTGACTTTCTCTTTTTGTAATTGTGCCTCCAGCATTAAGCACAGTGCCTGTCAAATAGGAGGTACTTAAAAAATATTTATTGACACTGACTCTGTGTACAGCTTAGAGCAGTGTCTATGCATAACAATGTCATTGGACACTCTTTTTCCACCCCCTTCCATATCCATCCCAAGCTGTTGTCTCACCAGCCATACTCACAAGACAACCATTTTTTTTTTAAATCAAAGTTCAGCTAGATGGTAGAATGAATCAAATGCTAGACTTGGAGTCAGAAACATCTCAGTATGAATCCTTCTTCAGACACTGAGTAGCTCTGTGACCTTGGGCAAAAATCACTTAACTTCTGTCAGCCTTGATATTTCTTATCTGTAAAAAGGGGATAATAATAGAATTTACTTTACCTGACTGTTGTGAGGGTCCATGGAGATAATATTTGTAAAACTCTTCGTAAACTTTAAAGTATTATATATATGATAATTATTATTAATATTATTCAACATACATAAGTAGAGAGAGATAAAAGGTATGATTAGGGAGATTTAGCAGTGAAAATATCAATATTAATGGAAAATTATGTTTATTCATCTGGGAAAAATTATTGAGGAACTATTATCAGCACGCTACTCTGGTTGGTACCCAGTCATACTGCTATGTCAGGCCTTTGGCTATGATGTTTTCTTAGATATCTGAGTCTAACAAACTGCTCAGTAGATAATTGCATCCCAGTGTTATTGAGTAAGACTTGTCTTCCTGGCTTTAAATATAGCATATAATGCACAAGGTGTTTTTTAAAAAAAATGCAGTGCCTTAGAACCTTAGAACATCTTCTAGAAATAGACTTCCTTTTTCACTGAAAGGCATTACTCTCCTCAGAACCAGAGAGGATGTTAGAGAAACATTTAAGTTATTAGAGGTAGTACCTGCTAATGTTTTCTTCCCAGAAAAGCAAACTTAATTTGAACAGGTTTGGCAGAAGGTCCTTTTTCCATCCTACTTCTCTCAAAATTTTCTGAGGCCTAGTAATCAAGAGGATAGCCCTCATTTGCAGAGCTTTACTGCCTTGCAAATCTATTCCTAACAACAGCTGGCTAAATGGTACCCACCTGCATAGCCCCTACAGCAGCAGAGGCTGCTGATGTTGAGTCCAAAATAGACTCGTTCCCATTTGTATGCATTAATTGCCATGTGTCTCCTGTGTGCTTGTGTAAATTTCATCCAGGTAGTGGAGGGGAGGTTAAGGGGGGGAGGGAGGCAGTAGTGCAGAGAGATATATGATGTTAGTTAAGTAGTTAAGAGACTTTAATCCTTGGAGATGTCTGTCATGGGGATAGTAGAGAGCTTAATGAAAATACATAGTTTTTCATCAATACATTTTAAGCAAAGTTTGAAATTTGTAGGAACAATAATATATAGCACCTCTCAGTTACTTTAAAATAAGATCTTTAGCTATTTTGAAACATTTCAAGAGCGCATGTGAATGTAACCTTATCTGTGCTCTGGTACAGGTTCTGCCTCTATTGACAGCAAACCAGAACTTCCCAATGTCGTAATAGATGGACTTGGTGAGTAGTTCTGGCTGAAAAGTTCACCACCTTGAGGCCAAACTGGTGAGGAGCATCACTGAAATTTGGCTAGTATGTTCTTTGGGACTATGACATATAGGCGATCACTAGACATCACTACACATACACACACATACACACACACACACACACACACTTTATATCTTGATCTCACCTATGAGAATATACCATTCCATTCACTAACATATCCTTCAAAATATTAGGGCCTCAAATTCCTTGAATTCAAATCTAGCTTCAGACACCTACTAACTTTGTGACCTTGGTCAAATCACTTAACCCTGTTTGCCTCAGTTTCCCTATGTATAAAATGAGCTGGAGAAAAAAATTGGCAAACCACTCCAGTATCTTTGTCAAGAAAATTCCAAATAGGGTCACGAAGAGTTGGATATGACTGAACAAAAGAGTATGTATGCACAGGCAAAGAGTGGGCTAAAAGCAGAGGATATAAAATTTAGATAAACTTTGACTCCTGACTTCATGAAGCTTCTAGTCTAATAGTGCTAGACATAAGTATAGATAACTGTAATAAACATTCTATGGTGAACGTATTGGAAAGGGATAAAGTGTTTTAAATTGGACAGTGTATATACTGGTTTCTGGTGTCCCTCAGCTTTAACAGCTTCAGTGTTCAGAATCTCTTCTAATTCACTTTCTCTTTCGTATCGATTTCCTTTCAAGTAGGCTGTGTCACAAATCGCTGCTCTTTCTAGCTGAATCTGTTCTGTCCCAAACCACGCACACACGTACACACACATACACACACACACACATGCACAGACACATACACACATACACACATACACACACACATACACATACACACACATGCACACACATACACACACATACATACACATGCACACACATACATGTACACACGTACACACACATACACACACACACATGCACACACACACACACACTACTTCCATCCTCAGAGGATTGGTCCTGTGTATATTGTCTCAATTTTCCCTACTAATTACTCATAAAAATGAATGGGAAGAGCCAAGGAGGGCAAGTGATTGTGCACGAGGAAGGACTTTTCAGTTGGACCGACATTTGCTAAACACCCGCTCTGTGGAAGTCACCATGCTAAGCACTAGAAATATAAATATGAAAAAGAGTTGTTCCTTAAGGAGCAAATAACCTAGTGGAATAGAGAAGACATGATACAATAATACAAAATTAGATGTAAAAGGAGTCTGCAGAAGTATAACATACTGTGAAGGAGTTTATTTATTGTATGTTATGGAAGTCCTTATAGAGAAGGTTGCATTTTCCTAGACCTGCAAGAAAAGGAAGAAGTATATTCCCCACATAGGCAGTAGCATAAGTAAAGTTGGGGGAGTTAGGAAGGTCATGGTGATTTTAGAGAATTATGAGTTACCCAGTTTGGGTTGCAGCTTAGCATTTGAATGGGGAAATTAAACTAAAAGTATATTTGGAGCCAGACTAGATTAAGGAGATTAGACCTTATATTGCAGGCTATTTTATATATATATATATA
>CM053586.1:93121779-93163787 GCA_028646515.1 Pseudochirops corinnae
CTGGAAAACAAGCCTGGCGCCACAGGCTCCACGTGACCACATTCAGCCTATTAGGGAACAGAGTATACTTTCAAATATCCAAGGGTCCTCAGAGTCACATAGCCGCTTTAGCAAAGGGCCTAGGGGCAGGGAAGATCTTCAGATTCCTATAACAGTGTCCTCTTGACAACATCTAATATGTCTGCAGCCATATTGGAAAGTGACTTGAATGTCTTAGTACATAGCCTACAAGTGGAAATCTGCCTTAAGCTTAGCTTTGCTGGGTGTCTGAGCTGATGGTCTTGAGAATATTTCTTTTCCCCTTATATATTCCCTGTACAAAAATCAGGGACCCTATCACTCTCAGGACTTTCAAAGCAACCCATCTTAAACTTAACTCTGCAGTAACCCAGTGACCAGCATCACAGATTTTAGAGTTGGAAAGGTCCTCATGCCCATCTAATTCAACTTGTATACCTAAAAGAATTCTTACTATAAGAAACTCAATAAAGCATCGACCAGACTCTGCTTAAAGTTCTATAATAAGGCAGAGGCCTCCACTTCCTGAGTTCACCCATTCCACTTTGGGACAGCTCTGTTCATTAGAAAGCTTGTCTTGACATCAAGTCTAAGTTGTTATTTCAACTTCCACCTACTTTTTCTAGTTCTACCCTCTGAAGCCATGTAAAATCAATCTAATCCTTCTTCCATACAATAGCTCTTCAAATATTTCAGGATAGCTATCGTGATTCTCTGAGTTTCCTCTTCTCCAGGTTAAACATCCTCAGTCTTTTCATGTAGCATGGGCACAACACCCTTCACCGTACTAGTTGAACTTCTCTGGGAGCTCTCCAGCCATGCCCTTCTTAAACTGGGATGTAACTTAGCAAAAGACCAGGGCTGGATTTTATTTTGTACCATGCCAGCATTTTGTAACACTATTATGATTTTGCCCATTGCTATTTTAAATAATATACTTTTTAATAACATACTTGTTCCGAGAGTTTGGGGACTCTTATCTCATCTTGAAATGACAGAATGACAGAATCAATGATTCTTGATTTTTTTTTAATGAAATGACTCGTGAGAAATTAAGGCAGATCAGATCTATAGCACAAAGTATAGATGAGAGTTGACAGTTAACCAGTTCATTTTGATTAATGTGTACAATCAATATAGGTTAGATAGGCTTCAGAGTTTATATTTTATCTTAAGTGACCTAGTTTCCTTGACTACATAGACTAAATTGGCTGGGTAGCTACCACTTACTTTGCACAGTGTGAAAGTTGCCTATGAATATGCTTAGATGCTATACATAATGGGAGACATCCACTTGGGCTTTGGTGATGAGGGAAAGGGTTGAATGCTCAATTTCAGATAAAGGGTTTGAATTTTTGCCCTTATTTGATGGATCTTTTGAAGCATACATTATGTCAGGACAACATCAAACACTATGTCATCACCAAATTTGAAATGAATTTTTAATGGTCATTAATGCTGTGTATGTCTTAATAATCCTTTCTTATCCTGACTTGTTATTCCAGATTGAGTAGAGGAGCTAGGACAATTTCTGTAATGCTGATGAAATGTGCAACATTTTGAATTGAAAGTATGATTTACTTTGTTTATAGAATAAGTATAAACTAGACATGAAGTATACTGCTATTTATGACATGGAGAGTAATGAGAGACTCAGAATTAATTAACTGTAAGATGTGAATAGTCAAGTTAAAATTCATTTTAAATGAAGCACATTCAAAAAGCTAAGAAGAAAGCAATGCTCAAGTGTATCCTTGGAGGATGATTTTCTGTGCCCAGGGTGACTTTTTTATTCTTGTCATTTAAATTGCAGCATTTTAACCACACCTATATTACTACAGTCTATTGATGGAAATGTGATTTGTAACTCACTTTGACATGCAGGAGATTCTGTTTCAGAGTTGTAGAAACGACCTATAATGTGATGGATGCTCTTCCTTGCCATATCTCTGGAAAGTATTCAGTTTGGACTAATAATTTACTTGTGAAATCAATCACACTGCCCTGTGTAATTTCAGAGTCTCCATGTAGAAACAGCCAAGAACCTGCATTCACAGCAAGCAACTGCCTCTTCAAAATTACCAGTTAGTTGTCAAATTGATTTGACCCATCCGGAGACAGAGCAGGATGTGATCAGGACAACTGCATTAGCAGAAACCAGCGTGATGAGAGGTCAGTTAAGCAATATGATTTCATTTGTTAATATGCCACAATCTAACCCTGAACTTGATAAATGCTCAATTTGTAGGCATTTTGTTTCCCCCATTACTTCAACTAGAATGGGAACCTCAGGCAAAGTGAACCTAACTGTCCTAAATGTCCTGTAGAAATGTCAGTTCTAATAAAAGGTGAGTGTCCAAGGTTTCAATGGCAATGTAAAACTATGCTAACATCAGTGACATGCATATTCACTATTTTCCAGCAATAGACACATAGAGAAGGACAAACTTTATTTATGCTTGCTTTACCCATGGTCATCTTGGCCAAGGGAAATGTTCCTATTTGAGATTGCTGATTCAGCTATGGTAATAAACTTTTAGTACTTTTGTTTAAAATGTCACAAGAATGATGAATGGGTTGTAAAAAGGTGTCTTATGAGAAAAGGTTCTTTTTTTTTAAGTTAGAAAGAGATGGCAGTTAAGGATTCTGACGATAGCATTTGAGGATATGCTCAGTAATTGTCCAAAGGACAGCAATCATGGACTTGCCATCTGAGGGTGGAACAAGAGAAAACAGGCTCTCAAAAAGAGAGCCTCTAGGTTACCTATAAAGGACCTTTGAGTGTCAGGCCTAAAATGAAGGACCAAAAAGAGTTTTTTCCTAGAAATTTCTCTCTTGCCTCCTCACAATGAATGGTAGCCTGAAGCTACTTCTACTTCAACAATGCTGTGTACTTCCATGCATAATTGCAAGAAAAACTAACAACAACAAATTAATCTTTTCTTTTTCCCAAGCAAACAATTTGCTCCTTCTCTCTTGGTTTTCTACTCATTACATATTCCTGTCCCCACTTCCTCAGTTTTGTATCATTACGTTTCCCTTCCTCCATCCCACAAGGGCATGACAAAGTCAGTACACTGGATAGTATGCTCCTAAAGTATTCCTGCATCAAAAGCAGTCTATATAAATTAGGTTCTTTTATGTAGTGAGCTTACTGACTTCTGACACTAACATAAAAATATCCCATAGAGCTTTCCTTATTACCTTGTCATTGGATCTCTCTGACTGACAAAAATGAAATTCTGTAAAAGACTTTGAAAACCAAACAGATTGCATTTCCTCCAAATTCCAAATACGAATCAAGTGTGAATTTGAAAGAAGCAATGACCAGGGTAGAAATTGATGAAGCATGTTGAGTCCCAGGGCTTTATGCATTGGCAATATCTTTTTTCTTAAAAGTATTGATCCTGAAAGGTGCTGGATATACAATTCCCAAGATCAAAGTTCTGTATTTCAGTTATAATAAACCTTACAGTGCAGGGGTGAGGAACCTGCAATCTTAAGGCCACATGTGGCCCTCTAGGTCCTCAAGTATGGCCGTTTGACTAAATTCAAACTTCGCAGAACAAATCCTCTTATTAAGGACCTCGAGGTATAGTCTATTCTCTGTTTTGTGGATTTACAGGAGAATCTGGGTCCACAAGAGACTGCTCTCACTGAATTCCTCCAACTGTGTATGTTGGGCAAGTTAGCACAGACCCAGAAACATACCCGGTTCATTTCTATTTGAAACACAACACCTTTAACTACAAAAGAATAAGACAAGAGTAGCAAGGGCAAAGACCTCTAGACTTAGTCAAGAAATTAAGGGGAAGATTTTTCTTGCTCTTTTTGAGTCATTTCAGTCATGTTTTGGCCCTTTGTGAACCCATTTGGAGTTTTCTTGGAAAAGATACTGGAGTGGTTTGCCATTTCCTTCTTCAACTCATTTTACAGATAAGGAAACTGAGGCAAACAGGGTTAAGTCAGTTGCCCAGGGGTTCACAGCTAGTAAGTGTCTGAAGCCAGGTTTGAACTAAGGAAGATGAGTTTTCCTGACTCCAGGTCTACCTGCCCCCAGGGGATGATACTTTATTTTTCTAATGTAAGAAACCAAAGATGTAACTTTTGTTTACCTCTGCTAACAATAAGATCTCGCATCTTTATTTTGCCTTACAATTTACAAAGCACTCTTCTAGCCTCTTTTTGAGGGAGGGAGGTGATATGTTATCAAACTCATTTTACAGTTATGGAAATCAGAACTCGAAGGGATCAAGTGATTTGTCCAAGGTCACAGATCATATAATGATGTAACCAGGATTGAAAACTAAGACTTCATTCTAGGACTAATACTTTTTCCTTTGTATCATCCTGTGCCAGAGCTTATGACTCATATCCTTTTGATGGTTATATTTGAAAAGCATTATAGCCTTCTGAAATTACCAATATTTGCTAATATAATAGTAATAATACACTACTCACATTCTCCAGCCCTTCTCTTATAGTCAAAATGAAACCTTAGTAATATGTTCCCCATATCATTAGAGTAAAGCTATGCTTATCCAATACCCATTAACCAGTAATTCAGTGGTAAATGATTTATCTAATCAATTATCTCACATAATGGAAAAAAGAAAATATTATATTGTAATTTTCTCCTTTTAACTGGTTCACAGAATTTCAGAGGGAATAGGGATCTCAGGGGGCATCTAGTCTAACCCCTAATTAAATAAAAATCACTTTTACTATATTTCTGACAAATGGTCTTTAAACTATCACTTGAATTCTTCCAATGATGGGAAATCCTCTGTCTCCTATTTTAGACAATTCTATATTTTTTTCAAAAATTTCCTTATATTGAATCAAAATCTACTTTGCTGTAAGTTTTCCTAACTCTGCATTCTGAGGCCAACCAAAGCAGTCCATTTCTTCTTCCATATGACACCTCTTCAAACACTTATACACATCCATGAAGTTCACACTGATTCTTCTTCTCCAGGATAAATATTCCCAGTTTTTTCAACCCATCTCTTATGGCATAGATTTTGATCTTCAGATGCTGGTTACCCTACTATGGACTTGCTCCAGTTTCAGTGTCTTTCCTAAAATGAACTTTACAGAAATAGACAAAATACTCCAGCAGTGGTATGGTCATGAAAAAGTATAAGGACATTACTCTTTCTCTTTTATATTTTTATCATGCCTCTTTTTGGCTTCTATGTCACACTACCAATTGATATTACTTCGAAGTCCATTAAAAGCCCTAACGTTGGGTTTTTTTTTTTTTTCATGTTACTGTTGTCTTACATTACCTCCTCTATCTTATAGTTGGGTAGCTGAATTTTTTAACCTAAGTGTAAATATTTACATTTTTTCCTATTAAAATTTAATCTTCCCCACTAAAATCCTACTTGTATGCCTCATTGTGGTTTGGTGATTGTCATAGGTTCTTAGAACCTGTGCTAGTTATGCACAAGGTCTGGAGACTCTTACCAAATTGAGGGAAAAACCAATTTGCAATATTGACATTATATCACTTGATCAAGGACCAGCATAGCTAATTTCAGAAAGGCTCATCTCTAGTTTGATCATAGGATAATAAATTTCTTGGCTACGGAAACTCTTCAAACCCACATATTAAATTATAGAAAAATTGTAATCTGTGTTGAAGGATACCTACATTGACAAAGTTTCAGGTACTTGACATATTGAAGTAAATTACATCTTATTAAATTTCGAGCTCTTTCTAGATACTCATTTTGATTTCTAATATATTAGCTATCCCTCCCAGATTCCTGTCATTGGTTAAAATGAACAACTGAAGGCCAAGGAAAGATTCCTGGGGCATTCCATTAGTCGTCTTCTCCCAAACTAAAATCTGTTCATTAGTTCTAGACATATATGGCATATAAAAACCTTGAGAGGCATAGTTTCTGAGTAATTAATCATTTTATTAATTATGCTAGCAAGGGATAAATAGGGATCAGTGGCTCTCTTGTCCAAAGACTTCTCGTGGAACCCACTCAATGCTCATATGCCTTTGGAAGAGTGGGTGTCCCTGAGGGTCGCAATCAACTTATTGATTAACAATGAGAAGAAGGAATATTATAATGAGAGGTGGATCTATTCTATTCTAATGAGGATCTAGAGGATGAGACTTTGCTCACTCTTGCTCCTGGACCACCCCCAACCTTGTGCAATCTGGACAAAGGATCTACTTCCCACCCAAGCCTGAGTAGAACAAAATGGGTTTCCCCACTTGGATTGGGTCCGAACAAGATTGAGGCAAAAGTTCATCCAATCTCATTATGAGCAACGTCCTTCAGTTGCTGGCTTGACTGAATAGAGAATGAGGATGTAGGAAGGGAAAAAACTCTGGACCTCCCCAATAATTCATTATTTAATAATAATTTCTCTCACATTCAAACAGTTCTGAATCCAAAATGCAAAATGCACAGCTAAGTATATTGTCATTGAACCCACATTTCTCTATCTTATTCCTAAAGATAGCATGAAAGAGCTTGCCAAATGGTTTTGTGAAATCCAAGTATATCATGTCTATGCCAGTCCTTTGATCTACCATTTCATTAAATCAAGTCAATGGGCTTTCCATTAAGTATCTACTCTGGCACTGTGCTAGGTATTATAGGTCCAAAGACAAAATTAAATACTTCCTGGCTTCAAGGAGCTTAGATTTTATTGTCAAAAATGAAAAGAGTTTCCTGGGACAAAGATGACTCTTGCCCAAATAAAATAAGCAGAGCTCTCTCCAAGTAGAGACAGGAAGGATTTTATTTATTTCTTTTATTTATTTATTTATTTCTTCTTACAAAGGTGGTCTCGCTACTAGAGGCAATCTAGTAGGAGAGGCAAAATACAAAATGCAAAGCTTGGTTATATAACCAAAAGACCACCTCTTTTCCCTCATTCTTGTTCTGTCCTATTCCCATTAATTAGGAACTGAGGTGCACAATCTTAGCTGCAAAAATCTGCTAGTGTTTGCAAGATGAAATGTCAATAACATCAAAAAGCAGAAGATACATGTCTAGCAGACATGAAAGGAGACAAAATATGTCATCAGTATCAGCTTAGATATGAAAGCAGAAGATAAATGTTCTAAAAATATCAATATAGAAATGAAAGCAGACAATATTTTATGAATCATGGGGATTTTAGGACATGGTGACCTGCCCAGAGTTTCACAACAGGATTTCCAATTTTATATTTGTACAGGTCAGATGGTGGTCAGTGGAAACAAGCCTGGGACATTCAGGCCTGTGGTTAAGTTTGCAGAGTCTGTGCTTTTCCCCTCCTATGCTTAGCTAAGCTTAGCAAAAACTTCAACTTATGACCAGGGAAGTAAGGCAAGGGTCCCAGGCTCCCAGATCAGGTTATGAAGTCTTAGGTACTTTAATGTTACCTGAGAAGTTTTCACTTTTATTCCATTCAATCCCTTTAATAATATATTCTAGAATTTTAACACCGTAAGAATATAAATTTAGAGCTAGGAGGGATCTTAGAGACAATTGAGGACAAACCTCCTCATTTTATAGATAAGGAAACTAACATACACAAAGTTTAATTAACTTGCCTAGAGTCCTATTGTTGTTGTCTGAGGTAGGATTTGAATGTCTTCTTACTCTAAAGCTCACACCTCATGTACTACACAGTGCTGCCTTTCCAGAGCCCAAATCAAATTCAGGGTCTAACTAAAGCTCAATAACCCCTATTTTGAAGAATTTATTATTGTTGTTTTTCTTTTTTCAGTAATGACCAACTCTTTGTGACCCCATTTGGGACTTTCTTGACAAAGATACTGGAGTGGTTTGCCATTTTTTTTTTCCAGCTCATTTTACAAATGAGGAAACTGAGACAAACAGGGGTAAGTGACTTGCTCAGGATCACACAGCTGCTAAGTGTTTAAGGCTGGATTTGAATTCAGGTCTTCCTGATTCCAAGTCCAGTGTTCTTTCCATTGTGGCCCCTATCTGCCCATAAAGAACCTATACTCTTAAAAAAAAAATTTGGGACATTTACCTGTTATCTGTTTTTCATGTTATTCTCAATTGGTATGAATATTAGGAACTTCCCCCACTCCTGGTCCCATTCTATTTTTTTTTATACTTTCTTGATCAGATTTGCAAGTATATATACAAAAATCTATTGTGCCTTATTATGTATACTCCATCTTAGTTAAGAGCCTGTCACTTCAGTATCTTAAATTGGTTGTGCTTTTGTGTAGATATGCCTTTGGAGAATACAAATATATTGTTGAGGTTTAGGGTTTAGGTGTGTTCGACACCCCATAATACCAACACATCAGGTTCTGCTGAATGAATTTGACTCAAGCCTTCTGTTAATCAAAGAAAAGCAAAGTTTATTAAAGAATCGCCAAAAATGGGTAGACTCTTAAGGACCCTAAGTATTTGTGATGCTTGTATTGGACAAGTGGGCCAGAGAAATCTGACACAGACTGAGTCTTCACTAAATTGAATCTCAGCATCTTCATGGAGGCAAGATGGATCTTATATACAGAAAGACTGTGGGAGGGATCTAGGGGTGATCTAGAGAAGGGGTTTGGGGAGG
Source organism: Pseudochirops corinnae (assembly GCA_028646515.1). Taxonomy (NCBI): domain Eukaryota; kingdom Metazoa; phylum Chordata; class Mammalia; order Diprotodontia; family Pseudocheiridae; genus Pseudochirops; species Pseudochirops corinnae. The sequence continues at coordinate 93,130,363 of CM053586.1, forward strand.
GTCTTGAGGAGAAGTCTAAGGAGGATATTGATATAACTGGGGTCAGACTCTAGGAATGGGATTAAGCATGGGAAATACTTGAAGGCTACCTGGAGATGAGAGACCATGGAGGGCTAGGTTAGTTTAAGGGTAACAGATTCGAATATAGATATTTTGATAGAATCAAAGGTGAAAAGTAGCTGGATAATGGAGGGCTAAGCTAGGTTAAGAGTAACAGAGATTTGGGCCCGGGGATGATAAAAGGCTTAAGACCTCAGGAAAATGCCTCATCAAGTGGGAACATTCAAGGAGAGTTCCCAGAGCCTGTACCCCATAAATATGACTAGAAAACTTGCTTAACCCCCACATTTATGTTACCTTCTAATGAGATTTGGATGGTAAAGTAAATTATAATCCCTGCTTATGTTATTCCCCTATTTGAAACACTAAACTGGCTCATGAAATGCCAGTGAATAAAAATCCTTTGGATAGCATTTAGGACCTCCTTACAATATGGCCCCAAATATTTTTCCAGGTGATTCTCCCCAAATTCCCTCGTCATATACTCTATGAATACTCAGTCCTCCCAGAAAATGTCTAACACTTTCCTGCTAATAGCTCACAAGGACAGCTAGGTGGCACAGTGGATAAAGTACCAGACTAGGAATCAGGAAGACTCATCTTCATGAGTTCAAATCTGGCCTCAGACACTCATGAACTATATGACTTTGGGAAAGTCACATAAGCCTGTCTGGCTCAGTTCCTCATCTACAAAATGAGTTGGAGAAGGAGATGGCAAATCACTCCAATATCTTTACCAAGAAAACCTTAAATGGGGCCATGAGGAGTCAGACACAACTAAAAAATGACTGAACAACAGCAACAATAATAGCTCATGAGGAATTTCTAGTTATATAATTCAAACACCCTGAAGTAAGTGAAGGATAAAGGGTGATTGAATTTCACATGGACTAGTGTTCTTCAAAGTACAGGAAGTACCACAATAACAACACCACAAACATTAATGACAACCAACGTTGTATTGCTACTTTGTGTGTGTTATGACATTTCATGCTCAGAACAGACCTGTAAGGGCTGTTATGCCTTCTTTACAGATGCGGAGAGAGGCAAAGTTCATTATTTAAGGTAATAAAAGCAGCAAGTACAAGAACAAAAATTCAACCCCAAGTGGACTAAATCTCGATCTACTACTCCTTCCACTATGCCAAACTATTTCTCTCCATAGTTTGCAGTTCTATTCCAGTATTCTGATCCGTAGACACAGATAATTCAGAACTTTCCCAGGATACAGATACTTTTTAGAGCAGAGGGCATCTAAGACTAAGAGTCATGAGATCAGAATTCTAGCCCTAGAGCTATCGTTAACTAATTCTTTCACCTTGGACTCTTTAACTTCTTTGGACTTCATCTTTATCAGATCCTTTCAAGCTCCACATGATATGATTTTATGCATATAAACTATAGGTATCATCTGTTAACTAGTTTTAAACACTAGAATATAATCCTATAATCTATAATATAATCACAGTGCATAGAGTACTGGGACTACAGTCAGGAATACCTGAGTTAAAATCCAACCTCAGATACTTACTAGCTTTATGATCTTGGGCAAATCATTCAACCTGTGTACCTCAGTTTTTTTCATCCATAAAATGGGGATAAAATAGCATCTATTCTGCCTAGTCAGCTAGGTGGCCAGTGGTTACAGTGCCAGACCTGAAGTCAGGAAGACTCATCTTCCTAAGTTTAAATTTGCCCTTAGACACTTACCAGCTGTGTGACCCTGGACAAGTCACTTAATCCTATCTGTCTGTTTCCTCATCTGTAAAATGAATGGAAAAAAAATATGACAAACCACTTCAATATCTTTGCCAAGAAAGCTCCAAATAAAGTCACAAAGAGTCAGACAGAAGTGAAATATTGAAAAACAGTTTGCAGGATTATTGTGAAGATGAAATGAGTTAATATTTGTAAAAAGTGCTAAACGCTTATCCTGGTATGGGGTATAAAGGCTTATTCTCTTCTCACCTTCCCTTTATCTACCTTACTTCTTGGAGACTATTAATATGAACCTTTTGTCTCAGTATCACGAAATAGCTTAGTGCTAAAAAAACAAAGATCTGTCTACGGTTTGGACGAAAGGGAATTCTTAAGGATCTCTCCAGTGGCATGTTTGTAAATGATTAACAATATAGTCTAAGGGGAAAAATTGCACACACAATACACTTTTAAGTTTAACTCACTTTAAAAATATTATCTCCATTACTTAATTGAGTTGATACAGTCAAGAAATCATAAATCAAGCCCCGATTTCTGATTTCTGAAGTGTAGATACTCAACCAAAAATCTTTTAATTATATTTTATTTCATTATGTATTTCCTAATTACGTGTAAAATATTTTTAACATTCATTTTTTAAAAATTTTGAGTTCCAAATTCTTTGCCTCCCTCCCTCTGCTACCCCACCCTTTGAGAAGGCAAACAATATGATATTGATTATACATGTCACACTAAAAATTTAACAATCAGCTTCTACCAGCTGCTTCATGTTAGATCCAGCACACCCCTTCTTCTGTCCCTCTCTAGTAAGTGACTTCCACAGTCACTGAGAAAATCTGAGAACTACATAAGGATACATAGTGATTATAAATTGATGAAAAATAAAGCATCCATGCCTGGCATTTATTCAAAACCCAGGACTGATGATCTTGATTTCAATTTAATGGGCAAGAAAAGTCTTCACTAAGCTTGATAGGAGGCATTCCCATCAGCAGCTGCTCTAAAAGAGGGTTCCAGAGAGAACATTATGATTAATACACATAAATGCCTCTATCAAATGTTCAATTTCACCTTAGGTTTTTAATCTGCCTTTGCCACATTCCTGAATCAAAGAGAGAATCTGATCCTTGGCATTCTAACTGTAGCAGCAAAATTATATAACCAGAAATCTGAACAGAAAAGTAGAGAAAGCTGGAAATATTTTTAGTGCCTCTGTGAACAAGGGTTAAGACTTCAATTAAGCAAACTTATACTACAAGCCCCCAGCAGAGAGAATCACTGGGACCATAGGGTGAAGTGTTCCAAGACCTTACTAGACTAAAGATGAAAAATAAGCAATAAAATAGGCATTATCCCCAGGGTAGGTAGTTGAGCTGAAAGTTTATTAGAGCATAATATATCATGGGAAATGACTGCTGGCTCCATTGACCACAATAACACCATGCCACAGATTTGTATTGAATTCAGGCAAGAGAAATGGAGTTTGGAGAAGATTGTAGTATTCAAAGATGGGCACATTTGTCCTTGTTTTGTGGGACATCAATGGCAAGAGCTATTTCTAACCTCTTCTTGGGTTTATATATAAAGTAGGTGGTGCCCCTTGAAGCACTTGGAGTGACATGGAAGGAATGTTATACAAATACAAGAATTTAATGGCTTCATAAATGTCATCATAATCAGAGGGCAAGACATTGTACTGCTATTCAGATCTGTTTCAACAAATACTAAAATGACAAGGAGGTGGAATGTACTTAGAACATAGGGAGGAGAAGAGAAAGGATACTCCAAGCACTGGAAACAATCAATCAATCAATCAATCCAGGAGCATTTGTTAAGTGCTTACTCAGTGCAAGACACTGTGTTAGGTCTTAGGTACTCAAAGACATTAGTGAAGCAATCCTTGCTGTCAAGTTTACTTTTGATTGGGGATGGGGTTACATTTATTAGTATACAGGCATATACATTTATAAGTATATATAAAATTAATATATGGTAGAGTTCAGGGGTGTTTTTTAGGGGGGGGGCAGACACTAATAATTAAGGCATTCAGGACAGGCATCATGTGGAAGGAGGTACCTGAGTTAAACCTTGAAGGAAACTAAGGATTCTAAAATATAGAAGTGAGGATAGAGTCATCCTAGGCAGAGGGGAGGAGGGAGGTAAAATGTTCAGTGACGTGATTTGGAAAAATCATTTTGGCAGCTGTGTGTGGGATAAATTGAAATAAGGAGAGACTTGAAGCAAGGCTATCAAATAGGAGGCCATTGTAGTAATCTATTTGAGAGGTGATCAGGACCTGAAGAAAGGGTGGCAGTGTGAGTGAAGGAAAGGGGACAGATACAAAAGATATCATGGAACTAAGAAAAAGTTTCAGCAACCAATTGGATGCTTGTGATGAGAAGTGCTCAGGGTCCATATTAGACCAAGGGCAGCGATAATAGAAGAGCAGTAATGGACATGAAAGATGTTGCAGAGAAAGATTTGATGGGCACCTGACAAGGATAAAGGGAAGTCAGGGGAAAGTAAAAGATGATAAAAACCAGGGTGACTGAAAGGTTGGTGATACTATTGCTGGAAATAAAACCAGGAAAGAGTCAGTTGAGGGAGAAAGATAATTTCATATTTGAACATGTAAGATAAGTCAGAAGACTTGAGTTCAAATCACTACTCTAACATTTAATACTCATTTGACCCTGGACAAGACATTTAAATTACCTGGTCTCATAGTTCTCATCTATGTAGCTAAGACCTTGGATGACAAAGACTAGAGGAAAAAGTGGCATTATAGAAAGGTGGCACAGTAGATAGATTGCTGGCTGGAGTCAGAGAGACTCATTTTTATGAGTTCAAATCTGTCCTCAGACATTTAGTAGTGGAATGACCCTGGACAAGTCAGTTAACTCTGTTTGCCTTAGTTTACTCATCTGTAAAAGGAACTGGAGAAGGAAATGGCAAACCACTCCAGTGTCTTTGCCAAGAATATCTCAAATGGGTCATGAAGAGTTGGACATGACTGAGAAATGACTGAACCAAAAAAAAAAAAATGCCAAGGAAGTAAATTTAAATCTGTGGCAAAAAAAAGAGTTTCATATTCTCCTTAAGTGGAAAAGCTTGGAAAAGTTTCAACTTCTTATTTTTGCATTAGTAATAAAATTGAAAAAAATTAGTTTTTTTAAAATAATGGTCATCTTTTCTACATAATGTATACAAATCACTGCTTGATAAATGCCTTGTAATAAAAGAAGTTCAGAGCATTGGCTATATTTTTCTATAAATGTAGAGGTAAATCAATCAGTCAGCCAGACAAGAGGTTTTTATTAAGTGCCAAGCATTGTGCTAAGTGCTGGGGATAGAATGACAAATACATGATCCCCACCATCAAGGAGCTCACATTTTGTTAGAAAAGACAACATGGAATGAAGTATCGACATGCAAAAAACATACAGAATAAAGGGCAGGTCATCTCAAAAGGAAGGCATCATTGTGTTTTCAGGGATGAAGAGTAGTTAAGACTTTTATTAATATAGAATGTGAGAAATGAATTGAAGATTGTAGCAAGCCAAGGAAGCCAGGAGGGGAAGGTGGAGAAGAAGAGCATCCTAGTCATGGGGAAATGACTGGTTCAAATACCTGGTGCAGGTAGATGGGATTCTCTAATGATATTAGACCCAGGGGTGGGGAACCTGGGACCTCAAGATCACATGTGACCTTCTAGGTCCTTGGCTATGGCCTTTTGACTGAGTCCAAGTTTTAGAGAAGAAATTCTTTTATTAAGGGGATGTGTTCTGTGAAGTTTGGATTCAATCAAAGGGCCACACGTAAAGACCTAGAGGACCACATGTGACCTCAAGGCTGCAGGTTCCCCGCCCCTGTTTTTCTAAAGCTCTCATATTTCCCTTCCTCCCTTCCTCTCCATTCTTCCACATTATAAATTGAGTTGGAGACACCTAAGCTTAGGATAAGATAACCCAAGCTACCAGTTTTTGAGGATTTCCCCTTTTTAACCTCCCCTCCCCCCAATCATTCCCAATTTATTTTCTTTAATTTATTTGCTATCTCTGTGTCAAGAGATACTGTAGCACAATGAATTACATTGCTTTCACTTTAAGTTCTTTAATGTTTTGTATCCTTTGCATTTCTGTTATTGAATATTACAGTGATTTCTAAGGTAGATTTTCAACAGTAAAATTAATCACACTGAGGATATGATTCTCCCAAGTCCATTCATTGATTAGTACTATTTATGTTACCTTTTCCTATTGCCTTTTATATGATTATGTGGTGCTCTAGTGACAGAGGGCAACAAACTCTTCTTTTACCCATCGTGCAAAACCAACTTCAATTCTCATTTCTTCTGAATATCTCACTCTTATTCTAACAAATGAGGACCAATAATTTTTAGATTGTGTTTATGGATGTCTGAAATAAGATGTGCTAAGAAAGAAATTAGGGACTATGATTTCATGGGTGTAAGGAACCCCCAGATTAGGAAAGTTTCTACTAATTCAAGTAGGCATCATCTCTGAAACTTAAAATCTTTGAGAGTTGTCTCTAGTACAACTATCAAACACATGGCCTGCAGGAGCATAGCCAGAGCCAGATTAAAATGTAATTGGGAAACCCACATAAATCATTGGCATTTCTATATATTACTAACAAAGCCCAACAGCAAGACATAGAAAGAGAAATTCCATTTAAAGTTACTGTAGACATTATAAAATATTTAGGAGTCTGCCTGCTAAGACAAACAGAATTATAAAACACTTTTCACTCAAATAAAGTCAGATGTAAATAATTGGAAAAACATAAGTTTTGCTCATGGGTAAGCCAAGCTTATATAACAAGAATGACAATTCTACCTAAATACTTTACTTATTCAGTACCATACCAATCCAACTACCAAAAAATTACTTTATAGAGCTAGAAAAAAATAATAATAATATTCATCTGGAAGAACAAAAGGTCCAAAATACCAAGGGAATTAATGAAAAGAAATAGCAAGGGAAGGCAACTGAGCCATACCAGATCTTAAATTGTATTATTAAGCAAGACTCATGAAAACTGCTTGGTACTGGCTAAGAAATAGAGTGGTGGATCTGTGGATTGGGTACATAAGACACAACACTCAATGACTATAGTAAACTACTGTTTGGTAAACTCAAAGACTTGAGCTTCTGGGATAAGAACTCACTGTTTAGCAGAAACTTCAGGAAAAACTGGAAAACAGTATGGCAGAAACTAGGCATGAACCAACATCTTTGACTGTAGACCAAGGTAAAGTCAAAATGGGTACACAATTTAGCTATAAAGGCTGATGGCATAAGTAAACTAGAAGAGCGAGGAATGCTTTACCTGTCAGATTTATGGAGAAGGGAAGAATTTATGACTAAACAAGAGATACAGAGCATTTTGAAATGCAAAATGGATGATTTTGATTACATTAAATTGAAAAGGTTTTACACAAAGCCATTTCAGTCAAAATTAAAATGGAAACAGAAAGCTGAAAAACAATTTTTACAGTCAGTATCTCTGATAAAGGTCTCATTTCTAAAACAAATAAAGAACTGAGTTAAATTTACAAGAATACAAGTCATTCTCCAATTGATAAATGGTCAAAACATATGAACAGGCAGTTTTCAGATGAAGAAATTAGAACCATCTATAGTATTGTGCAAAAATGCTCTAAATTGTTATTGATTAGAGAAATGCAAATCAAAACAAGTCTGAGGTACTACATCACACCTGTCAGATTGGCTAACATGACAAAAAAGGAAAATGATAAATGTTGGAGATGTGAAAAATTGACACACTAATGCATTGTTGGTGAAGTTATGAACTGACCCAGCCATTCTGGAGAGCAATTCGGAACTATGCTGGAAAGGCTATAACCTTGAATCAGCAATACCACCTCTAGGTCTGTATCCCAGAAAGATCATAAACATCAGAAAAGGACCCACATGTACAAAAATATTTATAGCACCTCTTTTTGTGGTGGCCAAAAATTGGAAATTGAGAGGATGTCCATAAATTGGGGAATGACTGAACAAGATGTAGTATATGAATGTAATGGAATACTATTGTGCTATAAGAAATGATGAGCGGGAGGGTTTCAGAAAAAATCTGAACTGATGCTGAATGAAGTGAGCAGAATCAGGAAAACATTGTGCATTGTAAAAGCAACATTGTGCAATGATTAACTACCTCTTAGCACAGCAAGAATCTAAAGCAACTCCAAGAGACTCATGACAGAAAATGCTATCTATATCCAGAAAAAGAACTATGAAGTCTGAATGCAGATAGAAGCATACTATATGCTCTCTCTCTTTATTTGTTTATTCTTTCTCATGGCTCCTCTCATTAGTTCTAATTCTTATTTACAACATGATTAATGTGAAAACACATTTAATATGAATGTATACATAAAGCCTATTTCAGATTGCATGCTGTCTTAGAGTAGGGAGGGAGGAGGAATGGGGAGAAAATATGGAACTCAAAATCTTATGGAGGTGAAAGTTGAAAATATATAAATTAATACAAAAGAATAAAATTAATAAATTAATAAATTAATTAATGCATAATAAAATAAACAAATTAATAGAAAATCTAAAAATGTATTTGGGAAATATTTAACAAAATAAATAAAAATTTAGAAATATTTAGATGATATTACACTGATTTTATGCTTTAAAAATAACTTAATATGTGGTCTGCATGATGTATGGATTAGTGACCCCCATTTAGTATGTTTTAGTTGGACAATACTGCTCTATAACACTGAGTTTAAATGACTTTTCCAGGGTCATAAAGCCAATATATGTCAAAGATAGGTCTTGAACCTGGGCTTTTCTGGCTCCAAGATCACTTCTGTGTTTAATTCAACATACTATCACCCCAAGTTTGCCTGGAGAGGGCAAGCTGGCTCATGTATACCAATAAAGGACCATCTGTTAGTGATTTTACTTTTCTGTAACATAATTAACATAGACTAGTATGCAGAGGTATGCCTGGGGAAAGTACTCAGAGTTACAAATGTCAGGGCTACCTCTGAAAAAAAGCTCAAATGTTTTCCACTTAGTTCTTGCTGGTAAGAGGAGTCTGAGGTGGTTATAAATATTGCCAAGTAGATGATCTTTCATTTCTTTACCCATATGTTTTATTCATTTGTTTACCCTCAGCAAAACCTGTGCTCATAAAAGATGATCTGGAAAGGAAGCTAAAGGATGAGCATGATCATAAACACATCAATGAAAATTTAGTTGAGGATGTAAAGCAAAAATTATAAGAGAGGACCTTCCACAATAAAGCCCACTCTTGAAGATGGTAAGTGTGCATTACAAACTTCCATGTTCATACCCAATGGATTATTTTTAATCTATAGATAATCATTCTTTAGCAAGCTAATTTTCTCAGGTTTGTGCTTTGAGCTTTTTAGCAAGAAGAGCAACATGACAGAAATAGATGAAGTTCAAATGGATACTTAGAAAGCACATCTCTTATAACCAAGAGAAAAGTAAAAAATAATTATCCCCAAACAATAGAGACTCCTCCTTTTCATTTTAACCCCCTCTCTGCTTCTCTGATAGGAGGTAACAGCAATGTGTGGTAAATGTTTATCAGCCTGCTTTCCAAAGCAAAACAAAACAACAACAACAACAAACACCACAATACACTTTTTTTTAAATAACATTTATTTATTCATTCATTCATTCATTCATTCATTTATTTATTTACTGTTTGGAGGACAATTGGGGTTAAGTGACTTGCCCAAGGTCACACAGCTAGTAAGTGTGTCAAGTGTCTGAGTCTGGAATTGAACTCAGGTCCTCCTGACTCCAGGGCCAGTGCTCTATTCACTGTACTACCTAGCCATCCCCACAACACACTTTTAAGCTTAATCTGCATTATCAACCTTTCTCTATCACTTTCTTAAGTCTAGAAGATCAACAAAACAATAAATCAAGCCTCAATTTGTAACATTTTGCTTTTCTTCAATACATATTTCTAAACAAGTCAATTTATATGTCATAGACACAGCCTTGATCCACACAGGTATGTTTAATCTTGCGCATAATGTCCAAACACCAAAAAAGTTTCCTTAGCTTGTTACTGAGAATGGGATAGCAAATTTTGTTTCCTTAGAAATTCCCCTAACCTTCAACTGATCTGATATCTAGCTCAGACCAAAGTGATAGAAGCTACATTCTAAGAAGGATCTCAATAAGCAGGGGGTCCAGAAGAGGGCATCTAGGATGGTAAAAGTGTTTGAATATTAGGATCATTTGCAGGAAATGGAGACAGCCTGGAGAAGAGAAAACTCAGGGGAACACGAGATGTATCTTGAAATCTTTGAAAAAAAATTTATTTGGAAGAGGGATTAGACTTTTTATTAGTCCAAGAAGGTAGAACGCAGAGGTAGTATTGATCTGGAGTTATAGGATCAGGATTCAAATTCCAACTCTGCTGCTTGTTAGTAGAATAGCAAATGCTCTGAGGTTACTATCCTAAATCCCACTTGCACTGGCAAGTTGGGTCCTCAGTGCATGGCTGCTATGTTTTTCCTCTGGGTTTAAAGGAGCCATTGTGCCTGAAGGTGGTTTTCTAGTGCTAGAGCTCAGTAGGTTCCATGAGTATGCTTCTAGCCATAATTATCAGTTGATACTAACTAGCCAGACAGAATTAATTAGCTTTTAGAAAGCAGTATTTACTAAGGTAAACTCAGTAAGAAGACTTGGTAGAAAACATCCTCCCCAAAAATCTGTGACACATACACCAAAACTTTTGATTTCCAAGGGAAAGTGGGCTTTGACAGAGATTGCTTGTTATAAAAAGATAGCTCACAACTCCTAGTTGGAAAAGTTCTTTTCTATACTTCCTGGCATTCTCTTTAAGTTCCCCTTTAGGAATGGTGTAGCTTCTATACTGGACTCCATGTAGAAGCTTCAAGCTGTTCCTATGAATCTGGACATTTCATGCATTTGAGTACAGATTGTGCATCTGATCTGTGGTCTTTGTCTGTTGTCTGAGAACTAGCAAAGAGACTCATCACTAAAAAGTTGACCACTAGGCGATCATCTATTTTTTCACCCACAGTAAGTCATAAAATGCAAAACAAAACAAAACCTCCCTGCCCCTCAAAAGCATGAAATGGTGTTTGGTATTGTCTGGTTTTCCGGCAAAATAGCAGATAAGGAATCAGAGGATACTTAAGCTATATACAAATGTTAACTATTCTTACTGTATTCTTAATGTCCAAGGTTTGTCCAAAAGCTAGTGAGTGAATAGACACAATACATATGACAGCAACTGACTCCTTTGTTGGATTTTGTCTCCCTTGAATTTCTGTGCATCTCAGGTCTTTGTAGTTAACTTTCTGTAGTATCAAGCTCAACAGATATATAGTCTTCTCCTTCCCCCTCTTTTTTTCTTTTATCCTTGAGTTCCTTTTGATTATTTTGGCAAAATACCCAGCAAGTACGTTCTTACTAACCTTTGCTAGGTATCGTACTCAGTCTCTGGCCAGAAATCAGTCACATCTATGGTTTAAGTGGTGGTTGGGGAATCCAGATCCCAGGCTCATATACCACCTTCTTGATATGTCTTAGAAATTTCTCTGTTAAAGTGTCTTAGATATGTACCTTGGGAAAACAACAGATCTCACTATTATTATCAGATCAACAACTAGGAGATTAGCCCATTCTGTTTAAAAAAGTTTTCAACATTAAAAAAAAGAGGAATTGAATGAAAGTAATGGCATTGACTCTCACTATGACCACTTCCTGGAGAAGTTTAACTGTTGTCAAATAACCATTGGAGCATGGAAGTCAAAACAGCCTGAAAGTTTATGTTGCAAGAAAGTGATTGGTGGTGGCAGCCAAGGAGAGTCATCTTTTGAGTTGAAGTGCCAAAACAAAGGTTCCAAATGTAGTAAAATATTCATAATAATACTTTTCATGAAATTGGGAGACTAATGCTCTGTTGGTAGAATGATGAACTGATTCAACCATTCTGGAGAGCAATTTGGGACCATACCCAAAGGGCTATAAAACACGAATAGTCTTCGACCTAGCAATACCACTACTAGGTCCATATCCCAAAGAGATAAAAAGCAAACAATCAAAGAAAGGACCAATATGTACAAAAAAAAATTTGTAAAAGCTCTTTTTGTGGTGACAAAGAATTGGAAACTGAGGAAATCAATTAGGAAATGACTGAACAAGTTGTGGTATATGAATATGACGGAATATCATTGTGCTTTAAGAAATGATTAGCAAGATGCTCTCAGAAAAACCTGGAAAAAACTTACATAAATGGAGGCAAAGTGAGGTGAGCAAAACCAGGAGAACAGTAAAGACAGTAATAGTAATACTGTATCAATGATCAGCTGTGAAAGACTTAGTTACTCTGATCAAGACAATGATCCAAGGCAATTCTAAAGAATCTATAATGATAAACGCTATATACCTCCAGAGGCAGACCTGATGAACTCTGAGTGCAAACTAAAGTATGCTTTTTTAAGATTTTCTTTATTTTTCTTGTTTTCTTTCTTTTTTGGTCTGTTTTCTTTCAAAACATAACTAATATGGAAAAATATTTTTGTATGTCTGCACATGTATAACCTGCATCAAATTTCTTGTCTTTTCAACGTGGGGTGAGAGGAAGGGAGATAACTTAGAACTCAAAGTTTTAAGAAACAAATAAAAATTATTTTTACATGCAATTGGGGAAAAATAAGATGTTAAATAAATGGTCCAAAACAAGAAATAAAATAATCCTTTTCCTGGTAACAAAAAAAGGAAACAAATTGGATTCCACAAATTGAGAACTGGCTGAATAAAATATGACATATCAATTTAATGGATATTATTGTATTATAAGAAGTAATAAATATGAGGAATTCAGATAAATGCAGGAATTCTTGATGTGAACCCTTATAGAATAAAGAAAGAACCAGAACAGCATAGGGAATAATCACAATAATACAAATGCCAGCAATGCTAAATGTAATTTGAATCCCCAATAAATGCAATAATCAGTCTTGGTCCTGAAGGGTCACATTTTTTTTTCCTCATGATAAAAAAATATGTGGGATTGTAGGCATGGAACTTTGCTATCAGACATAGTCACTGTGTTGAATAATCTTGAAGAAGTCTTAAAAAGATTGTTATAGAAAATCATGATGAGTGGTCCACTGAGAAATTATTGTGTTGCAAAAAAAAGGACATAAACCTTTAAAAGAAGAGTACAAAAGGGTCATTGGCAAAATATTATGAAAAATAAATAATGGGAAAACAATGAACAGTATTATCTTATAAAAGTGTTAAAGACAGGGGAAAATAAACCTTTAGAGGCCTTGGCATGAGATCCAGCTAAATCAAATTATCCTGAGAGCATTTGAAAATACATGCACCTGAAATGAAGACAATAGGCACCAAATTATCTAGTTCTGCTGACATGACATTGTTGACTTGTTTTCATTATTGATGACAGTAGAACCATGACATTGGTACTCAGCTACCAAAACATGAGGAAATTCTAATGACCCTTAAAGAGATGAATTCAGGAAGAGCAAGAGAATCTAAGTAAAAAAGTACAAAATCAATCCATGCTGCTGCAATCAAATCTTCAAATAATCCTGGAAGACTCTTTTCTTATAAAAACTCACACTTTGGTGAGTTTTCTCGTTATATTGCTCATAATTCCTTTCTCGAAAAAAAAAAGGAAATGCCTGTCTTCTTCCAAGTTACTGGACTCAAAAGATTTCTAAGCTCTGATACAAGGAGGATACTCATGGTTGACTTGCTTTCACAAGTTTTATTATTATTATTATTTATTGGAAAATACACAAAGATAAAAATGAGCAATCCCTAGAGTACATTAAGTAGATCGACTAGTCTACATACATAACCCTTTTTTCCCAGTATGTGCTAAATGCCAGCAATTAATTGACTGTCATCCTGGTGTCTGCTCCTGTTCCTACCAGAATAGGAGTTTTGTTAAAGGGGAAGGATGCACCCTTCTGTATTGATTTGAGGTTCAATAGGACTCTAGATCAGGAATCATGTTTCAAATGGACTTTACTCAAACTTAAATTGGACTAGTTGGTGGATGGTGACTGTGATGTATGCATGCATGTACATATGTATGTGTATATGTATATATCCATGCATGTATAAATATGTGTGCACACAGATTCATGACCATGCATGTACACACATGAATGCATGTGCAAAAATGCATATACACACATATGTGTGCATGCATGTGTATGTATAGCAACAAAGTATTTTCTGAACCTTCGTCCCCAAAGTAGACATGTTCCTAGCCTTATGTTATATATGAAAGCTTAGAAAAGTTATACTGTCTCCTAGCCTAGTAGGAAACTACTTCCATAGTAATCTACCTCCAGATTTCTAGGCAGGCCACAGGAACCTGTAGTAGAGCACAATCTATGTTCTGATCATTGATCACTATTGTGTATTTCATTGGTCCCAAGTCTAGATAGCCTTTATGTAGTGGATAACAGGGACTCAGGGGAGTGATCTTATGAACTGATACAGAAAGTAGGTCCAAAGAAACGTTAATAACACACTATAGAGTAAAACTGCAGGATGTTACAAAAGATTTTGTATTATCTATAGTTTTTGTTTGATCTAATCGCATCTCTGTGATTTCTTAGAAAGGAATATTTTAGAAAAAATTCTTTATTCTAACAGCTCTTCTTGCTCAATTGGAAACTACAAACATTTTTTTTCATTACTGATTAAAAACTTGAACAAAAGTTAATCACAGAGCAGTCAGATTTCTTATTTTAGGAACTTACTGAGAAAGGGGAAAGGTGCTTTTATTAGTATTACATTATTGTCCTGGCTGTAATATTCATAGGATTTTTCATTTTAGAATTTCTTTCAGGAAGTGACCAGTGAATTCTTTTAATTTCTACTTTGTCTTCTACTTCTCAGATATCTGACCAGCATTCTTTTAAGATTTCTTGAAATATATGTCTAGGCTTGTTGTTATTGTTTTATATAGCTTTTAGGTAGTCCACAGAGGCTTAAATGATCTCTTCTTGACCTATTTTCCTGGTCAGTTGTTTTTCCTATACTTCACATTTCTATGTTTTTTAGTTTGTTTTATTATTTCATCACATCTCATATAGTCATTAGCTTCCAATGGGCAACTCTTATTTTCAGAGTTATGTTCTCCAGTAAGATTTTATACCTCCCCCCCAATCTCTTAATTTTCCTTTCATATCTTTCTTGTCTATCTCTTGCTTCTTTTAAAATTATTTCCTCAACTGCTCCTATCTAGTTTTTTTTTTAAATCATTTTAGTTTCTTCTTTAACTCTCTTAAGAATTCTTGTTGGACTTGTATAAAAACTGCATTTATCTTTGAGGTTTTGCTTGTAGGTTTGTTTGTTTGTTTTAAATCATTCACTTCTGTGAGCTTCCCTGTCACCATAATAGCTCTTTGCAGTTGGCTTCTTTTTTTTGTTTGCCCATTCTTCCAGCTTACTTCTTGACTTAGTACTTTATGATATTTTTGGGCACTGCACAAATCTGAGGTAAATGTTTGTCCTTTGCTGCCATCCTTTTACATCAGGTTTGATTTTATCATCTTTATTCTAAGATACTGCTCTCTGCTTCTAGGACAAATTCCACACCACTACCATTTGCTTACTAGAACTTGTTCTGTGCTTAATACACAAGTAGGGCCAGCACTCACAACCACTCCTCTCCACTCTGAATCTCTGACCTGGCATTGAGTGGTAGGCAACAGCGCTGCCAGATGAAACTTCTTCCTACTTTCAGCGCTTATTCAGGGACCCCCTGGATGCTTTCCTATCCTTACCCTCTCTCAGTGGACCCACCCAGTATCTGGGTGCTAGAATGTTCTTTGTTACAGCCCCTGGAAGTTTTTGCCAGCCTATATCCCGACCTCTCTGTTCAGTTCCCTAAGTTTAATGGTAATGGGGATTTGGAGATCTTCCCTGCCCCTTGTAATAGCAAGCAAACAAAAATTTAGCACCTTGTTTCAGTTGAGCCTTGCACGTTATCATATCATTATTATGTCAAGTCCTTGTTAAGAAACAGAACTTGTGAAACCCATAGTGGAATGGACTTGCCAAAGACAGGAACAGGGAGGAGCTAGTGACCATATATAAGGAGAAGCACAAGCTGAGACAGAGTCAGAACTGTTGGAAGCAAGCAGCATGGAGGCTGAGCAGCTAGCCTGAGTGAGAGAGGGGCATTCTTGCTTAACGGAGCCTGTTTTGTTTTGAAGGCCTGATGGAGGGAAGGTTTGGGAAGGTGTGGGAATGTTGGTATTCACTACATTGGTTATGTGTACCAACTTTGTGGTCACTATGATGAATTTGGCTTTCTGGTTCTGGGATTCAGTTTTTTGGTATTTGAATAAATACTTTGGGTTCTGTCCTCCATGTGGAGAGCCTGTTACATTTTGTGATTCCCAACTACACCAGCATATTCATAGTCACTGTGGGTGCTGTGAACATCATATTCACGTTACATTAAGCCAAACTGGGTTAGAAAAATGACAAAATGAGACCTCTTGGCTTTCTTGATAAGACTTATGTCAGATACATTCTCTAGATTGTTATTGAGGAGGTGTAAGAAAAGAGTTTGACTCTAATGCTTCCTCTGACTATGCTATTGACTCCTCTAGACTTAAGAAAGACATGGAAAAAATGCTAATGATTCAGATTAAAATTTAAAATGTTACGCATACTTTTTACCCCTTTAGGATTCCAGTTATTAAGCTACCAGAACAGCTTTGTTGTGTGTAAGACCCTTGGTAAACCACTTAACTTCTCTTCTTCTAAAATCAAGGGGTTGGATTAGACACTCTCCAAAGTCCCTTCAGGCTTGAAATCCTATTAACTTTTTGTATTTATTTTCTTAAATCAAATCAGCAGCAAAGGTTAATGAAACTGGGAATTATTGGGATGACAGATTAAACAATCAAGCACAATATTATAATAATATATCATGTATAATAAATTATATAAGGACTTTGTAGTGCATAGGAAAGCTGAAGCTGGTGGATTGCTTGAGTTTAGGAGTCTTGAGCTGCAGTGGCCTAAGGTAATTAGGTGTCCACACTAATTCCTGTACCAATATAGTGCGACCTTGGGAGTGGGGGGGATTACTAGGTTGCCTAAGGAGAGAGGCAATCTGGCCCAGGTTGAAAGTGGAGCAGGTTGCATGCAACACGGCAGATGCAGCACAACAGGGGATGCTGGGGAAAGCTGATCCATCAAACCCAGGGACCATTCCCGGGCTTATCACCACAGGACTGGATATGTATTGGAGCTGGATAAGAGATAAATGCTGGGCCTGTGGCAGGGACAACAGCTACTCCTAGGACTAACAACCCACAGCCTGGAAATTTAGAAATCACATACCTGAACTGGGGACCAGGATGGTGGCATAAACACCAACTGCTCTAATCCTCCCCCCTCCCCCGACCCTGAAAACCCAGAAATTATTGCCCAAGAATAAAATCCTAAAATGGTGGAACCAACTAAAGGCTTGGGAGTCCTAGAGGAATGGTGTGGCTAAGGCTGTGCCTCAAAATGGAGGGAAAAAAAAAAACAGATTGCAAAGACAAAGACTCTAGAATCCTATTATTGTGAGTGTGAAGGACCAAATTCAGGAGACAGCATTGGCTCTACACCTACAGCTAAAGCCTCAAAAGGGAATGTAAATTGGTCTCAAGCACAGAAAGCATTCTTGGAAGAGCTCAGGAAGAACTTTAAAAACCAAATTAGAGAGGTAGAAGATGAACTGACCAATTCTTTTAAAACTACACTTGCAAAAATAGAAAAACAGTTCAGTGAAGAAAGTAGTTCCTTAAAAAGTAAAATGTGTGGTCAAAGGACAAGAACAGGCAATTTTCAGAGGTAGAAATTAAAGATATTTATAAGCATATGAAAAAATGCTCTAAATCACTATTGATTCAAAAATGCAAATTGAAACCACTTTGTGGTACCATATCTCACCAGTCAGATTGGCTAAGATGACAAAACAGGAAAGTGACAAATGCTGGAGAGGATGTAGAAAAACTGGAACACTAATGCATTGTTGGTGGAGCTGTGAACTGATTCAATCATTCTGGACAGAAATCTGGAACTATGCCCAAAGGGCTATAAATAATTGCGTACCCTTTGACCCAGTAAAACCACTACTAGAGTTATATCCCAAAGAGATCATAGAAGTGAGAGGAAGACACATATGTACAAAAATATTTATTGCAGCTCTCTTTGTGGTGGCAAAAAATTGGAAATTAAGAGGATGCCCATCAATTGGGGAATGGCTAAACAATTATGGTATATGAATGTAATGGAATACTACTCTGCTATAAGAAATGAAGAGCAGATGGATTTCATATTTACCTGGAGAGCTTATACAAACTGATGCTAAGTGAGAAGAGTAGAACCAGAAGAAATTTGAACACAATGACAGACACAACATATGTGTGATGACCAACTTTGATAAACTGGATTCTTCTCAGCAATGCAAAGTTGTAAGATGACTCTAAAAGACTCAAAATGGAAGGAGATGTACACATTCAGAGAAAGATTTAGAAAGAACAGAGTTTAAATGGAGACTGAAGCGAACTACACACTCTCTTTCTTTTCCAGGTTTGTTTTCCTCTTTCCCATTGTTCATTCCATCAGTTACAACCCTTCTATACAACCAGACATTTCTAATGTGAAAGTACTTGCAGATCCTATACTTGATTGTGTACCTCCATGGGTGGGGGGGAGATGGGGAGAGGAGGGAGGGGAGAAAATGTGAAACAAGGAATTGTGGAACTGAATCTTGTAAACTAAAAATAAATAAACAAATCAATTAAATAAAAAAGAGGCCCCCCAAAAAAGTAAAATGTGTGAAATGGAAAAAGAGCTTCAAAATCTAACTGGAGAAAATAAATCCCTAAAAATGAAATGTGAACATATGGAAAAGGAGCTCCAAAAATCAGCTGAGGAAAATAATTTGCTAAAAATTACAATCAGCCAAATTGAAGCTAATGACTCTATGACGCATCAAGAATCAGTCAAACAAAACCTCAAGAATGAAAAATTAGAAAAAGAGGTCAAATATCTCAATGGAAAAATAACTGACCTGGAGAACAAATCCAGGAGAGACAATCTAAGAGTGATTGGTCTCCTGGAAAGTCATGATGAGAAAAAGAGCCTGGACAACATCCTCCAAGAAAACATCAAGGAAAATTGCCCTGCACTCCTAGAACCAGAGGGTACAATAGTTAACGAAAGAATCCACCATACACCTCCTGAAAGAGATCACAAATTGAAAACTCCAAGAAATGTTGTAGCCAAATTCCGGAACTATCAGGTAAAGGAGAAAATACTACTGGCACCCAGAAATAAGCAATTCAGATATCATGGAACTATAGTCAGGATCACACAGGACCTAGTAGCTTCTACATTGAAAGATCTGAGGGACTAAAATATGATATTTTGTAGGGCAAAGAAGCTTGAACTACAACCAAGGATCAGCTATCCAGTGAAACTGCCAGAACAAAAGGTCCAGAATATCAAGGGAATTAATGAAAAGAAATGCTAGGGAAAGAGGCCTAGCCATACCAGATTTCAATCTGTGTTATAAAGCAGCAGTCATCAAAACTACTTGGTACTGGCTGGGGAATAGAGTAGTGGATCAGTGAAATAGATTAAGTACACAACACAGCAGTCAATCACTATGGTAATCTACTGTTTGATAAACCCAAAGACCCCAGCTTCTGGAATAAGAACTCACTATTTGACAAAAACTGCTGGGAAAACTGGAATATCTTATACCATATACCAAAATCAACTCTAAATGGGTACATGATCTAGGTATAAATGCTGTTACTGTAAGCAATCTGGGAAAGCAAGGAATAGTTTACCTGTCAGATTTATGGAGAAGGGAAGATTTTATGACCAAACAAGAGTTAGAGAGCGTTATGAAATGCAAAATGGATAATTTTGATTACATTAAATTGAAAAGGTTTTGTTAAAAAAAAAAGTCAATGTAACTAAGATTAGGAGGGAAGTCAGAAATTGGAAAGAATTTTTATAGTCAATGTTTCTGATATAGGCCTCATTTCTAAAATACACAAAGAACTGAGTCAAATCTATAAGAATACAAGTCATTCTCTAATTGATAAATGGTCAAAGGATATGGACAGACAGTTTTCAGAGGAAGAAATTAAAGATGTTTATAAGCACATGAAAAAATGCTCTAAATCACTATTGATTAGAGAAATGAAAATCAAAACCACTCTGAGGTACCACATCTCACTAGTCAGATTAGCTAAGATGGAACAGGAAAATGATAAATGCTGGAGAGGATGTGGAAAAATTGGAACACTAGTGCATTGTTGATGGAGCTGTGAACTGATTCAACCATTCTGGAGAGCAATTTGGAAATATGCCCAAAGGGCTATAAATAAGTGCATACCCTTTGACCCAGCAATATCACTTAGGGTTGTATCCCAAAGAGATCATAGGAGTGGGAAGAAGACCCATATGTACAATAATATTTATAGCAGCTCTTTTTGTGGTGGCAAAGAACTGGAAGTCAAGGGGATACCCATCAATTGGGGAATAGCTAAACAAGTTATGATATATGAATGTAATGGAATACTACTCTGCTATAAGAAATGAAGAGCAGACAGACTTCATAATAAGTTGGAGAGACATATAAACTGACACTGAGTGAGGAGAGCAGAAGCAAGAGAACTTTGTACACAATTATAGACGCATCATATGTGTGACAACCAACTTTGATAGAATGGACTCCTCTCAGCAATACAAGGTTAGAAGACAACTACAAAAGACTTATGATGCAAAGGGACATCCACATCCAGAGAAAGAACTACAGAGTCTGCAGACTGAAGCAAACTAATTGCTCTCTCTCCTTTGTGTTTTGTTTTGTTTTATCCCTTCTTTTTCACTGTTCAGCCCACTGGTTATAATCCTTTACAACATGACTAACGTTCAATGTGAAGGTATTTATAGAACCCATATTTGATTGCATACCACTATGGGAGGGGGAAGAGGAAGGAGAAGGAGGGGGAGAAAATTTGAAACTTAAGAGATTGTGAAACTGAATGTTGTAAATTCAAAGTTGTTGTACAGAAACCCAAATCCCAGGTCACTACACATCACCTGATTTGTGGCTCACCATTAAGCACCTTTATATTTTTATCCCTGTCCCTATCCTACATTTTGTCATAGCTTAAAACGGCTTAAGGCATGTCTGGGCATTGCTCAAGGCATAGTTCCCTGACCCCTCCTTCCCTAATCAGCATTCTATAAATTTTTCTTGAATCAGTATGAATGTACAAAGTGCAACTCAGGGTTATGGTGTAATATAGAGACCACCATGTCCTATCCTGCTGACCAAGCAGGGTCCCCACACCCTTCACCCGGAACATGACCCTGGTTTGTTCTGGGGAATTCCAGCCCCCTTTACTCCCATGACCCCTCCACCCTGCTCTGGAAAGTACTGACTATGACCCTCCACCCTGTTCTAAGAGGGACCCCTAAGTCACAGGAAGATTGCACCCTTGTGCCCTTGCACCATATTCCCAAATAAGCCCTAAGCTATATATCTAACCAGTGGTTGTTCTTTGCTTCTGTACATCATAGCTTCTGCTAGCTCCCCTCCCTGATTGTGGTTTTTGTGGTTTTAGCCTTTATAACCAAAGCCTGTATCCCAAATGACTACTACCAATTTGAGTGGTGAATACTCTGGTAGTCACGGGTTTGCTCAATAAATCCACACCTAAATTTTGCCTTGAACCCAGGTCTTGGCTCTCTCTTATTCTCTGCACAACAAAGTAAATAAAAAGACATCAATTATTTTTAGAAAAAGTGAAGCAGGTCAAAGTTTCCATGTCTGTTATTAATAGAATTGAGATGAGATAAGGTGATTCAGTTTGAAAGAAAGATTTTAAAAAATAGATTAAAGGTAGGAAGGAAAGAAGGAAGAGAAAAGAAAAAAAATTAAAGAAAGGAAAGAAGGAAAGGTAGAAAGGAAAGGAAAGGAAGGAAGATAGAAAGAAGGTTTACATGAGATAATATCAATGATTTTGGTCTTGGTATGCCTAAGTACCTTCTCTCTTTAAAAATATAATAAATAGTAGGAACCAGAGCTAAGGAA
The DNA here is from genome assembly GCA_028646515.1 of Pseudochirops corinnae. Lineage (NCBI taxonomy): Eukaryota > Metazoa > Chordata > Mammalia > Diprotodontia > Pseudocheiridae > Pseudochirops > Pseudochirops corinnae. The sequence goes on from CM053586.1 coordinate 93,152,332, forward strand.
ATGGGAGATGATTATCAATTCTTCAAGTTTGAAGCAGGCAAAATGAGCAACTTGTCCAGGCACCTTGTTCCCACTAACTGCAACCCTTCCCTCTTCTTCTCCCTCTCCTTCTCCCTTTACTTCTCCATCTCCCTCTTTCCCTCTCCCTCTCCCTCTTCTTCTTCCTCTCCCTCTTTCTCTTCCTCATCCTCTCATCAGCATGTGTGGTGGCGGTAGAGGAAATGATTTGCAGGCTGTTTGTGGCAGTAGCATGGAATATGAAGAGTATTTCTTTTTGTGCCTGTGCTCCTTGGTACCTATTCAGGAAAATGAGTCATAGAAGCTAGGTGTTACATAAGGGTTACATAAGTGTTCAGTTTTACTTCATTTGCCTTATTCTAATCATTGGATATGCTGGTTTTGGGATTCTGCCTTCCTCATTCTATATCATATCACTTTTCCTTTCAAGCTTCTCTGAATTCTTCATCTTCATTTTTTTCTTATGGCACAGTAATATTCCATTTTATTCATGTATCACAATTGGCTTAGCCATTCTCCTTTCAATGAGCATACATTTTGTTTCAATTCCTTGTGTAGAAGGGATTCTTATTCAGATGAAATTTAGAGTAAATTGCCTCTGAGGTCTCTTCCAATGATGAGATGTGATTTTGCAACTGTAGAAGTCAACCAAAAAGGGCTGGAGAGTTGGCTTGCATATTTATGTGCTCAAACTGAATCTGTGATTTTTCTTAGATTAAATAAAATCTATCCAATATTTGATGTATTGGTCTGGGTATTTTTATGGGAGTTGGATACTTTTTCTTTTGGATTACAAAGCCTTGAATATAGGCCAAATTTTAATATTCCCAGGGGATACATTTTATGATTTGTGTGAGGCTCTCTCAGTATTGAACCCAATCTACATAAACCCAGAACTTTGGGTCTGAACAAATTACATCTCTACCATTGCACTGTTTTCCAATCTGAAACAAGGCACTTTATTCTTTGGGCCTCTGTTTCTTTAGTTCTTAAATGCAGTCTATTGTTGTTTGTCCTTCATTTTTGATGAGGTCAGATGACATCATGGGTGATGTCTTGATTCATGCACAAATTGGATTTAAGTGAGGTAGAGTTGCAGAAAGTCATCAGTCTCTCTCTTTTGGAGTTATCAAAATCTAATGGCAAGACAAAAGTCAAGATAACTAGAGATGGCCTGGGATGCAGTAGATGATCTTGGCATCTTGAATGTCTGACCAAGCTCTAGGCCCTTCACAGTACCCACTTCAGCCTCCTTTTTGGCCATTGGAGCAAATTGTCCTCATGTTTTTCTTATTATTATTATTATTATCATTATTATATTTCACTTTGGAGAGCTCTAATTGTTAAGTTCTTTCTAATATCTAGTCCAAATTTGCCTCATTGCTAAGTTCTGTCCTGTGGGATCAGGCAGACCTAAAGGTCTAAAGACTCTTCCAGATAGTAGTCTTTCAAATACTTGAAGACAGCTATCATATGTAAGGCTAAAGCTAAACACGGTTCCTTTCAGTGTGATCCTCTTATGGCTTGGAATTTGAGACTTTCAGAAACTTTATGGTCACTTTTTCTTTTGATGCCCTCCAGATTATCAAAACATTTCTTAAATGTGACAAAATTTGCTATATGTGGTCTGACCAGGACAGAGTGTAGGTGGATGATAACCTTCCCAGTCCTGGACACTATACTTTTCCTATTGCAGAATAAAATTGCCATTCACTTCCTAGGTTGGCATATCAAACTTGATTCCTTTGGAGCTTATGGCTCAATAACATCCTCTTACCTTTTTCAGACATACTGCTTTCTAAACATTTCTGTTTCATCTTATAGTTATGAATATGATTTTATGAACCAAAGTATAATGCTTTATATTTATTACTATTAAATTTTATTTTATTCTATTTGGCTCAGGGCTCTAAAGCATGTCAAGATCTTTTAGAATCCTAACTATGCAATCCTGATTCTCTCCTTTCCAGCTTTTGTCATCTACAAATTTGATAAACATAGCATTTATACCTTTGTCACTGATAAAAATATCACACAGTATAGGCCCAATACAGATGCTTTGGGCACTTTACTGGGGACCTCAGATGATCCTCCCAACCCAATGACATTGAGCCATTAATGATGAATTTTTGGATATATTCAACTATGTGCTTCTAAATTCTTTAGAGTCTACTGTCATTTACTCTGCATCTCTTCATATTTTCCACAAATAGAGCATAAGAAACCACCTTACATTGATATTCCATCTTACTAAAGATGTCAAAAAAAGGAAACAAGGTTGATCTGACATGATTTTTTCTTCACAAAATCATGCTGATTCTTTGTGATGACTAATTCCTTTGATAGGAAGTTACCAATCATTTCTTTACTAGCTTATTATTATTATTATTCATTATGCTCTTGACATTGCATGGATATCAATGGAGCATTTGAGCTATCTATTGTTTGTATCATTTTCATTACATGATTGACCCATTTTCCTCTTCTGGTTAAACATTCCTTTGATAGCATCTTTTATTTTACTTTGGTGGCATACCATTTCCCTTGGGTAATTCTTCATTTGTAATGTGTCACAATCTACTGATGTTCACAATATGCCACTCCATTGCTTCTGATGATCCTTAAATTCTTTGTATAATAGCATTCTATGATCATACAATGTCACAAGAGGGAGAGATTGTAATAACTGAGAGATGAAAACAAGGCCTGTATAGAAGAGGGTACCTGAATTATGCTTTGAAGGAACCTAGGGATAATATGAGCTGATGATAAGAAGTGTATTCCAGACAAAGGGAACCTTTTATGCAAAGATATAGAGGCACTCAGTTTGTTTGTGAATATTTTCCTACCCATTTCTGATAATGCGCTTCCCAAATGTTCCTCTTGCAATCATTTTTAAGAATAGATTAAATTTGCTAGCATTAATTTTTTGTTTCATCTCTCCACCTTATGTTTTTGTTTTCTTACAGAAACCTTCCAAAGTCACTAATACCTGCAGTAATGAGAAGTAACTGAAATGACTTGAAAATTGAATGGAAATATTACATGAAAAAAGTTGCTTTACTTTTGTCTTCTGAGAATCATCTAAAGTTCAAATCAACTGTCATTACAATGGTCCCTCAGAGTAACTTGACTGACCTACATAGAGTATTAAAAACCCAGGAGATATAACAAGTTTGACATTATGACTTTAAAAGAGAAACTTGTGGCCAGAAATTTATATGCTATCCCTTTAAAAATTTCATTGTAATTTAGGGACTAATTTATGAAATGTACACATACATTTCTCCCTTCATGTATTTCATAATACTATCAGTCAATTTTAAAAGTAATTATATTGACCAACTTTTTAGAATCTTCATAAAATCACCCTGAAATGGAACACAATCAGGTACAAATCCCTCAAAACCCTTCATCCTAAATTTTTTAATTGTTAAAAAATTCATTTCACTATTTCTCATTTTCTCTTTACTTTTGCTAAATGGGAAAAATAGAGAGTTTATAACTTTTATAAACCATGGTTATGTGTGGGAGACATTTGAAATTTACAGCTATTCTATTTTCAATCTTTAGAATAGTAGGAATGGATTTGATTACATTTTTACCTTTCTTTAATAAGTTACAATAAACTATTAGGATTACTAGCTAAAACTTTTCTATGTCATAGGTCTTCCCCAGGCTCAGATCCAAGGATGTGACCAACATCTGCTGACCAACCTGGCTACAATTTAGCCGCATTTTTTTCCCTTCTAATTATCCTTTGTTAAAACCACCAAAGCTAGATATCTCCTTCAGATGAGTGTGTATTGAGACCCATAGAAAATCCATTTCATTGCCAGTAAGATTTTTTTTTAAGAATTTGTAGTTATCACCAAAGCTAGTTTTTTTATTGTATGTCATGTAGATCCTAATTTTTAATTTATGATACCCTTACATTTGTGTAGCACTTTAAAATGTTTTTACATCAATGATTTCAGTTGATCTTTTTAACAACTACCTGGGTTAGGTGTTTTTATCCCCATGTTATAAATGAGTCAGCTGAGGCACAGAGAATTTTCATAAAGAGCAATAGGAAAAGCACTGTATTTATAATTAGAAGGACTAGGTTCAAAGCCAGGTCTGACTTTTTCTAGCTGTGTGCCTTGCCATTTAATTCTCTGATCCTCAGTTTCCTCCTCTGTAAATGGGGGTGAAGGCAATTGCACTACTGTTTGTTTGCTATGACAATAATGCTTTGTTAACTTTAAAGCGCTATATAAATGTTAATTATAGTTATTATTACTGTTAAGTTACATACTTAATGGCATACAACCGTTTCATGGAAGATACACAATTATAATCGAGGTCTTCTTACTCTAGCATCTTCTCATAGTGCTATATAATAACTGCTTGACCACCAACCTACCATATCATAATTATGTATTCTGTATGTAATCATTCATAAATTCATCACCAAATAGAGTTCAGAATACCACAAAACATTTCTCCTTATACAAAGGATATTCCTTCCTAATAATATTATCTAAATTTATTCCATTTCTGTTGTCATATTCTATTTCCTTCCTTCCTTCCTTCTTTCCTTCCTTCCTTCTTTCCTTCCTTCCTTCTTTCCTTCCTTCCTTCTTTCCTTCCTTCCTTTTTTCCTTCTTTTTTTTCCTTCCTTTCTTCCTTCCTTCTTTCCTTCCTTCCTTCCTTCCTTCCTTCCTTCCTTCCTTCCTTCTTTCCTGCCTTCTTCCTTTCTTCATCTCTTTCTCATTCTTTCTCCCTTTCCTTCTGTTCCATGTTAAAACAACAACAATGTAACTTTCAATAGCACAAAATAAATTCCTGGTTGTCGAGTTCATAGCAATAAATCTGAGTTACCATTAGTGCATGTGGAATACTTCCTTTTTTTCAACCTTGAAACACTGTACGATACATGTATGTAAATACTGATCTATTCTTGGTAAAATTGTGTTAATGATCAATATTTCTTTTTTTTTCAAGTACATGGAAAAAGTTCCATTTCTTCTTTCAGCAAGGATCAAATGATAATAACATAAAAAACCTTAGGTCATTGCTAAATCTTGCTAATGGAGTATGATACCAATGAGAAGCTGAAATGTATTTGTAATGCATGTCAGCTTTCTTAACAAGGTTTCATTTTATATTATCTCTTACACTGACTTTTATTAAAAAGCAGGCTTGGTACTACAGGATTTGCTATTTCAGACATACCTTTATGAGACTGTTTCTTGTTGACAACAAATTTTCTAGCTCCACATATGACTACTTTGACCTGATTTTTTATGCACATTTATTTTTGGGGGATTTCATAAGTGTTTTCTCATGGTCATTTAAAAGTAAGGCCTCCAGAGTTGGCAAAAACAAAGTGAATTGTATTTTCTCCTGCATATGAAAAGAGTTAGTTGTAGTAAAGGAGAAAGAAGACAGGAGTGACTTCTTTTGGACATGGGGACTGGTAAGCATTGTCTCACGGCCATTAAAGCATCACGTAGACCAAGTTATATAACCCTGAAAGAGGATATGGTCTAGCTATATGCTGATAAATGTCAAACAACCAGCTGTGTGTATATCACTGGACTACTTCCTCTAGATTCAGTAGACCATGTAGTTGGTTGAGATGGAAAAAAAAGTTCACTGTCCTCATTTGTTGTTATACTGTACTCAGAGGAGAGAGGAAAGTCAAATTATTTTCACATTATAAAGCTTTTGCTTTGATTTTTACATGCTATGAACCAATGTCAATAAATCATTTGGATGTTTACCCACAGTATTGTGTTACAGGTTTATTTTAAGGTCAATAAGGATTGAAACTTATAAATGATTTTTACTATACTTTGGTAGTGTAAATACTTAATAATAGTCAAGTGTTTTATTAATGTCAATGACACTAAAGAAGACAGATTACCATCTGCTTTGCTGCTGCATCCCGTCTTTTTGATCTGCCCTGCAGCTGAACCCTCCTTTATGAGTTATTTTCTTTTATTAGAATGAGTTCCTTGAGAACATGAACTGACTTGCTTTTCTATTTGCATACCTCATACTTAGCACAACACTTTGTATATAATAAGCATATACATGCTTTCCATTGATCGATCGATTCATTCATTCATGTGTGAAGTTAGTTTCCTATTCCACAAATCTGCCCCAATGAATCAGATAGCTTCATCTTTTTTGGATTTTATCTTCTTCTCTATTGCTTTGTCTACCCCAGTGGTGTCTCCCATCCCTCATCAGCTTCCTATAATGCACAAAACTCAAACTTGTTAATCAGTTAGGGGCATGTCTACCCAAGTGTGTGAAGACTTTCTCGAGTGGAATGGGCAGAGAACAATCTGTCCCAATAGCCATGAAGGTGACAAAGTGGGCATTGTGGAACACGTAGAATTTGGTTAGACGTTGAAGATATTAAGGTCATTTACTGCATCTTCCACACCATGGTCAGTCATTTTCACTTTTTTCTTGCCACTGGACTTTCATGACTCGGGAAGAGAGAGTAAGGCTGACAGCTTTGAGCAACTTCACCTCACTTAAATCCAATTTATGTGTAAGTCATAACTCTGTGATGTTTTTGCTGTTCTTCAAGTGAAGGACTAACAATATTTATCACACTGGGAATCAAAGTACTGTTGAACAGGAGTCAGAGTGCAAACATTAGTGGTTTTGAGCCTTAGCTACTTTAGGGGCTTGTTTGTAAAGACTGTCAACTGTAACAGTTAGAACGTGATGAGAACACAAACAAGGTAATGGGTACAATTCCAACATAACCCATTGAACTTAGACAATGGCACAATTCTTTTGATAAGGTCAGAAGTTACTTAAAGATGGGATGACATTACTCACACTCCAATGTGTAGTTTGCAAAACTAGTTCTACTAGTAGCCTTTCTACAAAATTACTGCTTCCCATTGGGTTTTGTACCTTAAATTGTTTGTTTATTTCTGTTGTTGTCTTTATTGGGTTGTTGTTGTTTTCTTTCTGGTAGAGATAGATTGTATTGAACCATTCACTCAGTTGTAATAAAGTTAGTTTTTTCATAGGGATATATATCATTGGTCACAAGGAAACCAGGCGAGTGAGTGAAACCCATTCCCACAACAGGAAAAAGAATTTCATGCCGTGGTTGATGAATAGTGGTACTTTTGCTTGTAGTAGTACAAATTTGTTGAGGCTGATTTTGTTTTTGCTTTTGAAACAATATTTGGAACTTTGAAACTATATGTAGTAAGTGAAATCAATAATTTTCTTTATTCAAATGCATATAACCACAAATTTCAGAATTGGATAAGACCTCAGAAGCCCTGTAGTTCAACCTATATCTAAAGAATTCCCTTTAAAGTAACCAGCTATGGGGTCGGGTATTGTAGACTATTAAGATATTTTTGAATCTTGACTGTCGTTCAACATATTTTTTTCCTCCCAGGTTTGTTTGCATATTTGATAAGCCTCCCATCCAGGCCTTATAAAAGTCACTGGTAAAAATGTTAAAGGATAAAAATATAACACCAATCATAAATCCTATGTCTATTATATATTCCCACTTGTGACAGAGTTAATAAGTTGAGTATCCTCTCCTTTACAGAGTTAATAAAATAAGGTCTCCGTTTTAATTCTGACTCATGAGTTTTTCACTGTTTAATTCTTATCCAATAACTTTTGAAGGGTGTGACTGATTTGAGATATGCCTGAAAGGTAACTTACAATTCAGCTTGTTTTATTTTTTTTTTTAAATGAGAAGGCAGCCAACAAAATAAAGGTTTTCAAATCAACTCAATTCCCCCCTTTCCACTCTCTATTTTAACCGACTTAGATGAAATTCGTTACATGATCAGAAGTTATTTAAAGATATGATTACATTTTTCACACCTTACTCTATAATTCAACAGAACTAATTATAATGGTGCCTTTTTCTAAGGAAAGATGGAGTTACTGCTTCCCTATCATTATATTTTATATGTTAAATTATTTTCCCAGTTGTAGGGAGAGATTGCATGGAACCACTGATATATTTTTTAAGCTCCTTTATAACGGACATGAATGTATGTGATATTAGAGGTATAGACCTTAGTCATTGATAAAAATGAATCTGACTTAGCCTCCAGCTTAACTTCTCAGTAGATATTCATGACAAAACCCTTCAATCCTAACACTGCATAAATTTCAGTTCTGCAGCTAGATTCTACTACCTAAATATTTGCAAATTTTGAAAACAACCTAAAGATTGGGGAATGTTTTGTTTTCTGGTCCTTATAAACATTTTGCCATTTAGTAGAAGCCCTAGATTCAGAGCCAAAAGTCTTGGGTTTGAATCCTGTGTCCTACTACCTATTTGATGCTGGTCATCATGTGTTTTCTCTGTGTCTCAGTTTCAACATCTATAAAATCAGAAGGTGGTATTCAATTTCTGAGGTCCTTACCCAACACTAATTCTTATCTATTAATACAATCAAAATGTATTAGGTAAATGGTCTGGTTAATAGTATGTTATCTCAACTCCATTCTCTCTGCTATATTGATCTAGAAGTTGACTGAAAAAGATACTCACTAGAAAGAAAGGAAGACACCAATCTAATTGTAAATTGTAAATTTTTGTTTACTGAGACAAAGAGGTCTCAGTAAACACCAAAATGGCATTTCAAGAACAGGAGATGCATAGTATATTTGTGGAGAGCAATTTGTTTTGTGTTCTTCCTTTTTGAAGAGAACCAATGATGTCATAGGGTGATGTCTTTACTTGCATGTGAATTGTATTTAAGTGAGGAAGGGTTGCACAAAGTCATCAGCCTCACTCTCTCTTCCAGAGTCATCAAACTCCAGTTGCTAGAAAAAGGTCACAATAACTGGTGATAGGCCAGAATGCAGTGGATGACCTCAGTGTCTTTGATGTTTGACCAAGCTCTAAGTGATCCACAGCTCCTGCATCAGTCACTTTCACGACTGTTAGAACAAATTGTTCTCATCTACCCACTCTGTTGGGGGTAGTCTTCACATGCTTGGGGTAGACATCTCCCTAACTCACCAACAGATTTGAACTCCCTCAGTTACCCTTTCCCTGGTTTAGCCTGTCTGCTGAGATAGTTTACTGGGATATTGCCCCTATGTACGCAACAGCTTCTTGGAGGTACAGGTGAGAGTTGGGTAACAGGGGTAGATGAATAGTCCTGAGGAAGGCTTGGCAAGCCCTCACATCAGAGGTACTAGTACTCCTTGAACAACCCATGTACCATAAAAAAGCAATAGTATAGTGCTATATTTGGAATGAGAAGACCGGAATTCAATACTTATCTCTGCTAGTTACTACCTTTGTGAATTTGGTCAAGTCACTCATTGGATATGAGTTTTGTTGTTGTAAAACAAGAGGATTGAATTATATAATATCTAAAACATCATGCTGTAAAAGCTTTGAACAAAAAATATGTATTTAGGGGCAGCTAGGTGGTGCAGTGAATAGAGCATCAACCCTGGATTCAGGTGGACCCGAGTCCAAATCCAACCTCAGACACTTGACACTTAACAAGCTGACCTTGGGTAAGTCACTTAACCCCAATTGCCTTGCCTTCCCCTCTCCAAAAAAAGGAAAAAAAGTGTGTATTTGGATTATACCTTATTTGTCATGAAAGTGGCATAAGGAGCCCTGAATTTGGAGTCAGAGGACCTGGGTTCCAATTTTGGTTTTTCACTGCTTGTGTGACCTTGGACAAATTACTTCACCTTTCTGATCTTCAATTTTGACTGGTGGAAAATAAGATGATTAAAGGCCACTAAACTCCTGTCAAGTTCTAAATCTATAATCCTATGATCCTAAATACTTATTATGGTATTTAATGATCTATTGCCTTCTGACTGGAAATGCATTTTCTTTTGGGATAATCAATAGTTACTGTTTCCTATATTTATTGTTAGCTAATAGAAGACAAAGGAAAAAAACACTCACCTCCCTCCCAATATGCTTCTTAAGACATCCCAAAACTCTCTTGTCAAAAACACAACATGCTTTGTATTTTGTGTCTAATTCTTATCTATAGTAGTCTGTAAGATAAGACCAACTCTATAAAGTCAATGTTTCCTAAATACTTAATGTTTGTGATAGTATATTTATCCTTTCTTAGGTCTATTCAAGTGTTATTTTAATTTTTTGCTTTGATGCTTTTCTCCGCAGAAAGCTTAGTGTTTTAGGATGAATAACTCCAATCTTTAAAAAGATAAATGAAGAGTCCTTGTTTACTGGTGATGCTAGAGGAGGGCTGGGGAGGAGAGAGAGAAGAGGAGCATGAAAAAAAAGGGGGAGGATGAGAGCAGAAATGTTCCTTGGGTTCTCATTTCCTTGATCAGACAAATAATGTGCCATATGAATGACAGACTTGACTAGTTATTTTCCCCCTTTCCATTATCTGAAAATGATTGCAAGCAACCAATTCTATTTGTAACATGTGCAGGGATATTGAAAGCATTACTGTTTGAAAGGTTTCAACAATTATTTTTCATGCACAGGTTTTTTTCAGTCTGAAATTAAATGTATCTTGCTAGATTTTGTTCCAATTTGCTAGTCCTTAAAAAGTATATACACACACATATATATATATGTTTATATGTACACACATATATTTATATGCACATTTATATGCATTCTGCTTTATATTCACTTTTATAGCTTTTGACATATGTAAATGAACATATATATACTTATAATAACTTACACTCATAGACCTTTACTAATTACACTATATACACATTTCTTTTGGTCTTTATAATAACTCTATGAGGTAGTTACTGTCATATGCTGTCATGAAATAATATTGTCAAGTTTTGTCAAATGCTTTTCTGTGATCAGGTGCTCTGTCAAGAGGTCTCAAGCACTCTGGTGCCTGGTAATATTGTCACCATAAAATTTCTAGTGGACTCAGTCACAGAGGTTAAGTTACTTGCTACAGAAACACAGCTATTAAACTTCAGATTAGAACCTCGATTTTCCTGATTCCAAGCCTAGCCCTGTATCCAATGGATCATGCTATCTCTCCATGTTAAACAACTTTAATCTGGTACATGCAACGAATATCTATAATCACATTAATTTTCAGAGACTGGCAAGCAGGATTTTCATTCTGAAATCTAAGAAGATCACATGGTGTTTTGGAAATGACTCCAGCAAGGTTGGAAATGAGGGGGGTGGGGTTCTAACCCTGGAGCTTTACCACTAACTGTTGCAACTTTGGATATGTCATTTAACATCTTTGTATCTTACTTTACTCATCAGTAAAGTGGGAGAAGTGAATTAAATAGTCTTTAATATGTTAGTTACTTTAGGCAGAAAATGGAACAGGCTCTCTACATAAGAGATATAGATAGTGCATTCATTTAAATACCAGAAAACTGAATCCCCAAACCAGAAAGTCAAAGCCAACACAGTAGTTATGAAGTTGGCACATGTGATCAAA
>CM053586.1:93163887-93197397 GCA_028646515.1 Pseudochirops corinnae
ATCCTCCTCTCCTCACACACGCAACTGCTCAGCGTCCAGGCAGCTTGGTCCCAGCAGCTCCGGCCCCTGGCAGTTCCTGCTCCAGGCAGTCCTCAGCAGGAGTCCTTAGCAGAGATTCTGGCCCGCTCAAAGCAAAAGGAGTTCGCAAGGGCAGCTGCTGCCTCTGCCACCGCTTCCAGTCCGCACCGCACGGAGACTAAGCTTGGTTCCGGCGTTCTCTTGCTCCACTCCTTCCTGCTACATCAGCAAGCTCAAGGTGCGTGGAATATCTTCAAATCCCAGTATCATTACAGTAGCAGAAAGGATGATCGAGATGACATTCTTGTCACCATGTTGCCACATGGTTTTGCTTTCTTCTACTAGGTACTCTTATCATGAAAGTTTTTCATTTCCTGTGTTTTGGAGATTAAATTTTTGGTATAGCAACATCTATTAAAATTCCATTTAAATTTTTTTGGATTAATTTTATATCTGGAAATCACAGGTAACAGTTGTGTTTGCAATAATGTTCCATTTCTAAGACAGTTTATTTGCTAAATTGTCAAGGACACTTTAAGGTCTAGGTTTGTGGTATGTAGATTTATTGCCTGTTAGTATGTAAATGATCACAAGCTTTTGACATATAATTCTGGCTATGTGGTCATGTCTTACCAGATATTTGCTAGGTGCTAAATTTCTGTAACCTATAATAAAACATGGCACAGTTTCTATCATATCCTTACAATATCTGCATTGATAAATAAATCCAACATTCTTAAAGATAATGTTTCCTTAATTTCTGATGGCAATGACCTGATATTGTATGGTTATTATTAATTTATCAATTTCTACAAACAAATCCAGACAGCATCATTCAATTCTTCTTTGTGGACATGTTGGTTGAGTTCATGTGCATTGCTGCCCATGTATGCTCTTTGATTCCAGTCTTGGATCATAGCTTTTTCATAGGCTCCATCAAGAAGTGCTGGATTTGTTTATATTAAACAAAATCAGTCTTATGTACACATTATCAGTCTTTACAATCCCTCTCAAAAACTATCTGCTAAATTAAAGAGGGATTGAGATCTGCATTGATGGAGCCAGTCCTTGGATCTTCTACTTAGAACCAAGCCGTAATTTCTTTTAGTCTCTCATTCATACAAACCAGTGGGACCATGTAATGGAAGCATGCTCTCCTGAGCAAGCTAAGGTGAGGGTGGCCTACCTGAAACCAGTATCTACATCCATGGCTAGGAGTAGAACTGGCACAACTCAGAACACTAAGAAATACAAGTGCCAACCAAAAGGAATTAGTGGGTCAAGTTTCCTAAGACGGCCACATCCTGATTTACAATCAATACTCCCAAAGTCTAACATGGAAGGGACTTGACATAAATGATTTTAAAAGTGTAAGGGGACAGGAGGGAAGGCAAGGCTCTCATTCTGGTTTCTTTCTGAGAGGGATTCATGTCTCTGGTATGAAATGAATTAAGTGATTTCTGACATTCTTTCCAACTCTGAGATTCCATGATTTCATTATTTTTATACTGTCTTATATTACTTTCAAATAATCTCTTCTCTATTAGTTATATGCCCAGTGAGATTGTCCTTCTGTGAAGACTTTCTTCATGTTAGTATCCTTCCTGAGCCACTTCCACAGAGGTGGTTACACTACTTCCTTCCAGGTTGATCAGTTTTTTTCCTGCAATTTAGATACTGCTAATAGTGTCAACTAAGTTGTCTTCTGTTAGCGAACCTGCCTATTTCTTCATATGGAACTTTCTCTTGGGAAGAGTACTCAGAGCATCCAAAGCCTTTCCTGGGCTTTTCTATTAATAAGAGAAGTTTAAGAGTCTTATGATCTGGATAGAATTACAAATATCAATAAAAAGAAAGTCCCCATAAACACCAAAATATTTATAAAAGCAGGTTTTTTTTGTGATAGCAAAGAATTGGAAACAAAATTATATATCAATAGTTAATGGCTAAATAAATTGTGGTGCATAAATATAATGGAATGTTACGGTACTGTAAAAAATTATATATACAGTGAATACAGAGAAGCACAGAAAAATATATATGAATTGATGCAGAGTGAAGCAAGCAAGGCCAAGAAAACAATGTACACAGTAACTACAACAATGTGAATGGAAAGAACTACACACCAAAAAAATAAAAAAATGAATGTAACAAAATGATAAAGATCAATCATAACTCAAATGAAGAGATATGAAAAGACATTCTCAACCTATGCCTTCATGGAAGTGGGAGGTCCACAGGTACTACATGTTGCCCCCCCTCTTTTTAACATCTTCACTGTACCAATTGTTTGTGCTGATTTTTTTTCTTCTTTAAGAAATAATATTTGTCAAATGTGAAGGCTTTCTGAGAGGGGAAGGGGGAAGGATACTAGAGGTAACTATGATATAAGAAACAGAAGACATCAATAAAAAATTTATATAAAGAAGAAATTTGCGTGTTGAACTAAAGAAGAAAGGCAAGCTCTACCTAACAAAGGTTCATTGTTTAATGTACAATCTTCTCCATCTGTCCTACAATGTATATGGAGGAATATTCATTTTATTTGATGCTTGTTAAGTTCATAGTAAAAAATAAAATTTATTTTGAGAGACAGAATGGTGTTGTAGAAGACAGATTAGTCTTCAAGTCAAGAGGACCTAGTTTCATGCTCCATCTCTGACTGGTAATAGTTATTCAACTATGAGCAAGTCATTTAACTTTATAAAATGCACATGAGCTGCCAATTTACTTTATTGGAATGAGTTTCCATGAAAGGATGAGACCATAGATCTATACTACTCCTTATCCACCCCCCCTAAAAAAAAAACCCAGCTCTATTCTATTTGCTGTTTCTATGTTGTCTAGCCATTAATATTGCCCCTTGTATGCAAGATGTGGGCAGTAGCAAGTAGAGTTTATTTTGAAGATGAGACACTGACCCAGCCAGGAGGGGACAGAGAAGTAAGTATTTGTGATAGGGAGGGGAAAGTGTGGGAAATAGCTTTTCTTTCTGGTTTGGGTGGCATCATGAAAAAAGTATATAATTAATATTTTCTACCTATTGTTGTCTGCTTGGAAGATTTATAGGAAATCCCACCAGAAGATATAATCCTAGTCTTTAGAATTGAAAGGTATGTTGAAAATCATCTACTTCAGCCTCTTCATTTTACAAAGAAATTGAAGAAATTGAATCAGAGAGAGAAGTAAAGTGGTTTGTCTAAGATCAGAGCAGTATGAAGTAGTAAAGTCAAATCTGAATCCAAGGGTCCTGACTCTAGTGCTACTTCTACTATGTACTCCATGGTTGGCAAAGATTTTAGTTGGAAATTATTGATCTTGACTTTTCTGCACAGTTAAAACTAACTGTTTCCTATTTGAATTAGTACTTCATGAGTAAGGGAATGATGGATTTGATTGAGTGTGTGCTATAAATCTTTGCACAGGCTGTTCCTCATACTAGGAATATACTTCCTTCTCATTTCTACCTCCTAGAATGCCTGGTTTTCTTCAAAACTCAGCTTATGCACCATCTCCTACATGGGACCTTTCTTGAACTCTCAGACTTCTAGGGCTTCTCCTCCAAATTAACTTTCATTAATTTGGTATGTATACACACATCCCTCAAATGAGATACTATTTGTAAAGTTCTTAGCTCCATGCTTGGCACAGAGTATGCATTTGATAAATGCTTATTCCATCCATCCATCCATCCATCCATCCATCCAAATACTTATGGGAGTCAGCTTGATGACATAATGGATAGATGAATGGATGGATAGATGAATGGGCTGGACTTGGAGTCAAGAAGATTTGAGTTCAAATTATGCCTCATACACATTAATTGTGTGGCCCTGGGCAAGTTACTCAAACGTTCTGTGCCTCAGTTTCCTCATTTGTTAAATGAAGTAGTTGGATTGTTCTTTGGGGTCACTCTTAGCTCTAAAGTTATGATACAATGTTCTTTGTCCAACAAAATGTAAGCCCCTGAAGGGCAAGAACAAGTTCATTTTTGCCTTTACAACTCCTAGAGTGTAATAAGTATTAAATAAATTTCCATTAATTGATTGATCATTGTGTAGCAGTTTTTTACTAGTTGGCAGTTTGAAGGAAAAGATCTGTTACTAGGCAAAGGTTTTCCTGGATTTCCACCCAAAATAAATTCATTGAAACCTCTTTTTAAAAAATATTATTTGCCCAATACTATAATTATTCATTGCCAGTTATTCAGGACTGTTCAGATTATTTCCTCAGTTCTTTAAATAAAAAATTCTAACAACAAAATGAAATATCCAAACTACATTTCATGTCAACCTGTCTGGCATTGTAACCATCATTCTCCCTGATCCATGCTTATTTCCCTTAAAGTAATTGAAGAATTTAAACTCAGTAAAACAAAGAAAAGGTCAAAATCTTATTTTCCATATCCTGAGTATAATTAGTCCAATATTTTAACAGCTGGCAGTAGCAGTAATTACTTTTTACGATTAACATGGAATCTAAGGAAATATAATTACCCTGATCTATGAACTGAGTAATTAAGGTAAGAGCTCCTACATTTCTTAGACTTTGGGTTTTTTTTTAACCTTTTAAATTTATCATGTAGTGTAAAAAAATAAAAACAGATTATTCTAAAATGGCACCAAAAATTCAAATCTATATCCTAGTTTGTTAAAAGTGAGAATCCAGTTTAACTGACAATAATGTTGACATTTATTTGGTGGATTTTTGTTTAAATACTCACTGTATGAAAGTCTTGGCATTTGACATCAATGCTTGAGCTAAGTAGAAAAAAAGGGGAAAAAGGAATTAGAATGGTTTAAATGAGATCTACTTTCTCTCCTCCACTCATATTGATCCACTTCCTAAACTTGGCATAGATCCTGATCATGAGTCATATATGTATGTTCCTTTAAGTATAGCAAAGTATTCTCATTGCAAGAACCCTGTAAGCCAGGTAGTACGAGGATCAGGAGGACAGTACTTTGAGGATCACAACAATGATAGAGAGCGAAGACTGCAAATTCTACCACATCCTTACAGTGCTGCTAGGTGAAGCATTAGGGTAATCTGCAAGGCACTGGCACTAGCTGCCAAGATTATGAAATGAGATGAAATGGATTTACTTATCCATTCCATATGTAATATGAATAATGATGAAGATAATGCTGTTGCTGCTACTGATAAAAGTATTAATAACAACAATAATGAAAATAGCATTTTTATAAACTACTAAGGTTTACAAAGCACCATACACATATTATTTAATTTACTGTTTGGTAGTTGCTATTATCAACATCTTACAGACTGAAGCTAAGAGAGGTTAAGTGAACTCAGGTTTATCCTGACTCCAGGACCAATATCTTGTCTACCCTCTAGCTGTCCCAATATGAAGAGGGTCTAGGGAAATTCCTGTTGAGGAGGGAAAAAAAGAATAAAAACACCATACGTGACCTGTGGGACTCTCTGCTGCTGGTTAAAAAAAGACTGTGAATTTGACTTTTAAAGGAGGTAAAATGATCATAATCATTGGGTCATGAGCTAAGAGCTTTACAAACATCATGTTGTTTGATCTTCCCAATAACCCTGAGAGGTAGGGGCAATTTTTGTCCCTATTTTGCAGTTGAGAAAACTGAGGCAAACAGATGTTAAGAACTTGCCTAAGGTCACACAACTAGTAAATGACAGATTAGATTGGAACCTATGTCTTCCTGACTGCAGACTCAGTGGTCTAGTTCTGCACCACCTTGCTGCCTAGATAAAGACCACAGACATGTGTAGTCTGTATGCCATGTAGGAACAGTATCAATCAGAGTCCCAAAGCACTCGCATTGGGAATAGCACAGATATCCAGGGCTCTTATGTCTCTAGAGTTTCTGTCCTGAGATGCCATACAGGGCCTTAAAAATTAAACTCTCCGAACTTCAAATATCTGAGGAGGTATAACACCAGGAGATAGAGGTCACCACAGGAACCAAAGGATGAATGGCGAGAGCAAGCAGAATGGATTATAACACCCAAAATTTCAACCATGGGTCATGTCTATCTCTGGCACAAATACCCAATTTTGGAACTAAAGATAGAGAGATGAGTAGATAAGAGAAAATACAAACTAGTATTAAAAATTCACTGGAAATCTCAATCTCTCCAAAAGGAGGGAATAACTACATAACAGTTACAAGTAGAGACTCAAAGGAAAAATTGATTTTCCCCAAGGACTACATGAATACCTAGAAAAAAGTGAAACAAGAGGTAAAAAGCAAAATGAAAGCTTTAGAGGAAATTATTGGAAGGAAAATAAACAGCTAAGAAGACAAAGTGGTAAGTCTTAAGAAAGTAATCATGTCCTAAAAATTGGAATAGAACAAATACAAACCAATGGCTCCATGAGACCACAAGTTAAAATAGAACAGAATAAAAGATTTAAAAAATAGAAGATATAAGATATCTGATAATAAAAAATAGCTCTTTCCTGGAAAATAGGTCAAGATAATTTAATAGCTATTACACTCCATGAAAACCATGATTTAAAAAAAACTGACCACTATTTCAAGAAATTAGAAATAGAAACTGTCTAGCTCTATTAGGAGCAGAAGGCAAAGTAAAGATAAAATAATATACTGACCACCCCTTGAAAGTAACTCCAAAAGGAAATGTCCCAAGAATATGGAAGCCAAAATCTAAAACTTCCACATAAAAGAAAAAATGTTCCAAACATATAGAAAGAAACCATTCAAGTACTAAGAATCTTGTCTAGATAATATAAAACCTATCAGCCTATAGGGAAAGGTGGGAAGGGTAGGGAGAAGTTATTTATTAAGTGGCTGCTCTGTGCCATACACTATTCTAAGTGTTTTATAGATATTTTCACATTTTCTCTTTGAAATATTATCTCACTTGAGCTTCCACTACAAACAAGGGAAAATTTTGTGGTACAATATTCAAAAAGTCAAACACGAGATAAATTATCTATCAAAGTTGAACATAACCATACATGGGGGGGTGGGGGAAGGCCTTTAATGGGAGAGGGGACTTTTAAACATTTCTGATAAAAAGGCCAGAGCTAAATAGGAACTTCCAAATGCAAACACAGGACTCAAGAGATATCTACAAAGGTACATTATTTGAGCAGTTCTAAGAGGCTATGTGATGATGTAGTGCTAACGTTCCACCAGGGGTAAGAAACAACCATCTCATCAAAACTTTATTGTCTTAGGGTGGCTAGGTGGCACAGTGAATAGAGCACTGGCCCTGGAGTCAGGAGGACCTGAGTTCAAATGCAGCCTCAGGCACTTGACACATTTACTAGCTGTGTGACTTTGGGCAAATCACTTAACCCCAATGACCTTCCAAAAAAAAAAAGCAAAAACAAAAACCACTTTAGTGTCTTAAAAGAGTATCAATGGAATATAACAAGAATATATGTAATGAGTATAGTAAAAAGAAAATTAAAAATGGAGAATCTAAGTTTGAATTGTATCTATTTTGAGAGTTTTAAGAGACAAAAGAGTAGGGAAAGTAAAATGAATCCCCCGGTGTAGAAAGGAGGGAGAAAGAGGTGGAACTTGTTCTTTCTCATAATTGGAACAAGTTAAAAAGAGAACATATAAACATGGTAGAAGGGATAAAGGGAATAGGTTTCAATTGAGTCTCCCTTCTCAGAAACAGAAAGGGAAGTTGAACACTTATATACATAGGAAGCAAGCAAGGATATGATGAATAGTGATGAGGAAAGATAATACTAGGGAAGGGAGGTCACAAGCAAAACAAGCTTTCTGATCTTTACGTGGAGGTGGAGGGAAGTTCAAAGAAAATAACAAAGAAACTAGAGTATAAAGTGATGTCTGTCAACTGGAGAAGTACTGAACAAATTGTGGCATGTGAATGAAATGGAATATCATTACATTTTAAGAAATTACTGAAGAGATTATTTTAGAGAATCCTAGGTAATATGAACTGATGCAGAGTAAAATAAGCAAAACCAGAAGAACAATGACACAAAGACAACAATATCATAAAGAAAAACAACTTTGAAAGATTTAAGAACTCTTTTCAAGGCAATAATCATCCATGTCTCAGGAGGACCTGTGATGAAGCATATTATCTATTGCCTGACAGAGAAAAAAAATTCTTTTGAATATGGCCATGGTGTGGATTCATTTTACTTGACTATACTTACTTGTTAAAAGTTTTTTTTTTCCCCCTTTCCTCTTTTACATTTGGGAAGTTTGCAGGAGGCATGGTAGCAAAATTCATGTCAAGAAAAAGAGGGTCATCGTATTATTTTTAAAAGCCTAGGAAGAAGTAGAAGGAAGTTTAGATGAAGCACAGAAAAATAGAAGAGTATTGAAGGCAATATGTGGAATTTACTTTAAGAAATCAAGTGGTATGAAATGGAGATTCATGGTTTCATTTTTGTTTTTTTGTTTGTTTTTTTGTTGTTTATTCTGTGTATTTTTGAAATACCTTCTTTTATGATGTTTAGGCTTCAAATAAAAATTAAATTGATAAGTGAAGTCAGTAATGGGGGTGGGAGTGGGTATTTCCTGCTCCTAGTTATAGCTAACATTCAAATTCCTGATTTTTAAAGATTCAATTATAGGTGAGGAAAACGTGTTCAAATGTTATTTTAATCACATTTTAAGAGTGAAATTAGTCCAATAAATCTTAAACATTTGTCACATAAAAATGTTTATAATTTGGTCATCTCAAATATACACAATTGTAAAAACCCGTGGTAAATTTCTTGGTAACAAAGAAAAAAGAGGAAAAAAAAGACTGGATCCAGGGAAGATTTGATTTATTACTTTTGAATTATACCATAATTAATAAATAAGATGGAATCTCATTTGTATTTTAGACATTTTAATTAGCTAGAAATGAGAAAATAAGAATTACTAATTGGTATAATTAGGCAGGGAAGCATTAATTCAGTTAAAAAGGCACAAACATCATTAACCAAATTATACAAAAAAAGTCTGAACCCAAATCACCAGATGACACAAGAATTATAATATGATGTCAAAATCCATTGTAGGAATGACTTTTTCCTCATAAATTCAAATTTGAATAATCATGTATATTCTGAAAAAATAATGCCCAATTCCTGAGGTGATATATTATCATTTTTAATAATTAGTTCCAACAGATTATTTGCTATCTTCCTTAGAAATTTAGGCTTCATCAAATTTCTGAAGAGAGGCAAAAGTTGGTTTCCTGGGAAAGAAAGAGATGGAGAGGATATTGGTCAAAACGTAAAATTCACATATCACTAAAAATGTACAGCTTAAATTAAATCAATTTTAGTATCAAGACATTAAAGGTTCAGATTCTCTGTTCTGATATTAGAAGTAAGTTACTTTTTTTTGGTAAGCCAATCTCTAAAACTTTCTGGAAGGTTGTTCTTTCAGTGAAGAAATATTGAGTATTCATTATGGAAAAGAAATGGAAAAGCACATAAGAGAAGTGAGCACGTTGTAACATATAACTAATGAAGGACTTTGAAGGACAGGAGTGTGCTAGAACCAGCATCCCTTATTTCCCCACAACAGAGGTTAGTTTTCACTAAAAGTGGGGGGGGGGGGGGTGGTACTGCCTCTGACCTGATTAGCTCTTGCCTCTCTTGGCACAGTGGCTTGAAAGGGAAGTTACAAATTGATAAGGATATAAGTAGCCCCATCTACTATATTCATAGTTCCCCTATTGCTTGGTGGATGTCTACGTTGTCATATCCCACACTGCTGAAAAAACACATTTCTATATGAGAATGAAGATGACTGTCTGGAGAAGCTAAGTACTACTTTATTACTATTTCATATCCTTACCACATTAGGACAAAACAAATTTTCTTTTGCAAACAGTTCAATTACTTGCAAGTTTTAAGTTTCATCACTGAATCTGAATTAACAGAGTACCACTGTTAAATGCACCCCTAACAACGAGTAAAAAAAAAAATGTTATTCAGGAAAGAAAATGGAATAGTCAAGTGACAAGGCTGAGGGATGTCAGGAAGGCAGCCAGAATGCCCTGTTGGTATCCTTGTAATGTCAGGAGAAAATGAGGAAGACCTTTAGCCCATTCAGTGGACTCCCTCTGTTAAATTTTTGAGAAGATGTGGGCAAGAGTCAAAAAGAATGAATAGGGATGTGTGGATTTTGATCAACAGTAAAGGGAACTTCCAAATTGATTAGATCACAGACTCATTTAAGTACATAAACATGTCTATGATACTTTTCCAAGCACTAAGCATGACAAAAAGATGAATAAGATACAGTTTCTGCCATTAAATATCTCACTCTCTAGTTGGGGAGTAAGACAAATGTACAAGATCTTGGTGGAGTAATACTGAAAGTCAGGAGGCATAGTAAATTTATTACATAAGAAATTAAGTAATCACCATTCATCCATCTGTAGGTTAGGCTATCATGCGGCCTCCAGGCTGGAGGTATCCAACCCCTGGCACTGCTAACGGATATTTTAGGTCAGAGATTCTATAAATTACTCAACAAACAGGGCATATATTGTGACTGAGTATACAAAATTAATTAATTTAAAGTTGACCTTCCTGTATAGACGCCTATAGTTTATTATAGAGATAAGACCGCAACAGAGATAATCATAATATTAAAAATCACATTATTGCCTTTTACTATATCACTAACTAGCTATGTGATTTTGCATAATTAATATTTTTAAATAATTATTTAGGTCTTTATTTGTATAAAGAGTGGTTTGTAGTTGTATTCATAGTTATTTTCTGTGTATTATTATGTAAACTTTAAAATATTTTACACATTCTATAATTATTTTAAGTGGAATTTCTCTTTTTATCTCTTCCTCCTGGGGTTTAGTGATATAATATAGAAATGCAGATGAATTGTGTGGATTCATTTTATATCCTGCAAGTTTATTGAAGCTATTGTTTCAATTAATTTTTAATTGATTCTTGAGGGTTCTTTAATCACATCATCACATCATCTATAAAAAGTGACAATTATACTTCTTCTTTACCTTTGCTTATTTGCTCAATTTCTTTTTCTTGTTTTACTTCTAGAGGTAATACTTCTAGCACCATGTCAAACAGAAATGGTGACAATGGACGTTTTTGTTTCATTCCTGATTTCCTGGGGAGTGCTTCTAGTTTATCTTCATTACATATAATGGTAATCGTGGTGTCAGATAAATACTATTTTGTCATTTTAAGAAAAAGACCATTTATTCCTTATGTTTTCTAGTGTTTAACAATAATGAATGTTGTATTTTGTCAAAAGCTTTTTCTGTATTTGTTGATATAATCACATTATTTTTTGTTCATTTTGTTATTAACGTGGTTAATTGTATTTTTCCCCTGATAAAAGTCCAATCTGATTGTAGTATATATTCTGTGTGATATGTTGTTTTGGCTTCTTTCTGAAGTAAGTATCCTAGCATCCTAACATTCAAACACTCCAACTATTGGGATAAGTTCTCACTATTTGACAAATAGCAAAATCTGGACAGAAATATGGGGGAAAATTTGATTTAACACAGCATCTCAAACCTTATACCAAGATAAGATCCAAAGGAACATATGAATATAAAAGGTCACTTCATAATTAGACAAATGTAAAAAAAATCTATAAAATCTGTAGATAGAAGAAAATTCTTAAAGAAATATGGGATAGAGAGGATCACAGAAGATAAAATTAGTAATTTTGGCTACACGAAATTCGAAAATTTTTTGCAGAAACAAATTTAATAAAGTTAAGATTAAAAGGGAAACAGCTGAGGAAAAAATCTTTGTACCAAGTTTTCTGATAAAGTATCATTTCCAATATATGTATGAAATTGATTCAAATCTATAAAAATAAAAGTCATTTCCCAACTGTTAAATGTTCTAAAACTATGAACACAGAGTTCTCAATGGAAGAAAATTGGGCTATCTGGAGTTATATGGAAAAATACTCCCTATCACTACTCCTTAGAAAAATGAAGATCCAAGTAATTCTGAGATTCTGACTCACAACCATAAGATTAACAAACATGACAGAAAAGGAAATTTACAAATTTTGGAGAGGCTGTTGGAAGATAGGTTCATTGATGCACTGTTTTATCTCTGAATGGATAAAATTATTATGGAAAGAAATTTGGAATTACACAAAAATGTTACTAAATGATGCATGCCCTTTGACCCAACTATACCATTGCTAGCTCTATATGCCCAAAAGATCAAAGAAATAAAGTCCCACATAAAGTAAGATGATATAGTAGATAGAATCCTGGACTTGGAATCAGGAGGACCTGAGAACAAAACTGACTTTAGAAACCATTTGACCCTGGCCAAATCACTTAACTTCTGCCTGCCTCAGTTTCCTCATATGTAAATGGAGATAATAGCCTCAAACACTTACTAGATATGTGACCCTGGGCAAGTCACTTAACCTCTCTTTGCTTCAGTTTCCACAACTGTAAAATAGGGATAATAGCAGCACATTCCTCAAAGGGTTGTTGGGAGATTCAAATGAGATAACATTTGTAAAATGCTTAGAACAGTGCCTGGCATGTAGTGGTTGCTATCTACATGCTAAGTCAGAGGAACCAGAAGAATAAATTATACTATAACATCAGTGTTACAAAAATGAACAATTTTGAGGACTTCAAACTAATGAAAAATGCAATGAATAGAACCAGAAGAATTATTTATACAATAATAACACTGCCAAGACAAACAACTTTGAAAGCTCTAGAAACAATGATCAATCAAAATTACCATCCATGATTCTAGAGTATCTGTGATGAAACACATTATCTATCTCCTAACAGAGAGTTAATAGACTTAGGGTGCAGTATCACATACACACACACACACACACACACACACACACGTATACAGTCAATAATTAAGAAACTCATTTTACTTCACTGTATATTTGCTATAAGGACTTTTTTCTTTTTCTCTCTTTTTTTAAATGGGATGGGAGGTGGAAGGGAGAGAAAAAGTATTTATGCTTATTAAAAATTGTTTTTCTTTTCTGAGCACTTTAAGGACAGTAAAAAGACTTGCTCAGTCCTAGCCATACTAGATTTTAATCTGTATTATAAAGCAGCAGTCATCAAAACTACTTGGTACTGGCTGAGGAATAGAGTAGTGGATCAGTGAAATAGATTGAGTACATGAGACTCAGCAGTCAATGACTATAGTAGTCTACTGTTTGATAAACCCAAAGATCCCAGCTTCTGGAATAAGAACTCACTATTTGACAAAAACTGCCAGGAAAACTAGAATATAGTAGGGCAGAAACTGGCCATAGATCATTATCTAACACCGTATACCAAAATCAAGTCTAAATGGGTGCGTGATTAGGTATAAAGGCTGATACTGGGAAAGCAAGGAATAGTTTACCTGTCAGATTTATAGAAAAGGGAAGACTTTATGACCAAACAAGTGTTAGATAGATAGCATTATAAAATGCAAAATGGATAATCTTGATTACATTAAGTTGAAAAGTTTATGTACAAAGCCAATGTAACCAAAATTAAGAGGGCAGTGTAAAATTTGGAAAGAATTTTTACAACCAAGGTCTCTGATAAAGGCCTCATTTCTAAAATATACAGAGAATTGAGTCAAATCTATCAGAATACAAGTCATTCCCCAGTTGATAAATGGTCAAAGGAAATGAACAGGTAGTTTTCAGAGGAAGAAATTAAAGATATCTATAAGCATATGAAAAAAAATGCTCTAAATCACTATTGATTAGAGAAACACCAAATCAAAACCACTCTGAGGTACCACATCTCACTAGTCAGATTGGCTAAGATGACAAAACAGGAAAATGATAAGTACTGGAGAGGATGTGGAAAAATTGGAACACTAATGCAGTGTTGGTGGAGTCTGAACTGATCTAACCATTCTGGAGAGCAATCTGGAACTATTCCCAAAGGGCTATGAATAATTGTATACCCTTTGACCCAGCAATACCACTTCGAGGGTCGTATCCCAAAGAGATCATAGAAGTGGGAGGAAGACCTGTATATACAAAAATATTTATAGCAGATCTTTTGTGGTGGCAAAGAATTGGAAATTAAGGGGATACCCAACAATTAGGGAATGGCAAAATAAGTTGTGGTATATGAATGTAATGGAATACTATTGTGCTGTAAGAAATGAAGAACAGATGGACTTCATATTTACCTGGAGAGACTTATACAAACTTATGCTGAGTGAGAAGAGTAGAACCAGGAGAAATTTGTGCACAATTACAGACACAACATACATGTGATGACCTACTTTGACAGACTGTATTCTTCTCAGCATTGCAAGGTTATAAGATAACAAAAAAACTCATGGTGGAAAGAGATGTCTACATGCAAAGAAAGAACTAGAAAGAACAGAGTTTGAATGCAGATTGAAGCAAACTACTTTCACTCTTTCTTTTTCTCGTTTGGTTTTGTTTCCTCTTTCCCATTGTTCATTCCAGCGTTTACAATCCTTCTTTATAACCTGACTAATGTCTAATGTTAAAATATTTGCAGTTCCTATACTTGATTGAATGCCGCCATGGGGGTGGGGGAGGGGAGAACATTTGAAACTCAAGGGACTGTGGAACTGAATCTTACAAACTAAAAGTAAACAAACAAGTTAATAAAGACAAAAAAAAAAAAAAAGACTTGTTCATGCAGACTCAGGGCATACTTGGCAGATGTCCCAACGCTTCAAGTCATCACATCATGTCTTACTAGCCAGATTGTGATTCTCATCTATCAGAGTTATGTGCTGTGCCCTTGTTGAGTATCCTTCTTATGGTATGACTAAGTATACCTACTTTTGTTAGCCACTGAACACCTTGAATCTCTCATTTCATTCCACTATTGGATATAAATTACCAAGAAACTAACATGAGTCAGGCCCAGTCTATGACATTGAACTTTATTTAGGAGGCAGTTGGGAGTCATAGATGATTTTTTTTTTAGAAGAGTAGAGAGGATGGGCAGGTAGGTGGCTCAGTGAATAGAGCACCGGCCCTGGAGTCAGGAGGACCTGAGTTCAAATCTGACCTCAGACACTTGACACACTTACTAGCTGTGTTACCTTGGGCAAGTCATGAACCCAATAGCCTCATCTTCTCCTCTCCAAAAAACAGTTAAAAGAAAGAAGCATAGAGAAGTGGTTAAATATATATGCATAAAAGTTAGTAAGTTAGCCATATTAATCAAAGACGGTTAATTGAGGGAGTGTCATTAGTCGGGGGTTACTGGTTTAATTGGAAAAATATATAAAAGGCTATTTCAATGTTGTAGGTAGGTGCCAATGAAGGCTATCATTAACATCCAATCATTTGTGGAGCTCACTTAACAATTTTAAATATTATAGGCCTCCAGTGTGAATTAAAAATCAGTTCCTGACACTCAGTTTTGTAGATTATTCATATCAAAATTTAAATCTCAAGCTAGCTTACTCTTAAGACTCCTTGAGATCAGGGACCTCCTAATTGTCTTTATAACATCAGACTACAAACAAGCACTTCTATCACAGAGTACAGACTTAAAAACTGTTGGTGGGTTGTGTGATCACCCAAGCCTACCATTTCCACTAGTTATCTTCTGATCTCTTCTTCCTCCTTTACCTTACCTTTCAGTCAGTTTTAAATATTCAGAGATCCTAAAGCATAAACCTGAGATAACATTATACCTTGCTTTCCTGACATTCACAGCTTTGGAATCCTTAGGATGTGAAGAAAACTGGTAGAATGTCATTAAATACATTTGATGGGCACCTTTCCTATATAATAAGGGAAAGCTGAAATGCTATCTTAAGAGATGCTGCCCCTGAGCTGACACCATAGGTGGTGGCCCTTATAGCTAATTGAGACCCATTTCAACACACAAAATTAGACACTCATGGTATCCCCATAGCTACAAGAATAAAAGGGAACAAAAATTTAACCACCTACCATATGACAGGTAGTATGTTAAATGCTTTACAAATATATGCTTTTGTCTTCACAATATCTCTGCTAGGTGCAATTTTCTGTTCATTTTATAGTTGAGGAAACTGAGGCAAACAGAGTTTAAGTGACTTGCTTAAGATCATACTCTCAGTAAATGTCTGAAGCTCTATTTGAACTCAGATCTTCCTGACTCTAAGCTCAGTGTTCTAACCACTGGATCACCTACCTTTCTTCGTCCAGAACATTCTAAAGCCTGTCTTTCAACAAATCTCATTAGGAATGCCCAAGTTTTTGGTGCAGGTTGTCTTTGCTTTCCTGGTATGGCTACTAGTTTACTATAAAAATACTCATTTAGAGTAGGTTTTGCTGTTAAATGGCAAAAAAAAAAAAACTAAACTAAAAAGAGTAAGAAAAAATGATCAATCCTCTTTTTCATTTTAAGAAAATTTTTGTAGACCTATATAGAACAAATTTTAAGTTATAGGCTTTCCTTTCCTGGAGGTCTTTAAAATAGAAATGATTTGTCTGTCTTTAATAGCTTCGCTCTATAACTAACAGAATATCACAGAATCAGAGATAGAAGTGATTTCATATTACAGATATACAATCTCAGGCTCAGAGAGGTTAATTGACTTATCCAAGGTCCCACCACTTAGAGGACAGAAGAGCCAGGAATTGAAACCAGATGCTCTGATTCAAATCTCATTCTCTTGCCCCTGTTCAAGTTGTTTCTTGATGATCCCTGCATGTGTGAATTTTATACTTCAATAATTTAAAAGATCTGTGATTTTCTTGATGTGGGCACTTCCTTCACCTCTACAGATCACCTCTCCACCCTAACCTGCATGATTTAGTAGATATCCTTCATTAGTTGTCAAGACTAGAAATACCTACATTTACTTATCAACCTATTAGTAGTTTCAGACTCATACCTGAAACCTTTCCAGCATGTTAGAACCTTGCTAGTCAGAGCTAGGGGACCACTGGCATAATCTTGGCCACTCTGCTATCACTTTCAAGACATGATGAGAAATCCAAGTGAGACTTAAGTAGAGGAACACACATTAAAAAAAGCATTGACACTTCAGCTACTGACCTGAATCTTCATCCATCTTTTTAAGACGATTAAGCAAAAACAAGACTCTGTTCTGGGAATCAGTGAAATCTTTAATGAAGAAGGGATGGTCATCAGATCTGAGCAGTCTTGGGGGCAGAAACTGCTGGAATTCAACAGTTCTCTTCAAAGTTGTTTCAAAGCGGATTGCAGCAATATAATGCACAGCAATTAACCAACTTTTTGCAAAATCTGACTCTGGTTGGGGGAAATACAGATTTCTAAAAGAGAAACATTAAAAAGTTAACTTCAAGAGTTAGGGACTTAAATATGTATCATCTCTAATTTTCCAAAAGTGTGATTTGTTTTTCCTCTCATTATATTAAATATTTATTGTGATTTCAGTGCTTCCTCTTCTTCAATGTTGTTAAGAAAGTATTCCTCACTTTTAGCTGCCATTTTTGAAAAACTGCTTCAAATATGAGCATTCTTGCCAACAGCCTTCTCCCCAGGAAATTCACGTTACTAAAACATTGGTACAAACCTATGAAAACCAGGCCAAATACAAATTCGTGCTATTCTTTATAACCTTACCTGAGTCTTCATCTTAACAATGAATACTTTTTATTAATTTGTTGATTTCTAAGCACACTTCTCATGGTACCTTTCTCAAACTACTTAAGCCCCAGATTCCATCCTCAGCCCCAGTTTACTTTTGGCACATTTTCTTTCTTAGTAATGTAACCCTCTTTGCTCAAGGAGTTTGAGGTAATAAATCACAAACTCCCTCCTTTTCCAACCTTAAAATTTCCCCATTATCTTTATTGATTCTCTCATATTTATTTTGTCATAGAAAGAGGTATCCTTAAAGGCTTTCTGTGTCCTAGATTCCATTTCCTCTTATCTTCTCCACTAACTTCCTAAGTTCAGCAGCATCAATTCCTGCCTAACTACTGAGTGTATTCCTATTCAAATATAAGAAGATTACTCCTATTATCAAAGGCTTCATAGTGTAGAGGACAGATGAGGAGATGTAGATTCAGTAAGACCTGGTTGAAATCTGATCTCTGACATGTACTGACTGACTATGTGACTCTGGGTGTCCCAGGCAACTCAGTATAAGTTGCAAAGCATGCAGTCAAACTGGATTTGTAGAGGGAATTTCCTATACCAAGGAAATTTCGGGTCTGGTACTCAGAAAAATCCTATTTTAAGAGTAAGTTGATACTCACTGGCAGAGTAAGCCTGGGTGGGCAGTATGCATTTGAAAATGTATCCTTTATCTCCTTTACTGTTATGGTCACTTCCTCACATAAACTATCAGGTATTAAGATGCCATAGTCTAAATGTAGTGTTTCCGCTTATTGTTAGTGATGTTGTTTTGTTATATAAATGCTAACAGCTCTGCTCCCCAAATGGTGACACATTGTTTGTTCATAGAAGTCTGTGTTAGTGTTAATGTTCTTCAAAAGCCAACTTTATCCCATGACATTCCTATGTTTTCAGAGCAGAGTCAGCATGATAAAAGAGCACTGAATTTGGAATCACCAGACTGAGTTTGAATCCCAGCTTTATCACTTACTACAGTATGATCTTAAGCAAATTACAATCTCTCCCAGCGTTAATTTCCTCATCTTTAAAATGGTAAGATTGAACTAAGTGACCTCAAAGATTCCTTCTAGCTCTAGAGCCATAGGCCTAATTTTAATATGCTATTTGATGCTTTATAAATATCTCTTACTCATGCTCCCTCTCCTTAAAGTCAGAGACAAATTGCTTGTTAAAGGCTATGGTGTGGACTTGGTGACTTGGACATAACTGATCTGCTTCATTCATTCATTTAGTACCAAATGCCTGTGGATGTAGACTGAAAAGGAGCAATTGGATCCAGATCGGTATGAGGCTTTCTGGAAGCCAGATTGCAAGGGATTAAGGAAGTCATATGGGGTAGCAGAATCAGGATAAGGCTGACAATTCTCTTAACCTTTCTGATTATTAATATCCATATCTTCAAAATGAGGCCATAAATACCATATAACACAAATACACATACATACACACATACATACACACATATTATATATACTGAAGTATAGTATACTGAAGTAGAGTGGGTAAAGAGCTTGCTCAAAGCCTGGAAGATCTAGGCTTAAATCCCAATCCCTTCACAGCCTGGCTATGTGACCCTACACAAATCTTTAAAACTTTAAATTTCAGAGGATGAGCTGATCCACGTGGGTTGAGGGCATTTTCTCATCAAAGAGTTCACTATACAAATGAAATAATGATTGTAGTGCCTATCTCAATTCTATATTATTACAGATATGGAAATTGAAGGTCAGAGACGTTAAGGGAAATACATGTGGCCACATAGCTAGTAATATAGGAGGCAGTATTTGAACCTAGATATTTTCTGATTTTAGGCGCAGCACATTTTTTGCCATTACTCCTCAATGCCTCTTCATTCTGAACAAATCTTGTCCACATCCTGCCATAAAATCTCCTCTGAGCATTTCCCAAAATGTGCTTAGATCTCATTGAGAAGGCTCAGTGGTGTTATGAGTTTTGATTCAATCACAAGGTCATCTGCAAACATGAGTATGTAAAGGTATAGATAATCTTTTTTTTCTATTTGGATTTGGCTCCAGACATCTTGTCTATGTCGTCCCTTATACTGATTATCAGAAAGTCTTCAAACCAAGTTACTTCTGTTATCACATCTGTCAAGGAATCTCACAAGATTTTGTAAAATAAATTAGAAGCATTTTGTTGGAAGAAATCCCTCTAGGTTGGGTTTTGCCTTACTGGGTAAAACTATTAAAAAGATCACTGCAAAATGTAGTGAGATCTTATATTTTCTGAACATTTTGACCAATTTTATGACTATAAAATATAAGTGATATAAGTGACTATAGAAAAATACTTTCACAAGCTGGTCAGTTCTTTTCTGAATTTTTGTCAAGACCAGTCTCAATAAGTCAATAAATGTATGTCATAAAAATTTCACAGAATTAGAAAGTAGGTACATGAGTCAATAATTCTGATGTTCTCTCTGTTACCATTTTTTCTGATGGTAATGCCATTCACACTACTTTTCCAATCATTCAGATCTTTTCTTCTTTCAGACACATGGAGATTTGACCTCTCTTTTCTTTCAGAATTATGCTACCTCCAGCAGAGATTTCTTCTATGTTTACTTGTTCTGATCCTGCATCACCATCTTTTTCTCCTTTATTGTTATGGTCACTTCCTCACATAGACTATCAGGTATTAAGATGCCAGAGTCTAAATGTGGTGTTTCTGCTTATTGTTAGTGATGTTATTTTGTTATATAAGTACTAACAACCATCCTCAAATGGTGATGCATTAATAAATTCATGGAAGGATCTCCAGAATAATTAAATAGGGTTAGACTGAAACTTCTCTTAAGCATCAGATGTAAAGCATGGCACTCAGTAAAAATGGATGAATTCTTACCTTTTGTCAAAAATGTTTCCGGTTGCTTCAAGAGTTGCTACATGTGCATCCCATAAGTAGTTCAGCAAGTCATCCAAGCTTTTAGAAGGTTCCTTTGCTTGCTAAGCCAAGGATGGAAAACTGTTTTAATAGTTAAGCAAAAATGAAGAAGCAAGAAAGATCATGGGAGCACAGGATTTAAAAGGAGAGGAGGACATAGTTTCTAGAGTGAATTCATCTGCAAGAAATTAACTAGGAACATTTTTCAAAGTCCAAGTTCCAACATTTTTATATTTCTAGAGGCAGCTAAATGGCATTGTGGATTGAACTATGGGCATGGAATCAGGAAAAAGTCCCTGAATTCAAATCTGGCACTTGCTAGCTCTGTGACCTTGGGGAAGTCACAACTTCCATTTGCCACAGTTTGCTCAACTGTAAAATGGATATAATAATAACAACTACCTTAAATGAGATAACATTTTTTAAAGTACTTAGCACAGTCCCTGGCATATAGCAATGACAGGGAGCTTAATTAATTCTTATTTCCTTACCTTCTTTTCTCCTGAAATTATTCAGGATTAAATCACAATTTTAAGAATTAGTAAGTTTTGAACTTCCTTTAAAAAATTCATGAAGATTCAAAATAGAAAGGAACAAATAGTATCATTTTAATAACATAAAAATCTGAAGAAGTAGGCTAGGTATCTAGAATTATAAACTTATCATTTCATTATTAAATCCAAGCCATGTCTACCTTCTGCTCTGACACTCTTCTTGTGGACATTTCATGACTGATTTGGATTGCCACATGTTAATTTAACCAGCTACTACAAGATCTTTGATGAAAATAACTGGACTAAGCAGCTCCACTACTCTAGGGAAGATTACCTGGCCCTGCATTCTCAGTAATTGGCTCCTAAATTTACCACAATATTGAGTCAACCAGAACATTTCATTACTCAACCATACTTGCTAACTAAAATGTGCATTTAGTGTGGTTGAGGGGGGAGGATCATGATAGTTGTCTGTTTCCTCAGACATGGAAGAGAAAGATGCTTCACAAATGTGCTAGGAATTCAAAAGAGCTATTGAGTTCTTCAAGAGCCCAAGAAAAGCATGCGCCAATACAATATTACAGAAAAAAAAGAGATACCGTACTCCTTTTTAAAAGGTGCCATTCTATTCCTGCAGAATTTCAAAGCAGCAAGTAAACTATCCCCCAGTGCAGGAAAGAGATAGGAAACCTTACCCCAAGATTAGCATAAATGTTTTTAAACCTGAAAAAACGTATTCCATTTTGTCATAGCCTCTGGGAAGGTTGAACGACAAGCAGTAACACTATAACAGAAAAGCGTCTGGTCCTTTGGTGGTGGCAAAAGTTTCACTTGGTCTGACGAGATCCCTAATACTCCAGCCTCAACTGCACCAAAGAAGGGTAGTATGCATAGATAGTAATTCAGGCCTGTGGAAATAATACTGACTGTTATTAGAACTAATATACATTGTTAGTGATACAAGATCAAAGAGTTAACTATATAGTGAAAGTGATTGTAATTGACTTAAGTAAACACAACTATGCAGTAGTGAAGCTGTATGCTTTACTTATTGCATTATTACTAATAATAAAACTTAGTGCAAATGATAAAATATTCCAAACCAGGAAACTGACTATAGCGTAATTTCTGAAACAAAGGGGTTAGGTTATAAAATTAAAATCTATAAAATTCCAGTACACTATTTCTAATTGTTTATCTTTCCACTTGGATGTGCACTGCCACCAAAAAAACTATGGAAATAATATGTATTATATTTCCCTCTTCAAAAATTTCTCTTTCTTACAGACATCCTACTGCATTCCTAGTCTTTAAAGGATTCAATCTTGGGATCATTTCTGACAAACTTCACTTAGACTCCCCTCATTTTGATCATTTACCAAGTCCTGCCACTTTTTTCTCTATATTTATTGGGCTCAACTTTTTTTCTTCATTCCTATAGTCACCAGGCTATTAGAGCATCACCATGATTAGCATCTGAAAAACTGGAACCTGACGCAGCAATTGCAAAGGCTTAGTATTGCCCTGACTGAACCTTTCAGGCACAAGACTGAATGCCCAAATAGATCAAAGCCTCAAAATCCAGGCATGATACAGAACTAAGTATGTTACATGTATCTATATATGTTCCAAGTGTGAGATATCTTTTGCATATACCTCATCCCCATTTGTCTTAGGGATATAAATAAAACATAGGAGTTCAGTCTGGTCTCTGGGGAATCAGACCTCTGGATCAAATTTCTACTTTTGACTACCTGGTGTTTGGAGAAGAAAAATGTCATCCTACATCATCATCATCAAAGTTCTCCATTACATAGAGGCCCCAAACTCTTCTTTCTCAGTTTTATATCTCTTGCTGCCCTAAACCCAGTGATTCAAAGCTTCTGCCTTCCCCCGTTACTTCAGCACTAGCTCCCCTGTTCCTTTTATTTTTTTTTTGTGCCACCCCTCTCTTCTATACCCTTTGGAATCCTTGCTTATCTCTAAGAAATAAACTTTTAATTTTCAATCTCTTTTCATACTCTTTCTACTTTGTGCCTACAGAAACCTGGGTCTCCTAGAAAGATGCCCTGTCCAGTGCTGGCTGCCCTCTCTTCCTCCTCACAGACTAGGCCAGGAAGAAAAGTGGATATACCCCTTGTTTCCCATCAGTTCTTCCAGATCACCCCTCTGACATCATATCTATGCAACTTCTCTTGATCTGGGGTGCAATTCTTCATCTACACCAGTGGTTCTCAATCTTCCTAATGCTGAGAACCTTTAATACTCATATGTGGGTGTATGTGCATGTGGGTGGACCCACCTGGAGACGGATAGAGGAGCAGTGTCTTGGTTCCTAAGACCAACCGGAAATATGTGTTTTCTGATGGTCTTAGACAACCCCTGTGACCCTGTGAAAGGGGTCACGACCCACAGGTTGAGAACCACTGATATAGATAATTCAATTCTAGTTGCTGCGAACTATTGGCCTTCAAGGCAGTAGTTTCCTTCCTTTCTTAAGGGATTCAGCACCTGGTTCAGAGTCTCTCTCTCTAACAAAACTTCTGAAGACTTGAGTACATGTACACACACACATTATCCCCTCTGACATCCTTGATTCCCAAATCATTGTCCTTTTCAATTGTCATGACATATAACTTTACTGTAAATACAGCAACTCACAAGAAACATCCTATTTTAGATTTCATCACTCCTAATTGAACCACTTCCAAGATTATGAACTCTACAACTTCTTTTTAAGTTAAATTTTACTTTTTTAAATTAACATAGATCTATTTTTTTCTCTTTTCCATCACCTACCATATTGAGGATGAAATAAAAAATAAAACAAATTCTTTGTAACAAAGATAGTCAAGGAAGACAAATTTCTTCACTGATCCCCTGTCCTTCCATATCTTTCTCTGTCTCACTCTTCTTAACTATTCTCTATCCTAATCATGACCTAATCTCACTCTTCTCACTTTGGAGTCTTTAATCAGTTATGAATCATTTCAATTATACATTGTTTTCTAGCCTTCAATCTCCTGCCTCCTTGTTCTACCACTAGGATTCCCATCTACTGAGCCAAATTATACCAAAGTCTGCCTTTTTCTATATACTCCTAAGCTTTTGAATTGGACAAAGTCATATCGCTATGCTTCTGGGCCTATGAGAACTGAACTTTATCCAATATCAACTATGAAGTCACTGTTACCAAGCAAAACAGTATTTCACAGAAATATTGAAGCCATTCACCATAAGGTACCTTATTTTCCCTCTTCCTCATATCACTCAAATACCTTTGGCCACTAGCTCCTCCTTCACCATCCCACATGAAGAGGTGGCCTTCCTCCTTACCAAGGTTAATCCCTTTACCTGCATAAGTGATCCCATTCCATCCCATATCCTCCAGTAGATTAGTCTCTCTGTCATCTCCCACTCTATCACTTATTTTCAAACTCTCTTTATCTTCTGACTTCTTCCCTATTACCTGGAAACATGCCTATGTCACACCCATTCTAAAAAAGCTCTCACTTGATCCTTCCATCCCTGATAACTCTTGTCCTCCAACCTCTAACCTCATATCTCTCAGTGCCTTTCAGATGTCAGTTTAGTACCATCCTTGACTCCTCCTATTCACCCCCTCTCCCATATCTAACCTGTTGCTAAGTCTGCCTCTTTCATCTTGGTAATCTCTCTCAAGTGTGCCTCCTTCTGTCCTCTGACATTGCCATGCTCACTCTGGTACATCAGCTTACTTGAACTATTGAATAAGCCTGCTCATTCTTGAGGCAGATGCTTGCCTTAAGACTCCCCACGACAATCCATCCTCCATTCAGCCACCAAAATTTTTTCCTAGAGCAGAAATCCGACAATGCCATCCCCTACTCAATACATTCCAGTGACTGCTCATCATCCTCAGGATCAAATACAAAATTCTCTGTTTGGCAATCAAAGCCCTTTGTAAACTAACTCCTCCAGACTTTCCAGTCTTTTTACACCTTACTCCTCAATATGTACTCTTTGATCCAGTGACTTTGGCTTCCTAGGTGTTCCACAAACAAGACATTCCATCTCTCAGCTCTGGGCATTTTCTCTGGCTCTCCTTCATGTCTGGGAATGCTGTCCGTCCTCATCTCCACTGACTGACTTGCCTGCCTTCTTTTAAGTCCCAACTAAAATTTCATCTTCTACAAGAATCCTTTTCCAAACTTTATTAATTCTAGTTGTTTCTTTATTTTATTTTGCTTTTTGGAGAGGGAAAGGTAGGGCAGTTGGAGTTAAGTGACTTGCCCAAAGTCACAGGGCTAGTTTTTGTGTTAAGTGTCTGAGGCCAGATTTGAACTCAGGTCCTCCTGACTCCAAGGCCAGTGCTCTATTCACTGTGCCACTTAGCTTCTCCCTTCCTTTATTTTTCTTATTTATCCTATATATGCCTTGTTTGTACATATGTGTTTACATATTGTTTCCCCATTAGACTGTAATGCTCCTTGAAAGAAGGAACTTTCTTTTGCCTCTTTTTGTATCCCCAGTCCATACTACCTGGTATACAGCAGGTGCTTAATAAATGTTTTTGACTATTTTCCCCTAATCAATTATCTATTTTAATCCCTAAAGCAACTGTTCCAAACCTTCTCTTCCTTGGTCAAGTCCCCAGTACCAACCATTCTACATGGTGGGAAAATTAAGGCTTCATTTCTCATGGTCCCTTATCTCTTCTATAGATAAGGGATAAGAACCAGACCCATAATTTCAATGAAATAAGAAATTTCCAGATGAGGAAACTCTCTGCAGTGCAGGTCTAAGAGAGTTGTCTAGAGCACTGAGAGGTTGAGTGACTTCTTAGGTTCACATAACAGGTGCATGTAGGTCTTCCTAGATTCTAGACTAGTTTTTTATTCATTATGCCATGCTGCCCAATTTCCGCTAGAACAGACCTCAGCACTCCACTTTATCTTTACTTATCCTCTAATCTTTAACACTTGTCTCTAAGGAAAACACAGATTTTTAAATTTCCTTGCAAGGTCAACTCCTCTACCTGTGCCCTGAATCTCATTACCTCCTATGTTCCACAATATTGAATCTTTTGCTCCCTGTCCTATCCCTATTCTCAATCTTGAATCTCTCTTGACTAGATCCTTCCCTACTGCCTACAAACAAGCTTATCTCCTCTATTACTCACTTGATGTTTTCCATGCCCTCAAATTATGATTCTATTTCTCTTCCTCTTAAATATTAAATTTCTCCAAATAATATGTATCCTATATTCATTACCTTCATTTCTTCCTTACCATTCTTTAACTCCTTATACTTAGGATTCTGACCCCTGAAATCTTTTGGAACTACTTTCTTAATGATAACCAAGAATTTTGTAATTTCTAAAATCATATACTTCTTTTTCACTCTTTATGCTCCTTGATATTTGTATAGATTTTTGGCACTATACTCTTAGAATGTACTTGTTCCTTTCCCTTTTTCTTTATGCTTTTCAAAATCCTTATCTTTCTTCAAGGCACCATTTTTCTTAATGAAAAGTACATCTCCAAGGTGTAGGAGCCATCTCCTCTCTCCTTTTCCCCAGATGAAAACATTCTCTCCTTCAAAATTCCCTAGTACACTTGTCTCACTTTCTTTCCCCCTATTATTGTAAACCTTGTGTTATATTTATTACCTGTGACACCCTATGTCCCCATACCTAAACCACAGAATATAAGATTCCTGAGGTCAGAAACTGTTAGATTGTTTCTTTTTAAAATCCTAAATGTTGCTTCTTTTTCAACAGCTTAAAGCAGTGCCTTGTACATAGTAGGTGCTTAATATGAGATTTTATATATATATATATATATATATGTATATATACATATGTATGTATATATATATATATATATAGAGAGAGAGAGAGAGAGAGAGAGAGTTCCTTGCTAACCTTAAAGAACTATATATGTATATCCTATTATTGTTGTTAATAATTATTTGTTGAATAGCTTTAAATTGAAAAGCCAAAGTGCACTTCTTCAGGTTGCACAACTCTCCTCTCTCACTTCATTTACAATCCAGCAAAGCTTGGAAATATGCCATACCACCCTAAGAAGTTTTTTGGGCCAATTGGTCAAGGAAAAGAGGGGGAATTTCCATTAGTTAATTTCAGTTGTACTCATTGTCATTGTCATAGCTGAGAATGTGGTGTGATGTCCACAAGATGGTGCTGCAATATAATCTTATGTGCCCAGAAAATAATTTTTTTTTTTCTTAAATGACAACTTGGCCACTAAGATTCTGGAGAGAAATGATACTTCTAAAAAAGGCACTAGTTCACTGTTTGAATATTCAAATGTACTTACAGGCCCACCAGTTGTCCACAGAAATGCGTGTATGGTTTCTGTTTTCTTGGCCACAGTTTGTCTCACTGGTAGGATCAGCTAATCTGTCTGGAAGAGAATAAATTATATCTAGGTCATAAGTTTGGGTGACTTGGAAGATAGATAGTGATACTAAATGATACCCGGGTTATGAGCTGGGTGACTCAGAAGGTAGCTGGTGATATATTTTTGAGCACTACCCCAATAGTACCCTTTGGGGTACTCTTAGGGATATTAGGAAAGGGAAGAGTTTGGGGTGAAAATAATGATTTATTGTTCGGACAGGTTGTGTTTAAGATGTCAAAGTGACAACCAATTTGAGATGTCTAATAGGCAGTTGGAGATGTGACCCTGAATAACTCTGACAGTCATTTGTACAGAGATGATAATTGAAATTATGTAAATCAATGAGATCACCAAGTGAAATAGTAGAGAGAATCTGCCTTTGGCATCATGATTCAGGATAAGCAGCTAAGGAAGAAGGGTACACTACAGAACCTTGGTTACTTACCTCTCCCATCTCAAGGAAAGTTTAGACATTTGGGGAAATTAAAGCATTCAAGGAAAGATAAAACCTAAAGAGACATTCCCAGGAAGTAAGTGCTCTTCCTCTTCTCTGCCATGTTTCCTCTCCCCCCTCCCCATCTTCTCCCAAGGAATTCATCTGTTACATAAAAAAATAATAATAACAAGAGAACTGAAGTGATTTTGTCCAAGTTCACAAAAGTAGTAAATGGAAGGGATGGGCTTTGAAATCCAGTTACCTGACTACATTTCAAATATTAAAAGATCTTTGGAGGTACCAGAATTCCTATTCATAAAGTTTAGGGCTCTTTCCATTGAATACCCTGTTGATACTTTAAGTACACTAGGTGGTGCAGTGGACAGAGTGCTGATCCCTGAGTCAGGACGTCTCATCTTCCTGAATTCAAATCTGACCTCAGATGCTCATTAACTGTGTAATCCTGGGCAAGTCACTTAACCCTGTTTGCCTCAGTTCCTCATCTGCAAAAGTGAGCTGGAGAAAGAAATGGCAAAACTCCCTGGTATCTTTGCCAAGAAAACCACAAAAGGGGTCAGGAAAAGTTGGACTAACTGAAATGATTGAACAACAAATTGATACTTTAAATTTTCCTTCCTTGGAGCAAATCTCTCGCCCTAGCACAACAACCTTCCCTGGGACAAAATAGGGATTACAGTGACAGATAAGAATTTGTAAAATAGTAAACCTTAAAGTGCTCTTCCTGTCTAAGCTAGTATTTTTGTCTTTTTTAAATGCTGCCATAGCACATACATGATAACTGCTGTGATTGGTTAATAGATTTCTTTTTCTTGTAGTTGATGTGCTCAGTAATTGTTGTTGTTTTTTATCATTGCTGTTGTTTGTCCTTCATTCTTGAAAAGGACCATGACATCAGGAAGGTGATGCCATGACTTACAAGTGAATTGGACTTAAATGAGGGAGAGCTGTACAAAGTAACCAGCCTCACTTTCTCCTCCAGAGCCATCTTGGTCCAGTGGCAAGATACCAATCAGGATAACTGGAGATGGTCCCCTATGCTCCATAATGCTAATTGAATGAATGAAAAAG
Source organism: Pseudochirops corinnae (assembly GCA_028646515.1). NCBI lineage: Eukaryota > Metazoa > Chordata > Mammalia > Diprotodontia > Pseudocheiridae > Pseudochirops > Pseudochirops corinnae. The sequence goes on from CM053586.1 coordinate 93,192,804, forward strand.
ATGGGAAATTAATTGTTAAAGATTGAAAACCAATAGAGAATTGCCAGTGTTTCAGTAATTAAACTTGTCTACCATTTGGTTCATTAATCTATCAATAATCTATTTCTGGCTCCAATCTAAAACATATATGGGTAAATACTGTAAAATGCCTCCTTAAATCAATGAACATACATAGAATGTTCCCAAGTAGTCAAAAGTATTACCTAGAAGAGAGTATCTTTTTATTCGGACAAAATAAATGGAAGTCAAAAGTAATTTTGATTTGGCTAATGTATGTTGGGTGGGGAAGTTGTTATTTTAATTTAATATGATCATAATGACTCTTCTCTTTGAAGTCTATGTTTGATAAATAGGATATTGATTTGTGAATAACACAAGTCAAATTATAGACTAATTTGGTTATTCTCACCCATTGAGAAGCGGATAGCCACATTTCCTGCAAATTTAGAAAAATGAGTTCTAGAAAAGAATTATATCTAGGTATTCTTTAGCATGTTTGTGTTAAATTCTTTTATGATGCCATATCATTGCATATCAATATGGTAGATATGTATTGTAAGTTGTGGGGAGAAAGAAAAAGGAAGCTGGAGAGAGAAGATCTCTGCTCATGTCAATTAGGTTATGAGGTTATTAGGGCTGATATAGACCTTTGAGATCATCCAGGTCAATTGCTTCATTTTGTAGAGGAGGAAATTGAGTTTCAGAGAGTTTTTATGACTTATTCAAGATAATCCACGAAGTAGGTAGGAGTAAAAAAACTCAGATCTTCTGAAACCAAATCCATTCCATAACACTATAAGATTGAGTCAGTCTCCTTTTCCTAATATTTAAGAGCCTTCATAAGAGCCAGACCAACAACAACAACAACAACAACATAATAAATCTATAGCTGGAATGTCAAGAAGTTATCTTGTATAACCCTCTCACTTTATAGATAAATAAAGATGTGAATGACCTGTGGCTTTACATTTAGATTACAGGGTCACAAAGGTCATCTCTCCAAGCCCTTCATTTTAGAGATGATGAACCTGAGGGCCAGAAAGGTGACACGACAAAAGTCACATTGGTAATATGTGGCTGAGCCAGTATTTAAACCAGTTGTACTGTCCCCAAATCCAGAACTTTTTGTATCCTCAACAACTCCCAGTGTCTCACATATGGTAAGCATTCAGTTTTTAAAAGTTATCAGTGTTGATGACAATGAATCAATTTCATAACACATTAAGTTTTGATCCCCTTGCAGTTTCTTGGCTACATTAGAAATGTCCTACTAAACAAGCTTATTCTTACCTGTTTTATATTGCCATCCATGCTGCACAGGTAGTCCCCATAAAATGTTTGCTTCATTGTTTGGTGCAAATCTTTTAAAATATTCATCTGTAAATGTAATTAAGATTTTGTACATCCCCATTCTTTCAGGATATAGCCATGGATTAATGGTGTACACACCATTCTCTACTCTGTAATCACTGAACTTGCCAGGACATTCCTTCCAAAGTGGAGGATAGAGATCTGTGAGATTTGAAGTTTCTACTGAAAAAGCAGAAACATAGCCAGCTAAGGCACAAAGTAGAGAACATAGCAAAAGCACCATTTCTGGAGCTGTGATTTGTAGAGTATGCTAACAGGTTTATATAAGAATGGATGAGGAAGTGTTAGTACACTTTTCCTATCAGCCAGTCAGAGTCTGTTCATTTACATGCTGGTAATACTAGGGTGGAGAGAAAGAGTATAAAATTATGCTCCAGAGACTGTCTTAAAAAGCCACGCTATTTAATATGTAGTACTTACAACCAAATCTTCAGAACACACTTGTATATATAACTTGACCTTTTACTGGCCTGGGAAAGAGAACATGTGGGAATCATGCAGTATATTCTTATCACAGAAAATAGGATGTTTGCAGCAGGCTTTGTGAGCAAATTAATGCTTTAAAGTTTTCCTTAAACTATTTTAAAAAAATTTAAACCCACTTATTTTCTCTTCAAAAGAATTAGAAAAACTAATTTATTTACTATATTCCTATATTCAGTGCACAGAGGGTTCTAGCCTATCACCAAAGGATGAAGTCACAAAACTTGACAGCTGTGACCATGAATAGAATCAATATTTCATATGATTTTTTTCCCAGAAGTAACTGGACTATTCTGTGATTTGAAAATAGATTATTAGTGAGAGTAAAGGATCTCATTTATTCATTGAGTAAACATTATACCAGCAATACTTGTGTTCAAGGTATTGTGGTAGGTGCTGGAGATACGGTACTGAAAAGCTATGCATTTATAATATTTTTTTTCCTTTCACCCTCTTTCATGCATTGTGCATTACAACTAATAACCACTGGAGGGGAGCCTTGAGGACTCTTCAAGGAGGTTACAAAGTTACTGTGGTGAATTATTATTCACTGAAGGAAACAACTTGTTGATATGCAGGAAAATAAATATAATAAGAGAGAATGGAATAGAGAAAAGGAGAAGTCTGGGCAAAGTAGTCTAGGAGAATTTGAAGGAGAAATCATATTTGGCTAGAGGATCAGGGAAGATTTAACAGAGTAGGTGACCCCAGAACTGGGGCCTTGATGGAAGATGTGGGTTTCAACAGGAAGAGAGGAAGAGATGGTACCTTGCACGCATGGAATAGAGTCTGCTCAAAAGCATGGAAGCAAGAAAGCCCAGGATGAGATTAAAGAACAGTTGAGTTTGACCAGAATGGATATGATACAAAAATGAGAGAATGGGAAAAAAAAAAAGACTAGAAAAGTAGGTTGAAATCAATTTGTGGAAAATCTTAAATTCCAGGCTAAAGAGGAGGGATTTTATCTTATAGGCAATAGGAAACAACTGGAAGTTTTTGAGTAGTCAAGTAATGTATCCCTAACTGTAGGAGTCAGCTAGGTGGCATAGTAGATGGAGTGCTGGTCTGGGAATTCAGAAGATCTAAATTTAAATTCCACCTCAGACATTTGTTTACCCTGTGATGCTGAGCACTGCTTAAACTCTATTGGCTTCAGGTTTCTCTTATGTAGACTGGAGCAAATTATACCTGGCTGGATTGTTATGAGCATTAAATAAACTTTAAAGTATTATACAAATGTTAGCTTTTATTATGTAAGGTAGAGTATTTTGGCAAGGGTTGAATTGGAAAGAGGAGGCACTGGAGACAGAGGGATACATAAGGAAGCTATTATAATAGTTCAAGCAAAATGTTTTGAGGTTCTGAACTGGTTTGAGAGGAAAGGATGGAAAAAGATAATGGAATTTGATTTAGCGATATTTAATGTTTTAGAGACAAAAGTGACTCTAAGGAGTGAGCATCAGTGACTGGTGCCAATAGAAACAGAGAAATTACAAGGAAAAGGGTATTTAAGAGAACGATGAATTCAATTTTTAACATGGTGAGTTTGAAATATTGGTGGCCTTTCCCAGTTAAGTGGAGATATGAGAATGGAGCTTAGGAGAGAGGACTGGTAATTGTAGAACTTAGTTATGTTGATTTTCATTTACTATCAATAATTTGAAACATCTTTTTTCACGTGACTGTGAATACTTTGTAAATCTTTTTGAGAATTATTTGTTCACAACCTTTGATCACTTCTTAATTGCAGAATGGTTGTTAATCATGCATGTATACATATATGTATATGTATGTGTATGTATATGTATACATACTTATATACAGTAGGGGGAGGACAGAAAGTTTATCCATCTTGAATACCAAGTCATAATTAGAGAACTTTGATACAAGGGTTTTTTCCCATTTAACCACATCTTTTCTTCTCCTCTATACATTAATTTTGTCTATACAGAAGCTTTTCAGTTTCAAACAATCAAAGTTAAATATTTTATCTTTTCCAGTTGCCTTATTTGTTTAAGGCAATTGTCTTAAATTGTCTTATGTCTTGTTCATTTAAGAGTATATCTCCTACTCATATTTGTAAGGAAGCATATGACCTGTTATTGTTGTTCAGTTGTTTTTCGGTCATGTCCAACTCATTTTGACCCCATATGGGGATTTTCTTGGCAAGTGATTTGCCATTTCCTTCTCCAGGTATGTTATAGATGAGGAAATTGAGACAAACAAGGTTAAATGATTTGACTAGGGTCACCTAGGTAGTAAGTGACTAAGGCCAGATTTAAACTCAGGTCTTCCTGACTCTAGGCCTGGTATTCTATCAACTGTATCACTGGGCTTTCCTGATATATGGTCTACTTCTTTTGTCATTTTTTATAATCTGATCATTAATGTTACATATTCATTTAGAATATATTAAGTAATATGGTGTAAAGTGTTAGTCTAAGCCTAATTTTTGCCAGACTGCTTTCTGGTTTCTCTAGCAGTTTCTTATCAAATAAGGATTTTTTTTTTTCCTGGTAATTTATTTCCCCCATAATTTTATCAAAGACTGGATTATTGAGTTCCATTTTCTCTGATTTTTCCTTGTCTAATCTTTTTTTTTTCTCCTTTTCTTTTATTTACTCATTTACTTTTAATTTACAAGATTCAGTTCCACAATCACTTGAGTTTCAGATTTTCTTCCCTCCCTTCTCCCCCCCCCCCCATGGTGGCGTGCAATCGTGTATAGGATCTGCAAATA
>CM053586.1:93197897-93214491 GCA_028646515.1 Pseudochirops corinnae
AGCCAATGAGGAGAAGAATGCCTTAAAAAGTCGAATTTTCCAGATGGAAAAAGAATTTCAAAAGCTCACTGAAGAGAATAATTCCTTCAGAATTCAATTGGAGCAAATGGAAGCTAACGACTTTATGAGAAATCAAGATACTATTAAATAGATCCAAACAAATGAAAAAATAGAAGACAATGTGAATGAAATATCTCATTGGAAAAACCACTGACCTGGAAAATTGATCCAGGAGAGATAATTTAAAAATTATTGAACTACCTGCAAGCCATGATCAAAAAAAGAACCTAGAAATCATCCTTCAAGAAATTCTCAAGGAAAATTGCCCTGATATTTTAGAACCAGAGGGCAAAATAGAAGTTGAAAGAATTTATAAATCACCTCTTGAAAAAGATCCCAAAAAGAAAACTCTTAGGAATGTTATAACCAGGTTCCAGAGTTCCCAGATCAAGGAGAAAATAGTAAAAGCAGCCAAGAAGAAACAATTTTAATATTGTGGAAACACAATCAGGATAACACCAAGATCTAGTAGCTTCTACATTAAGGGATCCAAGGGCTTGAAATATGATATTCCAGAGGTCAAAGGAGCTAGGATTAAAACCAAGAATCACTTACCCAACAAAACTGAGTATAATGTTTCAGGGGAAAATATGGTCATTCAGTGAGGTGGAGGATTTTCAAGCATTCTTGATGAAAAAACAAGAGTTGAATAGAAAATCTGACATTCAAATACAAGAAGCAAGAGAAGCTAAACAGGGAAAAGAAATCACAAGGAACTTATCAAAGTTGAACTATTTACCTGCCTACATGGAAAAACAATAAGTGTAACTTTTGAAACTTTTCTCAATATGAGGATAGTTGAAGGGAATATAAATGTATATATATGCATATGTATATATATATATATATATACACATATATATATACACACACATATACACATATGTATATATGTATATGTATATACATATGTGTATATGTGTGTGTATGTGTACAGGTATACATAGACAAAGGGCACAGGATCAATTGAATAGGAAGGGAAGATATTTTAAAAATAAAATTAAGAGGTGATAGAGGAATATAATGAGAGGAGATAGGGAGCGACAAAATAGGGTAAAGTATCTAATACCAAAGAGGCAAGGGAAAACTTTTACAGTGGAGGGGAAGAACAGGAAGGCAAAAGGGAATGGGTCAACCTCACTCTCATTGAATTTGGCTTAAGGAGGGAACAACATACACACTAAATTGTGTTTCTTATCCTACAGGAATGTAGCAGGGAAGGAGATAAGAGGGGGGATGATAGAAGAGAGGGCAGATGGGGGGGAGGATAGTTAGAAGCACACACTTTTGAAAAGGGATAGGGTCAAAGTAGAAAATAGAACAAATGGGGAGCAGGATGGGATGGAGTAGGAAATATAGCCAGTCTTTCACAGTATATTTGTTATGGAAATGGTTTGCATAACTACAAATGTACAATCTATATTGAATTGCTTCTCTTCCCAGTAAGGGTGGGTGATGAGGGAAGAAGGGAAAGAATCTGGAATTCAGAGTTTTAAAATTAAATTTTAAAAAATATTATTATTGTTGTTGTTGTTGTTGTTGTTATTTACATGCAACTGGGAAATAAGATATACAGGCACTGAGGTATGGAAATGCATCTTGCCCTACCTGAAAGTTGGAGGGGGGAAGAGGGAGAATATACGAGAGAGCAGATTGGGGGAGTGGATGTCAGTGGGATCTCTGTTTTGGAGTGGTGGGCAAGGGAAAGACGGGGAAATTTTGTAACTCAAAATCTTGTGGAAATGAATATTGCAAACTAAAAATAAACATGAAATTTAATTTTTAAAAGCTTATCTCTAAGTTAAAAAAATGGCTTGTTCCATGAAGGGTTGCCAAAAATCTTCAACTTACATATATATATATTATATATGCACACACATATACACACATACACACATATATGTATATATGTATGTGTATATATGTATATATATGTGTGTGTGTGTGTGTATGATGAGAACTTATTGTGTAATTTGGTGAGGCCATGAATGCACACTGAGCTCAAATACCTCATTTTCCTCTGTATTCGACATAGGGAGCAAATCCCATTAGTTGTGCAACTCATCCAATTCATATATCTCACCTCCCTTTCAGTGAGTGAAGGGAGTTAAAGCTAAAAGAAGCTGATTCTAACCCCCAAAGATATGAGTATATAATGCTATCTTCTTCCTGAGCACTGTGAGTAGAGTTGTGAACTATTCCAATCATTCTGGAGAATAACTTGAAACTATGCCCAAAGAACTATAAGATTGTGCATTCCTTTTGACTCAGCAATACCCCTACTAGATCTATCTGTATCCAAAGAGATAAAAAGAAAGAGGAAAGCATGTATTTGTAAAAAAATATATTTATAACAGATCTTTTTATGACAGAAAAGAATTAGAGGTACTTCCATGCTCTCTTAGCCATCTCTTTTGTAAACAAACAACAGTTCACCTCCGTCTGCCTCAGTTTCCTCATCTATAAAATGAGAATAATTAGCAACACCAACATTCAATGGTTGTTATTAGGACTAAAAGATATAATACTTATAAAGTGGAATATAGAGTTGGGAAACTCTAGCACCTCTGGTGTGAGGGCTGCTAGGCTCTTTGCAGGGCTTCTTTCCACCTTTGGTGTCCACCTGTCACCCAGCTCACATCTGTGACGCCAAGAAATTCTAGCATATACAGTGGCCATACCCCAGTAGAACATTTCAGTAGACAAGCTAAACCAGATTGAGGGTAACCAGCGGGGTCTGAGCAGCCTTTTTAAAGTACCACAATACTCCTCACATCCTAGCATGAGGAAAGGACTAGAAAAAAGGCACCCTAAAAATTGTCTGGTTCACCAAACCTCACCCTATCCTGCTTACCTTAGTGGGCAAGGATCCTGCCCTGTAGTTGAAACAACAGAAACACACAGACACAGACACACAGACACAGACACACACACATACACACACACACACATACACACACACACACATGCACACAAGCACACCATACAGAAACTTTTATAATTCCACTCACTGTTGGTAATGTATGCACACTTATGGAAAACAAGAAATTCAGTAGACCTGAAAAAGGAATAGCTCTTGTTGCAAGAGAATTCAGCAGCTATTACATCCAAATAATAGCCCTGAGTAAGACAAGGTGTTATGGGAATCTGAAGATCTTCCCTGCCCCTAGGCCCTTTGATAGGCTTAAGTGACTCTGAGTACCTTCCCTGATTTGAAAATATACTCTGCCCTCTAATAGGATGGATGTGGTCACATGGAGCCTATGGAGGGAAGCTTGTTCTTCAGGAATGCCCATGCCTTATTACTTTGTGATTGGGCAGTTGGGTCAAGAGGGTTGTGACATTCCCTGATTCAGGAGAAGGCTACATATACCCTGATATGAATTTTTGCTTTGGGGCTCACTTTGGAAAGAGTTGTGTGGTTTGGCCAGATGAGACTCTGGGAAGCTGTTGAGCCCCCAGGCTTTGAAAACCCAGATGTTGGTGCTTCCCTCTCTGGTAACTAACTAGGTATGGATGTAATGGTCAGACAGCTGGAAGCCTGTCTGCTGATCTGTTTCTTTGTCTGCTTGTAACTTCTCCCTGTAACTTCTGTTTGTATTTTCTGAAGTTCAGGGTGTTGACTTTTCCCCCTGAACTAAATAAATGATATATGTTTGACTGATTAAAGTAAGATTTTTAACCCATTTTGAGTTGCTTTCCTTTAGAAAAACAGATCTAAGAACCTGTGCTAGCATCCATCTTGGGTATGCTGGGGTGCTTGCTGATACACAAGGCTGGAAAATGAAGGACAGCTTACAGAAGTAGGAGCTGGAAATATGTTTTCTAGAGTGACCACAGTGATGGGGAAACACAATGAAGCTGGCATAGGTTTTGTGATCAAAGCTAATCCAGTCAGCAAGTTTGTATGACTCTCAAAGGGAGTGAATGAAAGGCTTATGACAATGTAATTGCTGCTTACAGGAAAGTGCTGTGCCACCATGATTGGTGTGTATGCTCCCACCATGAAGAACTCTGATGAGGACAAAGAAAAATCTCATGAAGACTAGGAGATCCTCATCATCAATGTACTGAAAGAGGATGAGCTTGTAATTCTGGATGACTTTAATGCCAAAGTAGTCACAGACTATTAGAGATAGCAGGGAGCCCTTGGGAGGAATGGAGTCAGAAACAGAAACAGCAATAGTCATTTACTACTACTTGACCTTCTTTTCACCAACACTGTCTTCTGTTTATCTAAACGCAATATACAACTTCACAGCTGCACCATGACAGCAAACATTGGTATTTAATAGTCTATAACATTGTAAGGAGAAGAGTCAGACACGATATGAGAGTAACAAAGGCATTGTGTGGTACAGAGCACTGAATTGTCATAGACTTAGTCTCTCTAAGGTAAACATTTGCAGTGAACAAATGCTTCAGCTCCAAGGCAAGAGGACTACCAGAAGACTTAATGTTGCCAGATTAGAGTGCTTCTCTGAGTGCAACAGTTTATGGCTAATTTAGAGGGAAAGCTGAGGCCACTCATTGCTGGCAACAGTGGAGCAGTGTACCAGCAGGATAGTTCATAAGTCTCTAAAAAGACAGATTTAACTCCATCAAAAGTAAAATGCAAACAAAACTTAGATAGATGCAGGATTCTTGGTTCAATAAGAAAACAGATGAAATTCAGTTTTACACTGATTGTAACAATAATCAAAAAAATCTTAATGATGACCTGAAGGCTATTTATGGGCCAAAGACCAATGGTGCATCTCAAGACTCAGTGTCTATGGAACCACATTGATTAGTCATAAAGAAATGATCCCAGAGAAAGAGACTGAACACTTCTCAACAGACTGTCATCAGTAAATGCAGAAACCATTGACCATATACATCAGGTTGAAGTCAATCCCTTTCCAGGCAAAGCTTTTCCATACTTGATAATTGCAAGTGGTTTTAAAATGCCAAATTGATAAGATCAATGATTTTTATATGTGATAGTTTGGAAATGTAATTGATGTCATTTGAAGTTCATTGTTTGTGTTATTATTATATGGTTTAATGACCCCATTTCTATTGAGTTTGACACCATTGTTCTAAAGCATATACATGTTCTTGAATCTTAGAATTATATAGCTAAAAGATACATTGCCTAAGGAAAATTTGAGATATAATCAGTATTATGAGGCTCAAATGAGATGGTAGAGATAAAACACTTGAAAACCTTAAAATGTGATATAAATGCTTAGTATTCTGGTTGTTGCTATCATCCAGTCACCAGGCCTACAGCGATGGTGATGACCATTCCCTGATCCCTCTTCTCCATTTCTGTTGAACCCAAGCAATGTTTATAGTGCAATAGGGTTCAGAAGCCCTGAAGGAGGATTTTCCTGTTGTCTGTTTACAGAAATCCTGGAAGAGGGCCTTGCTGAACCAACAGCAAGGTTCCAGGGCCTCTACAACAGCAGCACTGTCCTTCACCAGCAGGTGAATCCGGCAAACAACATCAAAACAGACAGACAAAATACCGGCATCACAGCCATGCCTCCTCAGTTCTTGGCAGTTGTGGGTGGCAGTTCTCAAAAGTCCTGGGCAGCTCCAATGGGCTCTCAGCAGTCTTTCTCTCAGCAGACTGCTTTCCAAAAGTCCTTCTGGCCTTCTCTTGGCTTGGGCCTCTCTCCCAATTCGTGGCTCCTCCCAGTTCAGCCCTCTCTCTTCACTTCAACAAGTCCATCCCACAAGTGGGATTCACAAGCTCTGGGTTTTAACACTCTACCCAAAAACCAAGTCAATACAAGGGCACCTCCAAATTCCATTACCATTACAGACATCTAGCACCTTGCTGAAGAAGGATGATTCCATCACACAACCACCAAGTTATGTTGTATCTATTCTCTCTTAGTATATAAAGGCATGCAAAAACTGTCATAGTATAGCAGTAAGGACAGTACAAAAGGTTCAAGTAATTGGTACAAATGTTTCAAGTAATATATAGATTAGTGGGAAAAGAAACTGAGGAGATTAAAAGTTACCTTTCAGTTCAATTCTGTGGTCCTGTACAATCACAGCTTAAATTTGTTCACATTTTTTTTTTAAGGCTTTGTATCCACAAGCACCCTAGCATACCCTGTGGCTACTAGCACAAGTTCTTAGATTCTGCTTTTCTAAAGAAAAGCAACTCAAAATGGGTTAACAATCTTACTTTAATCAATCAAACAAATATCATTTACCTAGTTCAGGGGAAAAGTCAGCACCCTAAACTTCAAAGAATGCAAACAGAATATATACACAAGTTAACAAGCAGAAGTTACAAGCAAACAAACAAATCAGCAGATGGGCTTCCATCTGTCTGACTATCACATCCATACCTATTCAGTTACCAGAGAGGGAAGCACCAACATCTGAGTTTTTCAAAGAGGGGGGGAGAGTGAGGGGTGGGAGTGGGGGGCTCAACGGCTTCCCAGAGTCTCATCTGGCCAAATCACACAACTCTTCTCAAAGTGAGAATCTCACATCAAAGCAAAACCTCACATCAGGGTGTATATGTAGCCTTTTCCTAGATTGCAGAATGTCACAGCCCTCTTGACCCACTGCCCACACAAAGCAACAAGGCGGGGGCATTCCCGAAAAACAAGCCTTCTGCCACAGGCTCCATGTGACCACATTCAGCCTATTAGGGGGCAGAGCATACTTTCAAATCAGGGAAGATTCTCAGAGCCACTTAAGCCACTTAAACAAAGGGCCTAGGGTCAGGGAAGATCTTTAGATTCCCATAACAGGCTTTCACACATCCATAAAATTTTTTAAATAGTTTGCAAATTAAGGTATAGAGAGTCATGAACTGACATAGACCTACTTGTAAACACTTGCAAGTTCAATAATTTACTAATCTCTGGGTATTTTTGGACCTTTCACATATCATTCCTATCCTTGCCCACTACTTCCTTTTCATGGGGACCAAAGGATTCAAAATTAAGTCAATCAGCTACTTATGTATAGAAGGAATTTACCACATTCCTCAAACTACTGTTATTCCTCCATGAAAGATCATGAGAACCCAGAACTATACACAATCTCAGGACTCAAACTACCAGCTGCTTGAAATGGCAACATTTCTAAACCAACTGATTTACACAAAATGAAGAATCAAAAAAAGTATTAAAGTGCTGAGAAAAATATGAAGGTAAATATGGCATGGTCTGTATTCTCAAGGAATGTATAATGTAGGAAGTTTTAATCAATCAATAAACATTTATTAAATTTGTTCTAGGCACTGGGGATTAAAAGATAAAGAACAACCAATCAAGGCATTTCAAGGGGCTGACAATCTGTAGGAGGAGACAACATTTATCATGCACACACACGCACACACACACACACACACTCACATATGTATGTCTGGTTTTCTCTGTGATGTGCCTGTAAATCAAAGCCTGCCTGATATCTGAGATCTAGGACTGTGCCCTGTTCTGGGATTCTAGCCAGAAGGTGTTAGCTCACTCATACATTTTAGATACTATTTAGATACTTGCTTGGAATCAGCAAAGACATTGATAACTGTCAAGGCCTACCTGACATCACTGTCTGGCATCTTGAAACTGAACAAAGCAGTATTAGAAAACTTAGTGACCTATAATTACCTTCTTTGTTCTATTAGTCTATAAAAACCTTGTTTATGGTATCAATAAATGGATTGTATTGATGATCTCGCCTGGGCCACAATTATTTTTGCAACTTCCATGGTCTAGCGTGTCATTTGAGAGCTGGCATAAGAAACCACTTAGAATGAGCTCCACAATTTTTATATACATATACATATATATATGTGTGTGTGTGTGTGTGTGTGTGTATGTATATATATATACATATATATGCACACACATATGTGTGTGTCTGTGTGTAAATAAAATTTTACAGATAAACATTCAGGAGTAGACTTATCAGAGACTTTAGAGGTCATGAATTTTCTTTATGTGAAAAGTCTAAAATACCAACAAGTGATAATCTAATCTCTGGTTGTATCCAAGGATGGGGAACTCATTTTATCCTCTTCAGTCAGTCCATTACAGGTAGCTCTCTAATTATAAGAAGTTCTTCTTTATGTTGGACTGAAATCTGCCTCCTTGGCCCTAAAGTCATATAAAATGTATGTCTCTTCTTTCTTTTCTATATCACAGTCATTCAAAGATTTGAAAACTGCTATCACATCCTCCTCCTTGTCCAAATTCATACTCTCTCTCTCTTTCTCACACACACACACACACACACACACACACACACACAAACATTGCTAGCTCCTTCAAATGCTCCACACAGGAAATAGTTATGTGATTCCTTGTGATCCAGGTCATCATTCTTAGGATGTTCTTGAGCTCATCATTGTCCTTCTTAAAATGGAGCAGCTGAAACTGAGCACTATTCTACAGATATGGTCTGAAAATTGCCCAAGATGAACTGCAAAGCATGACATGGAACTCTAAGAACAGTGCCTTAGAGAAAAATGGTGAAAATTTCTGAGGCTTTAGAGAAATGGTAAGGGGAATATGAAAAAGAATTTTTTGAAGGTATATTTGGAACATGAGAAAGAAGGAAGAAACACAACTATTGGTTGTAGAGGAGAACCAAGAACTATTCAATTCACATTTTGCCCCATCCCTTCCTTAACAAGAATGATCTTCAGATTGGGCACTGAATAAAGCAATTAAAAAGTATTTATTCAGTAATTATCATGTGATAGGTATTGTGCTAAATAATAGGTCAACAAAGAACACCTCAAAAGAGTCCCTGTCCTAAAAGATCTTACATTCTATGGAAACAAGAGGTACATAAGTAGGTCCATTCAAGATACATATAGAGCAGTTACAAGGTAACCTTGGAGAAAACATTAAAAGCTAGGGGGACAGTTAAGGACTCCTGAAGAGAAGGTCATAATTCTTCAAGATGAAATCAACCTGGAAACTCATACCACTTCTCAGATCATTTCCCACAGTAGACGCAAGACTTTATCATGTGCCTGCACTTCCAGGATTGAGTAATCTCCTCTCCTCAGCTTTTCAGTTTCTCTTTTATATATATTGTATTCTTCCTATTAGATTGTAAGTAATACAGGAAAGAGTTATAAAAGGAACAAAAGCTATGCAGGAAAGAGTTGGAAGGAGAACATTTTTAAGTTAAATTTTCTTGATTTTTTTATATCCAAAGAATTTCTCCCAGTATCTTTCCTTCCTTTCACCTACATAAGTACTATTTTTAAAGAAAAAATAAAAAGAAGAGAAAAATCAGCAAAACCAATCAATATACAAAAAGTTCAAACATATATACAATTTACCACACCCATGGAACTCCCACATCCTTATAACTCACCAGAAAGGGCAAATTAGGAAGCCAAATATAACATAGAAATCTGTAAGGAATAAGTTCTCCTAATGCTTTCATTTACAGAGGCACACATCTTCAATAGCTCCCTATTTCCTAACCCTTATCATTTGTGAAGAGAATGTGGTTAGTTTTGCAATAGCCAGTAGTGAAGGAAGTCTTTTACTGATTTGCATATTGTGGTAGAGCTTCTGCTTTAAAATTTCAGTTACAGGGGCATGGTGCTTGTGTGGAGATATTCTGACAACCACAGATACTTTTAAGAGGCAGCATGGCATAGTAGATAAAAATCCGGCATTGGACAAGTCAATTCCACAAGTAATTATCAAACTCTTATTATTTATCAGGTACAATATGAACCTGAGTAAATAAAGAAAGGAAAAAACTAATTTCTGCCCTCAAGGAGATCACAGTCTAATGAGGTACTCACATCCTCAGAGCCAGAAAAACCTGGATTAAATTCCATCTCTGACACATGATGGCTGTGTGATTCTGGGTCAATCACTCAACATCTCAGTGCCTTCAATCAAGTCTCTAAGATTATAAATTGCAGAATAGGTGTCAAATTACAACCACAGGAATTCCCAATACAAATAGAATAGCAGGGAGGGTAATTAATTGTGATAACAATAACAACAACAATGATAATAGATAATTGCCCTTAGGTAAACTTCCCTGGGACCGGCTTTTGAGCCTATAACTATAGTTATATGGTTATAGTATATATATATATATATATATATATATACACACACACACACATATATATATATATATACTATAACTATATAAGTATATAAAATTTTATTTATACACACACACACAGAGTTCCTGCTAATTCAAGACAAACCGGAATTAGTCAGATTTCAAGCTTGAGATTTCTATTGAGATTCTATTGAGCACTGAGACCTTGCTGATGCCTCTTAAGTCGTATTACATAGTAGCTAGCCACTTCATCTAGGGAAGAGGCTGGTCCTATCAGTCCCCTCTGAACTTTACCATGTGTCATTTCCCAAATTAGATTACTCAGATGAGGGAGGATATCAACATTGGAAGAGTATATGTTACCAAAGGAAACAGAACCTGAAGGGTGATTTTCTTCCCAGTCTTTCCCCCAAATGAAGCTTTTACATGTGCTAGCATATATATTTCTCATGTTGTAGAGCTGCATTTGGGGGTGGGGGGAAGGAAGCTAGGAAAATCCATAAGCTATAAATCACTATTCTAACTGAAAGACTGTAAAATCTAGGTCAACACACCCTTCATTTTACAGATTATTTTGGATCTATAAATTTCAAACAATTCCAAATAAAACTGGCCAGTCTCTTTTACTGTGTACTAATGAGTTTTGCCTGTCATTTGAACTCTCCATGGAATAGCTACAATATTTCCTCTACCATACCAAGTGAAGTCAAGTTAACCAGCATTTATTGAATGCCTATTATGTGCCACACACTGAACTAAGCACTTGGGAGACAAAGAAAGGAAAAAAAAAAAGAAAAAAATAGACCCTGCTCTCAAGGAACTCACTGAAGCCTAATGGGAGAAACTATATGAAAGCAAATATATACAAACAAAATGTATACAGGTTGAATTGGAATTAATCTCAGATGAAAGGAATTAAGATCAAAGAGGACTGGGAAGGGTTGCTTGCAGAAGGTAGGACTTTGACTGAGCCTGGAAGGAAGCCAAGAAAGTTAGGGAGCAAAGATGTGGAGTGATCCAGGCATAGGGTATTGCCAAAATTGTGAGGTGGGAGTGACAGCAGAGTTCCTTGTCACTGAATCAGAGAGTCCATGGAGGGGAGAAAGGCATAAGGAGACAGGTTAGGAAAGCTTTAAAAGTCCAACAGAGGATTTTATATGTGACCCTGAATATCATATATAAACATTGGTGTTTTTTATTGAAAGGAGAGAAGCTATGGTCAGACCTGTGCTTTAGGAAGTTTGATGGCTAAGTGGAAAATAAGCTGTGTAAGATAGAAATCTGTTAGTAAAAGATTTTTTTTTTCTTTTAAATTTCTTTTTGAATTTCTATTTGAACAAGAGGTTTTGGTATTTCTGATCCTAAAGTATTCATAGTGTTATTTATTGACAATTGTTATGAAAAGGAATGCTTCACTTTAAATTATGACATGAAGCATTCATTGTTATCATTTTTATTAGAAATGGGCTCATGTTACATATGTACTGTTGCATTTAAATTTTGAGGTAAACTGAGGCACTAAGTTCTAAGCACATTCAATTTATTGATAAGGTGTAAATTTTTCAATAAATAGGTTCTTAGCTTTCCCAGAAGAGCTAAGACCCTGTTATAGGGTTAGCAATGCTTTTTAAAAATAGATTTTAGGGAAGCATAGAACAAAGAACAGAGTTGGATAGGTGGGGAAGTCAATGTGATTGGTTACAGTGTAGGCAGCATTACAGGGCAATATGGTGGGTTGTATCAAGCAGTGCTGACTGGCACCTACATGGAGGTAGTAACCCTCCCTCTCTATCATTAAGGAATGTTTTACTGATTTGTGGGATCTGTCTGCATATTGAAGACCTTATTAGTGAACCTGAGTTAACCAACATCCCAGTTGAAAGATTTGTTAGGGAGATAACATTCTTCTTAATTGTATGGGGATGGACAAGGAAAGACAATATATCTTATGGAAATATATCAGGTCAGTATGTAGGTCTTTAAAGATTAAAAAAAAAATTTCTGGAATTTTGCCAGGAGCTTAAGGTATATGGTAGATAAGTTTTAATTACAGTGACTTATGGATAGGCTGAATTTAAACTGGCTTAGCGGGGGAAAGCTTAGCTAATATACACAGAAAGATTGTTAATCATATATATATGATGCATCATATACACTTATATATATATATATATATCAATTACAATGTGAAATCAATGGAGCATAGGATCAATTATAAAGTAGAATTAATTTGATTTTCTCAGTATATAACGTTTTCCTCAACCCTAAACTTATATCAGTCTTAGATTGTTATCCTTGGAACGATGGAAGATGTTCAGCTGTTGTTGTCATTTTCAGGTGTGTCTGACTCTTCATGATCCTGTTTGTAGTTTCCTTGGCAAAGATACTGGAGTGGTTTGCCATTTTCTTCTTCAGTTCATTTTACAGATGAGGAAACTGAGGCAAACAGAGTTAAATAACTGGCCTAGTACGCGTCTGAGGCCAGATTTGAACTCAGAAAGATGAGACTTCCTGACTTCAGGTCCAGCATTCTCTCTATTTACTATGCTGCCTAGCTGCCCTCAAAGGTGGTGTAATCAAACAAAAGCTAGATTTTGAGTCAGAAACCCTGGCAGGAATTACGTTCTGATTCTACCTGTGTGAACTGTGTGGTCTTGGGAAAATCTTTTAATCTCTTAGAGGCTCAGTTTATTTCATTCTTCTTCAGAATTTATTGCTGACTCATCTCCACAAGACTTTCTCAGTTATGTCTTAGAAACTTCTTCACCCTGGAAGATCATTCCACCCCTGAACTATGTATCTGATTGGAAGTGCTCTTTTGCACTTCTCCCTCTGACTGGGTGGCTTCTCCCAGAACCTCTATTTTAAGGAAGAATCCTAAACTAACCATGTCTTTCTTTACTATACCCCCTTTCTGAGTGCCTTCACATCCTCCCTATCTTGATATTGTATTATATGTTCACTTCCACCATTAATATATATAATCTCCTTGAAGGCAGGGAGTCTTGTTCTTTCTGTTTTCATTTGCATGTATTTCCAGGGCAAAACACAGTGCCTGCACACCTTAATAGATGCTTTTTGTTGTTGACTTAAGGATTTTACACTTTGTGAGTCGTATGATCTTGGGAAAGTCATTTAACTTCCCAAAACCTCAGTTTTCTTATCTGCAACTGGTAGAAAACAGTGCTTGCGGTGCCTACTTGTGGTATGAATAGCATGTACCTCATTCAGACTAGACGCGTTTTCCCTTAAATCCTATTGAGATCGTTCCTCAGACTTGAGTGGTCCATTGGAATAAGGTTCAAACGTTTGATATAGCTTTTTGATGACCTAAGTACAAAATCCAGTCCATGAGAAGTAGGGGTTTGTCCTTCAGGCTTGGCACACTTTTCTGACATGAGACAGTTCATCCAATGCTGAGGTCAGGAAACTGTGTCCAACTGGATCAACACTGATTTCTTTCTGAATATTCTTTTCCTTCTATAGCCAAGTAAACTTCTTTTTGTTAACTGCTAGACCATCTAGATGTGTCTCCTTTCATTCTAATGCCATCCTTGAAGCATCAGACTAGTCAAAGTCAGGCCTGGCCTGCCATTACTTCACAGGGTTTTGTTTCTGTTTTTGTTTTTATTTAGGTTTGATTTTGTTGTTATTATTTGTGTTTTTGAGAATTGTTGGCAATTTGCACTAATAGAGAAAGATTTCTTATTGGGAGTTCCCTACACCATTGAAATATCAGATTGGGATGCATATATATATCTGTTTGTAATGGTATGTAATAAGATGGTAAGTACTAGGACTAACATCAGTATTTTCTCTGCTTCCTTTCTTCCTCACCTCCCCATTTCCAACATGGCTTAGGCAAGTTTTCCCTAAAAGTTTACAAAGCTATCCCCAGAATATTATTAGTTTCTTCTCCTCATGTCTAATCAATTGCCAAGACAAGTTAATTCTACCTCTATGACATCATTCTCATCTGTCCCCTTTTGATCTCTTACACAATCACCACCATACCTCAGGCCCTCATCCATTCTCATTGATGTTCTTGCAACATCCTCCTGATCACCTCCTCATCACAAGCCTCTCCTTCCTTTCCATTCCAACTTCCATGCAGTTGCTAAAATTACTGTTCTTAAAGCAAAGTCTGACCATGTCAATTCCTTACTCAAAAAGCTCCTATGGCTTCCTGTTGACTCTAGCATAAAATAAAGACACCCTTATTTTGCATTTTAAAACCTTACAATCTGGCTCCAGGCAACCTTTCAAGGCTTTTTATACATTTCTCCCCTTCCTACACTATGTTCCAACCAAACTGGCTTACTTGAATGCAGCTCCTCATGCATAATATTCCATCTCCCTTGCACAAACTGCTCCCCACTCCAGGACCCACAATGCTAAAATGTACGCTCTACTCAGCTCTACCTCTTCAAATGTCTAACTTCCTCAAGTCACATACCACCTCCTACAAGAGGCTTTTCTTGATAACTGCCCCCAGGTTCCAAAAACTCTCCCACCTCCCATTACAGTGTACCTTATTTTTTAAAACTCTAATAGAATGTAAGCTCTTTGAGTAAAGGAATATCTTATTTTTATTCTTGTATCTCCATTGCCTGGCATAGAAGTTGGCCCTTAATAAATGCTTGTTGATCAACTGATGAGAAAAGGTTCTGTGTAAGAATAAAGACTTTTGGATTTTAGACAACTCCAAAAGACTCATAATAGAAAATGCTATCTACACCCAGAAAAAGAACTATGGAATCTGCATGAAGATCAAAGCATATTATTTGCTCTCTCTCTCTCTCTCTCTCTCTCTCTCTCTCTCTCTCTCTCTTTCTCTCTCTCTTTCTTCTTGTCCTTCCTCCCACTGGTTCTAATTCTTCTATGAAAATATGTTTTATATGAATCTATATGTAGAACCTATATCAGATTGCATACCATCTTGGGGAGGGGGGAGGGAAGAGAGTGAAAGAAAATTTAGGACTCAAAATCTTATGAAAGTGAATGTTGAAAACTAAAAATAAATAAATACAAAGATAGATAAACAAACACATACATACATACATACATAAGAATAAGGAAAAAAAAGAATAAAGACCTTTGGCTAATCTGTCCTGGGATGCCCTTAATGACAGTTATGATAGTCCAATCCCCTTCACTACTAGGATCCTGCCCAACCACCTTAGGGTTGCCTAATTAACAACTATACCATCTACACTTCTGCCTTGATGGGGGCTGATTTGGTATCAGACCATGGAAATATCTAATCCTCTTAAAGTAAGAATAAGGGGAAAAAAGGATAATCCTGACCTTGTTTTATTCTGTCTAAAAATATGGTCAAATCTCTGGTGCTATTGTCCACCTCAGGATGACCCACCTATCGGGGTCCCTTCCCCTATCCCAGCTTTTCCCAATCATGTGTGCTGAATAAACCTGCTTAACTTCCGCAGCTCCTGACTCCTCATTTCTTGCTATTTTCCAAACATCTCATGGAAATTTCTCTTGAAATATCGAAACTCCAAACAAAATTTAGTTGTAGTCCCCAATGCCTGTTACCTCAAACAACAAGTTTCACTAACCTGTCTTTTGTCCGTGTCTTTGTCTTGTGTTTTGCGAGAGAAAATGTTTTTGTAGGATGAGACAGAGATATTAGATCATTTTTCTGCTTTCCAGAAAGCAGCTCAAGTCTGTGGTTTAGAAGTGAATGTTCCTTTTTCCCTCCCCCTTCATCAAAAGATTGGGAAAAGAGGAAGTTAAAAATTAACAGTGTAAAATAAAAGACTTCTAATGTAAAGGAAAATTAAGGGAAATGTTTAATATGTTGCTTTTTAGAGGTATTCTTTCTGCCGGGTTTCTAGGTCTCTGTACTTTGTGTTTTGAACTGCATTTCCTGATTGATTAAAAGCCTCCCTCTACGTTCCAAATGTCTGGCCAGGGTTTTGAATGTAGAGAGAGGTAAAGAGGCAAAATTTCCTGCCTCACCTAAAAGAGAAAAGTTTTGTGTGTGGGAATGCATCTGTAAAGTAATTGAATTTATTCTGGTCAGTTTTGAAAAATACCCTCCCCCACCTTGGGAAAAGAAAGGGGGTAAGAGGAGTAACAGCTATATCAGGGGCCACCTTGTAACAGCCTTGAGCCCCCCACTGGACACCCTGAAACCAACACCTTTGGGAACATAGATGAACCTCTCCTTTTCCTAGATTCACCACCAGGCTCTGCAATGTGGGGAGAGGAGAAAAAGCCTCTATACGTGGTAAGCCCAGTTTTCTATTTATGTTCATTTGTGTGTTTATGGATCACCACATTCACCATCTATGTGAGATTCCAAAATGTAATTGATTTCTAGTGATAAGTTGATGGGTTGTGTAACAACATGAAAACTTTATTTCTGTGTAACTTCATGTAAAATTTTAAGGTCATCAGATTGGTAATTAATTGGTTTTTTATTTCAAAGTTTGAACCTTGTATCATC
>CM053586.1:93214991-93233239 GCA_028646515.1 Pseudochirops corinnae
TTGCTGTCTCCACCCACCTGGGTTTAGGCTCAGTACAGTACAATCTCCCTTCCCCCTTCCTCAGTGATTTCCAGACCTGGGGGTGTTTACGCTAATGCAAGAAGGTACTCTAGGTGGGGCTTTTGCCTCTTGATTTTGTGTGTCAGGGAGGGGGATGAGAGCCCCTAGATTTCATTCCTCCATCCCAGCTTCTGAAAGTCTGAGCATGTAGCTTCAAGAATCCAAGCCGTGGGTTGCTAGCCCCCGGAAAGACCGCCGACCCTGCTACGCACCCTGTGCTCCCCTCTATCCAGTTCCGTCGATTCTCACCTGGGTAGTGAGAGGGCTGTAGAGGCCTCCAGCTGGGTGAATCTGCTGGATGGGGCCTCCCAGCCCGCCGCGCTCCGTCCCTCTGGCTCTAATATCCAAGTGGTTAACTATAATCTAGTTCTAAGAACTGCACATCTAAATATTAGTAAAGCTGGGAAATAGGATTTTTTTCTTCTTTTCAGAAGTAGGTGAGGGAGTATGTTCAAGATCTTAGCACAAAGTATTTATTCCTCAATAGTTGGAGGACTTGTTCTATATAAAGAAGAGAGGAGAAAACAATAAAAAGTGGACATGTATTTCAGCAATAGAGCAAAGTTCTTATCACTTAGAAGAGAGCCTGCTAGAGATTCTCACAGCCGGCAGTTATGTAGGCTGCCAGCTAGAATCTAGAACAGAGACTAGGGAACACAGTAAAATATACTCTTGGGAAAGAGGTAAAGGACTCCTATTCTTCTTTCTCCTTTTCTTCCTCATCTTCCTCCTCCTCCTTCTCTTCCTTCTTCTCTTCCTCCTTTTTCTCTTCTTTTTATTTCTCCTTTTTTCTCCTCTTTCTCCTTCAGCTTTTCCTTTTCTTCCTCAACAAACAGTTTCTTGAGGTCCTTCCCAGATCTATGCAGTTATGAGTCCTTTTTTTTTTTGGTAGCTGTAGGGAAAAGTATAAGCAAAAATGGAGGTATAGAAAGAAAAAGAAAGAAAGATGAAGGGGGAAAGTAGGGATAACATTTGTAAATTCCATATAGATATGAATTTATTAAAGATTGCTTTTTAAAAAATAGCTATTTAAGTTGGAAAAACCAGGAATGGATTTTCTGAAAAGGATATTAAAGCAGAAGTAAATGACCATCTTTCATTCCCTAGTTAGGGAGAATAACAACAGAAATTACTATACAGTAAAACTGAGAAATGTAACCTCAGTGTATTTTAGAGGGAGAAAATGCTTTTAGAGTCAAAAGACTTGGATTTCAATCCTGGCTCTAGCTTTTCTTGATCATGTGAAGTAGGGAAATTAATTTCATGTCTCTGAACCCCAATTTCCTCATTGGTAAAAGTGGGGTTAATACTTGTGCTCTTTATCTTTGGGGGTTGTGAAGAAAGCACTTTTTAAATGTTAAGCACTGTGGGTAAGTGAGTTATTTTACTGAGAAGCTCATTTGATTCTCTACAATTACATTGCTACGTAGTTTAGAGTCTTCCTTCTGGTATTATGTTAGTATTAATGTATTTATTTGTATGTGTTGTGGCCTCACAGTAAATTTCAAGCTCCATGAGGGCAGAGATATTTTTTGATTTTGTCTTTGTATGTTTGTACCTAGCCCACTGACTTGTACAGCATAGTGACTTAGTAAATGTTTGCTAAACTGAATTATTTACTTTTCTAATGTAAGCAAGGCATTATTCTGTGTTTTTGTTGGGTTTTTTTTTTGCTTTTTTTTTGGAAAGAGGAGGTCAGGGCAATTGGGGTTAAGTGATTTGCCCAAGGTCACACAGCTAGTAAGTGTTAAGTGTCTAAGGCTGAATTTGAACTCAGGACCTCCTGACTCTAGGGCTAGCACTCTATTCACTGTGCCACCTAGCCACCTCTATTCTGTGTGCTTTTAAGGAGGGAGAGTAAAAGGGAAACTGGAGAGATCTGTGGACATGAACACATTAAGGAGCCAAATTCTGAGCAAGTTACATAGAAAACTAAGAAATTTACTGTTTGTGAAAAATCTCCAGAAAATAGGCAGTCAAAATACAGAAAAGAAAACACAGTGAAGATCTTCATTGAAATGGCTTATATTTCTTGGACATTGAAATGAAACTGTCATGTTTTCACACACATTGGAGCTCTAACATCCATACTTCACTGCTATCTAGACAATATGTAATTCACTGTTTAGTTGATGTCTGTGTGATAGGTGCCATTCAATATTTTCTTTTTGTATAGTAATTAATAAAGATCATATGAGTTAGTTTGATCGCTTGAATTTAAAATAAAGAAAAAATTCTGCTTTCTTCCTTTATATAGCCAACCAAGAATCTTATTTAGATGTTGGAAAGGGGCTATGATTTAATTAGCATGACAAACTTCCTCCCAGGCAGATTACACCCTTCCAAGCCATAAGTGCAATGTACTGCCTTTAGAGACAGAAGATCTGTGTCTAAATCCCAGTTTTGCTACCTGTTATTACCTTTGTGATCTTGGAGAAGTTATCCCCGTCTCAGTTTCTTCTTCGTAAAATGATGTAGATTGACTAACAAAGTCCCTCGGTCTTAAATCTATCGTTCTAGCAGATAAATCTTAGTGTTCTGCTGAAGGCCCATACAGGTAAAGTGACTTAGTCAGGGTCACGTAGTGTCAGGGTTGGGGTTTGAATCCTTCCTGACTGAACCCAAATCTCTATTCACTTAGCCATGCTATCTCTAGTCTCATTTGGTCAATTATGTTAAGTTATTAAGGAGTAACATTTCAAAGAAATACACTGGCTTTTTATATATACAATATAATGTCTAGAATAAAAGAATTAATTTTGAAACAGTTTCCTAATGAAAAAGATGTAATTAACTTCTTAACTTTCTCATTCTTGGGATAAATAGTTTGGTACTGATCTTCACCTCACTGAAAAAAGGCACTTGCTTGTCTATGATTATTATTTTGTTATCTTTCAACTGTCCCTCCACAGTCATCCCAGGAATGCAAGTTTCTGATTACATATCTTCTCATTTTCCTTATCTGTTCTCCATCAGATCTTTTAGTAATGGGATTTTGCATCAACTTGCTTTTCCTGTAACTAGTAGAAGATTTCCAGTGTCTTATCATAAAGATTGCATGGAGTGACAAAGTCCAGTCCTTTGTTTACTTGAAGCACCTGTGATTTTGTCAGTCTGGCTGTCCCCTCCACCAATGCAGATAGCTTCCAATCTCCCTCTATGCCTGAATTGTCATGACTGGCTATGACCAAAAAATGTATCTCCCTGTCTAAAGTGGTGATGAGCTTTTCCAAACTTAGCCAGAGTAGTCCTCTGATGACAAAAGAACAATCTCTCTAGGTCCCAAATTTAAACTTTTCCAGACTGCCAAGACCTTCTAGAGCTTTCTTGCCTTAGCTGGGTGACCCTGGGTAAATAACTTTTCTCTGTTCTATTTTCATTATCTGTATAATGGGCCTGATAATGGTTATCGTGTCCCCACAAAGGGTTTGCATGAGGATCAAGTTAGTGAACATATATAAAGTGCTTTGTAAACTTGAAAATGCCATAGAAATGTGTGGCATTATTATTATTACCTCCAGTAGAATGTAAGCAAATAATTTTTCTTTATGTCCCCTTTGGCTAGTGCTGTGGCTAGAACTTCAGTGCTTATTTTATTATCTCTGGAGCTGAATGGTAAAATATACACCCAAATGGGGCAGTGAAGAGATGAATCTTTGCTAATCCCTCAAATCTTTAGACCTGTAGCCTTCATTTATGGATAGGAGGTAGGCACTACATTCTTTGAACGTACAACAAATCAGATCTGTACCTTCTTTTAGGAACTAACTCCATATCTTTTGCTGATATTTTAAAAGTTAGTTTCTCCTGCAACAAGAAAAATCGAATGATCACATAGTAAATCATGTTTATAATATAAAAGAAAAAGAATAGCAATGATTCATTGGAATAAATCCCAATTAGGGTGAGAAGAGTAAACAAAAAAAAAATGAAAGCTTTGTCCACGTGGGATCCAAATAGCCAGTTCATGCAGCTTACGCCCTTTATCAGTCAAATCGATGCATCACTTCTGGGATCATGGGCAATTGAGGAAAGAGACACAATGGAGAGATACTAAAAATAAAAGTAAAAACCCAAACTATTCAAAACCCTGGGAATATACCCAATATATCTAGATTAGTTGTGATGAGTCAACAACTAGGTAAGAACTCAGGGGTGCAGATGTATACATGAATAAAGGACACTCAGGATATGGTCTTCTCTACCCCACCCCCAACTTTATTATAGGTGCAAACAATTAGCCACTCTCCCTAAGCTGCTCATATCCTAAGTCTAATTCCTTTCCTATGAGGAAGCATATAAAAAACTTAGGTGCTCGGGTGCCTAGTTATTCAAGCATTATTGGAAACAGAGTCTGTTACTCCCTGGCCTAGACTTTTTACCTATGTTCCTCAATAGCCCTCCTCTTTCATTTCTTTGGATTTCATCATTCTTGTCCTCCTGGGTCCCTGACTATGTGATAGTTACCCAATGCCATGGGTAGCTACATTTAGCTATGTGTACCCTGACATTTTCTTCTGTAAAAGATGAGGAAAGTGCTTTGTAACCTTTATAGTACTGCATACATGGCAGCTATTATTATTATTATTGAACGAGCTAGAGAAAAATGCTAGTTTGTATTACATTTGTATTATGGTTACAAGTCACATCACCTATAGCTCTGTAGGAACAAGGACTATGCCTTAAACCGGCGGTTCTCAACCTATGGGTCGCTACCCCTTTGGGGGTCAAATGACCCTTTTACAGAGGTCACAAGGGTCGCCTAAGACCATCAGAAAACACATATTTTCAATGGTCTTAGGAACCAAGACACCACTCCTCTATCTGTCTCCAAGTGGGTTCGCCCACATGCAGATGCACCCACATAGGAGTATTAAAGGGTCGCGGCATTAGGAAGACTGAGAACCACTGCCTTAAACAAACTTTTCATCTCCCTTACTATCATACATAATTCTCTTTGAACAATAGGTGTTAAATCAATATCTGTTGCATCTGAACTACAGAAATGCTTTTACTTGTATCTTAAACCCTTGGTAACTTACAGTGATTATCCCTTCCATAGGTTTTTGTGTTTTGTTTTTACTTTTTTGCCAACCAGGCTTGCCTACTCAAATTTGTCCTTGATAAAATTGGGTATCTGCAAGTTGAGAGTGGGAATACTCACCTTGACAAATTCAGGGATTGAAATATTGTAGTATGAGGTAAGCATAGCAGGCATCAGGACATCAGGATGCCCTACCTGTTTATCATTAGGGTCAACTCTCTTATACTGTTTTTACTTTTCACAGCTTCTTCATAAGACAAGATTTAATGTGATGGGGGTACATAATAAACATTTAAATTATTAATTTTTTACTATTATTACTAATTTATTAATTCTTAAAATTTGAGGGGTATACTAATTCAACAGGTTTTTGATCCATCCAATTGTGTTGTTTAACCAAAATATCTCTGAAAATAGCCTGAAATCTTGTCGAATGCTCTATTAAAATCAAGATAAACTGTATCTGTATTTCCTTTTGTCTAGTAACCTTGTCTAAAAAGGAAGTGTTTTGAGGAGAGAAAAGTGAATTTATAGTAGATTACCTTTTTCCCAGTTTGAAGACTGGCCAACACTAGATCCAACATGTGTAACAGAGGATTGAGTCCTCATTGGCCAATATCCAGTTGAATCAGGAAAATGGGAGGTAAGCTTTTTTGCTAAGAGGGAAGAAGGAGGGAGTGATATAATGAGATTGAGGAAAGAAGAGAAAGCTGATCATAGCCAAGGCAGAGAGTATGATAATCTACCAATGAAGAATAAAAGAATTTCTGTGCAACAGTGAAGGCCCATTAGAGACAAGAGTACAGATTTATAGTGGACCCAATTGGCATAGTTGTTTTTCAGCCATACTCATAAATATATGAACTGGAGCAGGAAATTCAAAGAGTGGGAGTAATACTAAGTTGGGATGTGTTAAAGTGTGACAGATGATAGGATAAGAAGGGAAGATATTCAAAGGTAAAAGATAATGTATACTTACACTGGCCAATCATATGGTTAAGACTGTAAAGGATCTTTCCATACCACCTGAGGTAGCTAGGTGGCACCTTGAAAGGGACACTGAGCCTGGAGATGGGAAGAACTGAGTCAAAATCTGGCCAAAGACACTTAATCACTGTTTGCTTCCATTTCCTCAGCTGTAAATGGGGATAATAATATCACCCACTTTATGGGGCTGTTATGAGGATCAGAAAAGATAATATTTATGGAAAACTTAGCACAGGGTCTGGCACATAACAGGCACTTAGTAAATGATTGTTCCTCATATTATATCTCAAATGTACCATATAGTATAGTAATGGGAGCTAGTTTATTTTTGGTTTTTGTAATGGGGGGGGTCAATAATTTAATAATAGGTTTTGAAAATATGTACATATTTTACCCCTTTCAATTAAACTTTGGTTTGTTGAAGTGGGAGAGAATTCTGCATTTAGGAGTCAGATGACTTCTAAGTACAAATAATGGATTTGCCATTTATTCATATGATCTTTCACAGGTCACTTCATTTCTCTGTCTCTTGTTCTCTTCTCTTTTCTTTTCCTTTTCTTTTCTGCTTTTGGAGGGCAATTGGGGTTAAGTGACTTGCCCAAGGTCACATGGCTAGTTTTTGTGTTAAGTGTTTTAGGCCACATTTGAACTCAGGTCCTCCTGACTCCAGGACCGGTGCTCTGTTCACTGTGCCACCTAGTCACCCTTGTCTTCATTTCTTTGTGTATAAAATGTAAACTTTGTATTAGTTGACTTTTAATTTCCCTTCCAGTTCTTAGCCTACAACCTCATGACTAGTTCATTTTGTATTGACTTGACTCCATTAGTAAACTCTTTTGTAACAGCCAATGAAAATTCATTCATCTGGGAAAAAAAAAAAATAAAGCTTTCTGGGAGTGGCTAGATGGTACAGTGAATGGAGCACTGGCCCTGGAGTTGGAAGGACCTGACTTCAGATTCGGCCTCAGACATTTAACACTTACTAACACTTGGGCGAGTCACTTAACCACAATTGCCATGCCTTCCCCCTCCCCCCCCCCAAAAAATCAAGCTATCATTAAAAGAAATCAGTCTTTAAAATAGCACGATCCCAGCTGATATATATTATTAAAACAGCATACAATTATTTAATTTTAAATATAAACAACCACAACATGACATGCTATATGAAATGTCTAAAGAGAACATGTTTATCCTAAGGGTTAGGCATTTCTCAGTGTTCGTGATACATGGAACACATCCCAGCAGTTAGAATTCCATCTACTACCAAGCTATGGCTACCACACACATTGAATGAGGTGGATAAACACTGTAGTTTTTCATAGGTCCTAGATCTAGAGCTGGAAAGGAACTCAGAGACCATCTAGTCCTTATTTTACATATGAATGAATGAGAATCAAGGGATGTTAAGAGACTAATCGATGTCATGCAGATAGAGCATCAAGGATCATAGTTAAACCCAGGCTCTCTTATTCATGAGCTATTGTGCCATACAATAAAACCCATCATTCTACTAGGGACAATCCACATTCTACTTGATGCCTTTTTAGCTTTTCAGATGAGCTTTGATCCTAACTAAGTTGGTACAGTGGAAAAAATACTGCACCTGAAGTCAGAAAGACCCAAGTTCAAATACAAACTCAGATGCTTACTAGCTGTGTGACCTTGGGCAAACTGTTTAATCTTTGAATACCTAAGTTTCCTCGTCTGTAAAATGGGAATAATAATAGTGCTTGTCTCCCAGGATTATTGTGAAAATCAAATGAGAGATGGTATTTGTGAAGCATTTAGCATTGTTCTAGACATACAGAAGGCACTTAATAAATACGAGTTATTATTATAAACTAATAATATTAATATTATTCTCTTGATAGATGGAAAGAAAAGCCTGTTGAAATAATTAACTGAACAAAAACCTTTTGGAAGCTGATAAAACTACTGCTACTCAAAAGTATTAATCAATTAAATCCAATTAAATAAATAATAAATTAAATTCTTGACTTAACTACTCTTGTGCCATTTTCCCAGTCTTCTTTTCATCCTCATTGTCCTCTTTGGAATATCTAGAAGCCATAAAAAGATGCTTCTTGAGTGTCTGAACCATTCACCAACACTGACTTTGAACTAAGCACCAAATCTTTTCATTTTTTGTTGGAGAAACATAAAGTCCTAGTTTTGTATTGTTTATTAAAAATGCAGTACACAAAAGTTAAACATATCACAAATTTGGCCTGGCCAATGTCCAAGGAATAATCATCCCTCTCATTGTAGATGTTATGCCTCTGTCAACACAGCATTCCCTTTTTTTGGGATGTCATGTTTAATTGTTGGCTCATATTAAGTTCACAGTCCATGAAAATCTCCAGGATATTTCACAAAAAAACTGCTGTCTGAAATGCTTCCTTAATCTTGTATTTGTGGAATTTTTATTTTTAAGATAATGGAGAACATCACATTTCCTTAAATTTCATTTCATTAATTTTGGACCAATAATCTAGCCTATTGAATGAAATCTTTACAGATCAGGATGCTATTGTGCCACCAGTAAGCTATCCTTTAAGCTCCATAGCTTCCTTGAATTTGACAACCATGCCATCTCTGCCTTTTATTTAAGTTAGAGATAAATGTGTTGGTATTTTCAAGAAAAAATCAAGAAAAAGTCAAGAAAAAATCCCTGAGATACTCAATCAGGTACCATCCTCCAAAATGGCATTAACTTTTTTCTTAGGGACCAGTTATTTAATTTGTTCTGAAGCCAGCTAGACATCCTTTAATCTAGTCCAAATTTTTCCATCTTGTCTTCAAGACATTTTGAGAGACATTTTGTCAAATGCTTTATGATATTTACACTGTGTCTATAAGATTCTCCTGATAGACCATTTTAGTTTTCCTTTCAAAAAAGGAAATAAGGGTAGTCTGGATTTACATATTTTGTTTAAGCTACATTGGTCTTTTGCAATCACTGTTTCCCTTTCTATATGTTCACAAATCATCTCCTTAATAATATGCTCTAGAATAATAGAAGTCAAGCTCACTGGTTTAGTTTGTAGACTTCATTAAAAGTAACAATATTTGCATTTCTCTAGTCATACTGTACCTTTTCTGTACTTCCAGACCTTTCAGAGACACTAATAGGGACTTGTTAAAGATATCTATCATATGTGGACATATTAGGTCTACAATGTTTTTGTTCTGAAGAACACTTTGACCAACCAGAGTTGTTAAAGTTAGCTGATTTGGTTCTCTTCCATTTTTTAAAAATGTTGTGATCTTTAATATCCAATTTGAGCTTGTTGTGATATATGATTGGTCTAATGTTGATCTAAGTTTAATTTTTTCTCAAGTGAATTCCAGGTGTATTGTGTGAGAGTGGTATGGGACCCTACTTGTATAGTGAGGCTCCATATATGGCAAGGAGGGCTGTCCTTGTGTGCGTGTGTGCCTATCTGTGTGTGGTTTGAAGGCAGAAATAGACATCTCTAGCCTCCCCCTACATTTCTCCAAGGGAGACTCATTCCTGCCAGAAGAAGAAGTAGGAGATTGGAGCCAGAGGCCAGGACTTTGCCCTCCTCAGAGATAAGGCCAGACTAGAAGTGTATCCATCTGCTTCCTTAAATATTTTTAGTCTAGGGGTTATGTTTGAGTTCAAGTCAACTTTTTATCATTTTGTCATTTGGAGGGATAAGGACACCCCATGTTCTATATTCAAAGCTTGATCCCTTCCCCACCTGATGCCAATTCCATAATGAACACACATAGTGAATAGTAAAGAAGCCCATTTATCTAAATCATACCAAAACAGAAATAAGAGAAGGTATATATAGGAGAATGTATGCCACACAATACAGAATGAAGGAGCTCTCCTATTGAAGCTCCATCAAGAGAGAGGGTCTTGGATCTCATCTAAGGTGTAACTCCCAGAAATTTCTGTATATGTGTATCTATGTATTTGTATAGACACACATGTATTTGCATTTAATTGTAGCCTTTTCTAGGGTGGAAATTGTGGGGGGAGAAGGGAGAAAAAAGCAAAATGGAAAGTACACATCAAAAAACAAAAGAAAACTGAGAAGGAAACCCTAAAAAGTTGATCTGCTTTGAAAACAATTTGTGAAATTTATTATATAGGTTTTCATGAAATGGAAATTTATTGTTTCATGTTGAATTCTCTCTCATGTTCTACTGTGTACATGGAGATGTTCTTTTTTCTTTTCTTGTTTTGTATTTAAGTTTAAAATGAATTTAAAAATTAAAAATAAGAAAAATAAGCAAAAAAGTCTAATTTTTTTGTTCTTCCGAATTGATGCTGTTTTTTCTCTGGTTCCCTTATAAGATTAATTGATACAACATTTAATTTCTAAATTAACATAGGTAGCATTGCTATTTTTGTCAAATTGTCAAAATGTTGTCATTCTCTATCCCTTCAATTATTTTTCTTCCTTTTCTATAAAGAATGTATGGTAACTGTGTTTATATAATTTCCATTTGTCTTGGTAGGTCAATGCCCAAATATTTGATGTATTTTGAAGTTATTTTGAATGGAACTTCACTTTATATTGTTTTATTCTAGTTTTGTTAATAGTGTGTAGAAATTCCAACGATTTTTGTGGATTTATTTTGTAGTCCACTATTTCACTGACATTATTAATCATTTTTATTGGTTTCTTGTTTCTGTTTTTTTCCTAACTACACTGTCATGTGACCTTCAAGTAGGGGTACTTTTAGTTGCATTTTCTCCAACATTTATAGTTTTAATTTATCTTTTGTTTTTTGGGGGCAGCTGACATTTCTAGGACTATTAATAATGAAGTGAGACTTCATATTTACTTTATCCCTTTTCCTTTTTGGAGCACTTCTAGGGGTTCTCCATTTGTTCTATGCTTGAGAACAAAGCTAGGACCCATACTTTGGATTCTATTAAAAGTGGCATAAGCAGGCAGCTAGGTGACGCAGTAAATAGAGCACCAGCTCTGGAGTCAGGAGGACCTGAGTTCAAATCCAGCCTCAGACACTTAACACAAAAACTAGCCATGTGACCTTGGACAAGTCACAACTCTAATTGCCCTCCCAAAAAAAGCAAAAAAATAAAAAATAAAAAAAATTAAAATGGCAAAAGAGGTATTCTGAAATTTTTTAACATGTAAAATTACTCTATTTTATCAAAGGCTTTTCCTACATCTATTGATTTAATTATGGAATTTTTGTTGTTTATATGATTAATCATGCTATCTTCCTAAGGTTGAGCCATCCTTATGTCTCTGGTATAACTCCAACTTCATCCTAGTGAATAATTTTTTGGGCCTTCCTGTCAGTCTGTTTTCAACCCATGGATCAGAATATTCAGGAAAAAAATGACCAACAGATGAGAAAAAAAAAAGGGTCAGCCATGATTCGGGAAGATTTATTATTTGGAATTACTTAGCTAATCATTTTCCACACTTATTTACTGATGCTAGATCAGCAGATGCACTTCTGGTGTACCATTTCACCAAGAAAACAAATATCTATATTGAAACAGTAGTTCACTAAATAACTAGGTGAGAAGTAGGAGATCATATCTTGATTATATGGAGGTATAATTCTTGGCAGAACCATAACCTTACTGAGAGTTTGGACAGCTTTTCTTCCAGTCTTAGATTTCAAGGTCTCCTTCCAAATATTAAAGAAGATGCCTCCTGTCAAAGGTGAAGGAGAAATTTATTAGTTTATAACGATGAAGAACTTGAACTTTCATACTGATATTTATACCATCAAAGAACAGGCAGTGCGATGTAACAGAAATGTTATTGAATTAGAGTCAGAGGCCCTGGGCTAAAATTTCAGTCCTACCACCTTTGTGACTTTGGATAAATCACTTCCCCATTCAAGTTTCCCCATCTGTAAATGAAGGCATTGGATTAGATGATCTTCAAAACCCTTTATCATTTTGATTATAGGACCTATATAATCTGTGGAAAAACTACAGGGAAAATATGTTAATTTAATTCATAATTAACATCCAATTTTGTTGAACACCTTACTTAAATAAATTGCTTCCTTTAATAAACTAAATATTTACCTTGTTATGCTACTAATGCATAACCAGTAGATTAAATATTTCATTTTAGATAGTCCAGTCTTAGATCTGGGCAACGGCTCCTACCACCCTAAAGGATCACCTTGTAATACAAGTGAAATGCTGCAAGAGGCCACTAGGTGGAAGCCAAGAGCCATAAATGGATAGTAGGTTGGTACTTGTGAACCGCAGAGCCATCTGTCAGAATGCAGGGTACTGAGCACCTGAGTCTGGTCCAGGGGAAGAGTTCAAATTTAAATCCAGTTCCTACAGGCCAAAGGACAGCAAATGTTCTTTATCTAAAGACATGATGAAGGCTTGAAAATGTTAATTGCATCATGATTAGGTCACATAGATTAACTGCATCCGGAAAAAATAGAAAATAATCTTGAGAATGCCGACTGTCTCCAATTTGCATTTGTATCTGCAGGTCCTAGCACACGGTGCCTAGAACACTGTAGGTACTTAGCAAATGTTTGTTGATTGATTATAGATTGTAGCATTTAAAACTAGAAGGGACCTAAGAGAAAAACCATCTACCACAGGGATTTTTAACCTCTTTTGTGTTGGATTCCCTTTGACAGGTTTCTAGTGAAACCTAAATTATCAGAATAATGTTTTATGATTGATGAAACAAAGTACATAAGATTGCAAATGAAAAGCATTACACTGAAATGTAGTTATCATGTTGTTGTTTTTTTTACATTCACGAAGCTCAGATTAAGAATAAGTAAGAGAGTATGACTCCTTATTTTACAGACAAGGAAACTGAGATACTGAAAGAAAATGAGCTTCCCCCAAAATTAAGCAAGGAGCAAGTAGCACAGTCAAGATTGTAATCCATTCGTGATATATACAGTGTCGTAGGCATTTTCAACCTCTGTCCAAGGTGCTCAAGGTGGGGGATGGGTATAAAAGATTAAATTCAGGAACAAGTGCATTGCCCTGGGTCCCTAGATGTGCCTATTTACTGAGGTAAATATGAGGGTTGTGTTGGCCCCAAGTTTCAGAGGCTAGCTGATTCTTTAATCAGAGGCTACTACCATGTTCTTTTTACCCAATGTTCCTTGGGCACAGGAGACATAATCTCTTTCAAGTCACTCAAAGCCTGATAGGCTCAGTCAGTCAGTCACTAACAAACATTTGTTCAATGCTTACCATGTACCAGGCACTCACTGTTGCACAAAGTCCTGGAAATACAAATGCAAGTGAAAAGAAAGTCAGTTCCTGCCCTCAAGGAGCTTGTGTTCTGATGGGTGAAGATAGTACATAAATAGGGACACTGCAAATGAGGGAGGGATAAAGGTCTCCTGCTCTGGGGAACAGTAGGGAAAGTTAGGAGCAGAGTCTGGAGAAGACAATATTGGCCAGTCCCAGCACCTACCTTAAATGGAGATTATAGGAGGAACCATCTAATAAGAGGGAGAGGACACAGGCAGAGAATATTGGGCAGTACAGTTCTGCTAGTGTAGGAACCTAATCCTATGCTGGCATATGTCTGAATTTGTATATTCTCTTTTTCCTTGTAGTAAACTATAGAAAATATTTTCTTGTTTTCTGGAGTGTGTGGAGTCAGGAGGTAGAGGACAAAGAATAGGAGACATAAGGCCTACCACCAAGAACACACAACTAGGGCTCAAGTGTAAGAGATTTCTGAGCCAGGCAGAATCAGGGACCTAGGAAGATCCTCCCATGTCACTTCCTTGAGATACAGTCGAGCAAAAAGAAAAGACCAGAAAGAAGTGCTAGGCAAACGCCCTTGTCAGTGGTGGAGGTTTCCAAGGAAAGCAGTCCATGCCCCAGGAAGCTGGGATTGGATGCTTTACAATCTTCATGTGGATTCTTCATCTCTTGTGCCTGTGATCAGTGGGATGGAAGCCACTTGATTCAGAAGGCCTCAGAATCCTATATATGACATTAGGTTATGTGCCCCTGGGCAAGACTTAAGCACCTTTGCATTTCAAGTTTCTCCTGAAACTGGCCACAGTAATACTTGAACTACTGACCTCACAGGGCTGTGAGGTAAGTTTTTTATTTAATAAACTTTAAAGAGTTTTATAAATGGATGTATCATTAATAATGGTTGTTGTCTTTCATGCTTCAAGAGGACCAAAATGACACCACTATGTTGGGGTCAAGGCACAGTGTGTCTGACTGAATGATCAGACCAATATGAGCTCTACCATGGATTGGGCACAAATAGTCCATATAAACATTTTGAAGTGGAGATATCTCTAAATTTGTACTTCACACACTTCTATTGAGCTATTACAATTCTGCTTTCCTCACAGAGCACAACACCTTCTTTGATGTGGGCATGTTATGTTGGGCGACCTGGTGTCAGTGTTTCCCGTGTTTCATATGCAACTACAAAATTCTTCAGAAACACCTGTATCACTTCTTCTGACTTCCATGTGAGCACTTGCTTTGTGCCAGTTCTCCATAAAACATTCTTTTAGGCAAACATGCATTTGGCATTCAAACAACGTGGCCAACCCATCAGAGTTGTGTTCTTTGCAGCAGAGCTTGAATGCTTGGCAGTTCAGTTCGAGTAAGGGCCTCGGTGTCTGGTACTTTATCCTGCCAGGTGATCTTCAGAATCTTTCTAAGACAATTCAAATGGAAGCTGTTGTTTCCTGGTATAGTGCTGGGAGACTGTTCAAGTTTCACAGGCATTCATCAATGAGTTCAGCACAATAACTGAAACCTTCAGTTTGGGAGTCAGTCTAATATCTCTTCTCTCCCACACTTTCCTTTGAAGCCTCCCAAACACTGAACTAGCTCTGGCAATGCTTGTATCAACCTCATCATTTATGTGTGCATTCCTGGAAAGTATATTGCCGAGGTAAATTAACTCATTCACAGCATTCAAATGTTCTCTATTTGCTCTACTAGATGGTTCCATGTATGAATGGTATGATGCTGGCTGGTGGAGAACCTCTATTTTCTTGGTTTAATTGTCAGGTCAAAATTAGCACAAGCAGTGAGAACTGATCCATCCTTTGCTGGAAATGAGCCTCAGAGGTTGCATTGAGTGCACAATCATCTGAGAAGAGAAAGTCTTGCACCAACTCTCTCTCCACTCCCTGAAGTTCCTTCCCCAAAACTGGTCACAACAATATTAAAACTACCAACCTCACAGGATTATGAATACAGTGTTTTTTATAAACTTTATAGAACTTTATAAATGGGATATATAATTAATAAATAATAATAATATTTCTTTTTGACAATCAGTGGGCTAATGAAAAAAGCAATGGCATGAAAGCTGAAGATCTGAATTCTGGGATCTAGTCTCAACTTTGTCTTTAATTAAATGAGTCAATTAGAACTAATCACTTTGGTTCTCTGGACCTCGTGTCTCTCATCTCTAAAATAAGGGGGTTGAACTGGATCATGTAGAAAGTTCCTCCAGTGTAAGTCTTCAATGATTCTAATTCAGTCCTTATCAGGTCACTGATTGGCCTCAATCAACTATCAGATATCCTAAGTCAGATTTACCATAGAAGAAGAAAGCAAATGGACAGATTGCCTAATCTGGAGGTGGTGGGAAGAAAGTATAAGAGCTTTCACCACAGCTCCTGCAGCTCTGGACAAGCCTGGGAACATTCTACTTTCCTTCTCGACAGATCCAAGGCCTAAGATATATAGATTTAGGCAACAAAGTGAAGATTGTAGACTTTTTCAGGAGCCTGGGACTATAGGAATACTCAAAACTTCCTACAGAAACAGCACACACAGTTCTGTTGGTGTGTTTCCAGTACCCTACCCAAGGTCTACATACCTGTTGGTATGGTGGAGTGGAAAGAGCACGGGCTCTAAAGTCAGATGACTTGGATTAAAATATCATTTTTTGCTACTTCTTTCCTAAATGACTTTGGTCAAAAGTCACTTACCTTCTCTGAGGCTCAGTTTTATCATCTGCCAAATGACAAGATAGGAGGTAGCGATTTAAATGTTATGATTTTTTTTCTGCAACTATTTCTGATTACCTCATGGGATAGCAATCAGCCATCTTGTTTTTAATATAATTTTCTTAGGTTAGTCAATGAAGATCTTCTCCATTAGCCCAAATTTATTCTATTATCATGATTTAGTTCTAGCCTGTCATTTAGTGGCCATTTCCCCCAACATTTTTAGGTTCATATATGTGGTGGGCTTTGACCAGGCCCTCTGTAACTCCCATTGCTCTGTATAGTTAAGTACGTCAAAAGTAAGAAAAACTAGGCGAGGGTAGGTAATTAAGGCTAAAAGGAGAAAATGGAAAAGATGGAAGCTGGGGGTGGGTGTGGACTGAGGAAGTTTGTAAAATAAAGGGGAGGGTCATCAGAAAAACAAGGATGTCAAATGTGAAGGATATGCTACCAATCATGCAGATCCTATTTGGACAATTTCTCAAGTGACCTTAGGGCTGACCGAGCATCCAACATTTGATGATAAGAGCAATCACAAAGATGGGATTTTTGCCTCTCTGACCTGGTGAGACCTTCACCTAGAGCAAGCTGCTGTGATTGGGAGATAGGACAATCTCACTTTTGAGGAACGGTGAGTGTCATGGAGTATCTACCTTCTCACCACAACTGTTACTGGTTCTGATCTTGCATCATACATCCTTGCCCTGTGATTTATAGCTAGATCCTCATTAAAAAGCTAAGTAAATCAATTTCTTACAATGTTCCTTGCTAATCATGTATGTCATCCAGATACCTGGGGTATGATGGCTTCCAGCATATTCCTATTACAACTATCTAGAACTACTTTAATCTATTTACATCTTCATGTTTGAAGATTTTCTGTTAATATCTTAAACTGTGGTTATTACTGTAATCCCAGAAGCCACAGCAGTATGTCTTTCAATCATGTATTCTATTGTACTGGCACCAAGTTCTGTTCAAATACTACTATGAAGCAAATTTTCTTGTCTGATCTATTTGTAACCCCTTCAATACCATTCATTCTAATCTTGGACCCCTGCAGTAGACTTTTGTGATTTGCCAAATTGCATGCCTTGCTGTGCGATTAGAAGCTGCACAGTTTTGGTTAAACTTATTCAAATGTGAGCCACATGTAGCTCCTGATTTCATGTCGATATTAGCTGTTGCATCATTTTTGCTGGGTTGACTCATAAATTGGATGTATCTGGTTTTCACCAAGCATGAAAGCTAACCCTCTGAAGAGTTACAGAGGTTTGAAGGTGATGGGGTGATGATCTATAATGCAGAATTTTGTCTTATATGATAGTAGAATGGCTAAAAACAAGTACCTTTTGCTAGATAACTAACAATCGGAGGTTTTACATGTCAAAATTCTTAAATCAGCATAGAAAAAAAGGAAAGAGAGTTGCTACTTTTCGTGTGTTTTCCTTCATCCTCAGAGAGTATTCATTCTTTGCCAAATAGGATGGAACACAATGGATTTAATGGGCATAAAGAGGCCTGCCTGTCATGCAAGTTCACAGAATCAGTGTCTCTTCTCATTTTCTCAGTTCTACTCACCTCTCAATTGCCCAAATCTTGCCAATTTCTATTTCCATAATGTCTCTCTTTTGTGCTGCCTATCCTTTGTCTTTGCATCACTACCACCTTAGATCAGGCCTTCCTCACCTCTCACCTAGACCATTTCATTCTCTATAGAGCTGCCAAGGTGATCTTCCTAAAACATAAGTCTTACCATGTTAACCCTCGACTCAAATACCAATGGCTCTCTAGTACTCCCAGGATTAATTATAAACTTGGCCTTTAAAATGCTTCACAATATTGTTTTTTTTTTAATCTTTGCAGTCTTTTTAAACTTTTCTTTTATTTTTTTGGAGGGGGGAAGGCACAGCAATTGGTGTAAAATGACTTGTTCAAGGTCACACAGCTAGTAAGTGTTAAGTGTCTGAGGCTAGATTTGAACTCAGGTCATCCTGATTCCAGGGCCAGTGCTCTATACACTACACCACCTAGCCACCCCATTTTTAAACTTTTCTCCCCTCCTTACACTCTTCAGTATAGCCACACAATGCCACTTGTCATTGCTCCTATGTGATATTCCATTTTTGGCTTCCATATCTTGACACAAATTGTCTGTCATGTCTAAAATGCTCTCTCTCTCTCCCTC
>CM053586.1:93233739-93319453 GCA_028646515.1 Pseudochirops corinnae
CTGACTCTCTTTTCATGATTTTCTTGCAACATTCTTATTTCTCTTCCCAATTTTTCTTCTACTTCTCTTATTTGGTTTTCAAAATCCTTCTTCAGCTCATCTCTAGCTTTGAGGCAATCTTCATGTTTATTGGAAGCCCCTGGTGGGGGAGCTCTGGCTGTGCTGTACTGCAGCTCTGTGCCTTGGTCCTTCTTTTCTTCAAAGAAGGAATCTAGGGTTTGGTTGCTGTTCTTACCCTGCTTCTTATGCTTATTCTTACTCATGGTTGGTCAGTCCATGATTATTTTTTAATCTCTGTGGGGCTCTGTTTCCAGAAGGGAAAGCTCTGTCCCAAATTGGTGGGGTCCTCCCTGCTGCTGTAGCTCTCAGGAAGGTGCTGGGTCCCTTTCCCATTTCTGACTCGCTGGATAAAGAAGACCCACAAGACCGAAGCCCAAGACCGGGATCCGGATCCAGGCCGCTCAACAGGAGAGCACTTGGCCTCTGAACGATCGCTTAGTCCCCCTGAAGTCTGCAGGCTAAGGGCTTGGAAGCTGCAATGTGGAGACGGGTGCAAAACCTCTGCCTTTTGCTTTCCAGCCCTGGAGGCC
Source organism: Pseudochirops corinnae (assembly GCA_028646515.1). Classification (NCBI taxonomy): domain Eukaryota; kingdom Metazoa; phylum Chordata; class Mammalia; order Diprotodontia; family Pseudocheiridae; genus Pseudochirops; species Pseudochirops corinnae. Next base: position 93,234,330 of record CM053586.1, read on the forward strand.
TTTCGGCCAGACCACTTTTCTCCCATGACCTCGCAAGTCCCACTGACCTTGTTCTGAACGCTGCCTCAGCTGCTGCCAATCTGCTCACCTGAGGCTCTTTGGCTCCTCTTGTCCAGCCACCACCAGGGCTCAGCCAGGGCTTCAGGCCAGGCTGGTTTTGGTTCGCAGTGCTGATATGGTTCCTCTTAGCCGAGCTGACTTTAGTGGAAAGTATATTTGTGTGCGTTTTGGAGTTCTAGGATTAGTTTAGAGTCATATTTTATGGGTATTTTGGGGTGGTTATGTGAGAGCTGCGATATGTTGCTGCTGCTACGCCACCATCTTGGCTCCATCCCCCCGAATGATTTGTTTAAAGGGCAGAATTCAGGAATTATTAAAGATACAATTTCGCTTAATCTTTTAAACTAAACTTATGTACACATTCAATATTTATCAACACATATAACTTGCAACAAGGGATCACTTGTTTTCTCCACATAAAACTCACCAGTCCTCTGAAACAAAAGAGCCACAGTAAGACTTGAAATTTTATAGGAGGGAATAGTCCATAATGAAACATAGAAACATAATGAAAACAGAGGTCAAGTGATTTTATCAAGGTCACACATCTAGTAAACACTAGAGTTATAGGTTTATGTTTCTCTTGATGGTGAGGAAATTCAAATATATTGTCACATGTGTAATATATTTTGGTTAGCAAGATTCCTTTATTTATATAAAGGATACTTCAAAGTTTTATTTACATATATGTGGTGAGAGAAAAGATCTCGGGAAACTTTGATCAATTTGGAGAGTTCCCTAAATCTAGATAATGTACTTGGACTTTTGTCTGAATGGCCCCTTATGTGAAGGCACATTGGGCACCCTGGCATCTTCCTGAGAGAACTGGCCTCACATAAAGATTGGCAAATTTTCTCTTCTTTTTTCTGGATGTACCATATTGTTGATTTATTAACATTGAACTCCTGGCCAACAGCACTATGACTCTTTCCTGAAATGAAGCTTATCTTATGCATGTATTTTTTGTCATGAGGCATATCATAGCCTTCTTCTACATAAGAACACCAGACAAGCACTTCAGCACTATGTTTAGGGGCAAATTTAAACAGTGAAATCACCAACAACAAGCACAAAAATGCTAAAAAATGAGGTACTAAATAGACTACAAAAAAATGATACATGTTTACAGTATGATAACTAGAGTAGAAGGCAGAGCAGCACCTTGTTTGACCACAGCTGGGATGATAAGAGCCAGGGCAACTCATATATTTTTCAACACTTTGCATATATCCAAGAATGACCACAAAACTACTGTGAACATTCGTTTGGAGGTTACAAATAAACTTCAGCTAGTAGACAAATTTGCAAATATGAATCCTGAGTAGTGAGAAACAAATGTATCTACTATCAAAAAACAATTACTCCGAAAACAAGATGAGATCTTTTAAGAATGGCAAGATTCCTTCTAAACCAGAGATCTCAAACTCATGGCCCATATGCCGTACCTACCACATGTCAGCAAAACTCCCTAATATGGCACAAAATAAATAAAATTTAATTGGGAAGTATTTAACAAAATAAAAATGCAACACAATATATATAATATTAATTTGTGACTTTCTAAGTCAATATACACCCACAGGGATTGTTTCAGTTTGAGTTTGACATCGCTGCTTGAAATCATAGCCAAATAAAAGCAACATATATCTTAGTCTTTAATGTTTACTTTTTCATATTCTTTAATGTTTACTTTTTCATATTCTTTCATTTTTACTTTTTTCATATTATGTTTTCTGCCTCTTCTGTAAATATGGTATATGTTTCTTCAGTTATTTTGCTCTAGGTGGTTTTTTTTTAAAGGTGGCCCTGCTCCCACTGGGTCTCTTTCCATCACTCTGGATCCATCACACTTATTTGTTACCTCTTCCCATCTGAAGTTAAGCTTCCTTGCTTGCAAGTCTTTTTCTTCACTCTGAAATAAATTATGCCACTACTTTGTGTCCTGACACACCTGCCTCTAGCATGCTTTGTTCTGCTCCGACCATTCCCAGGTTAGAGATTGGTCCAGTATGGACTGCATTCAAAATTCCGTTGACACTGGTTAGATAATTCTTCACCCCTTCTTTTTTCCTCTCAGCCAAATAGATTCCTCTTTCCTTTCTTCCCTTCCTCTGTTCATTATTGTTATAAATTTAATTTTGCAGCCCTTGCCAAAAATAATTTCTCTCACTCTCTTCATTATCCATCCTCTCTTTCTGTCTACTCTAGATTCTCATTCTCTGATTCATGGCCCCTATAATTATATAGTCTCTCTCCATTCTATTTATTCTTTATGCAATCAAGCTTCCAATGTATTTCTTTTTTGTACAATCAAGCTTCCAAGGTATTTATTCCCTCTAGCCTGTTTCTGCCACTGGATTTTTTAACTTTGCCTTGAGATTTCCCCTTTCCATTATGCCTCACTCACAGAACAATATCAATTATTGTAGTCATCAAAGAGGATTCTGCCACATAGTAGAATCCATCCCTCATCACATCCCTGAGCATGCAGGCATCAGATGGTTCCACTGATCTATACCATACCCCTTAATCCCCACCTCATATTTGTCTGAGAATTTCCTCCCTTGATTCATGCTCTCCTAGGTGCCAGTTGCTCCTAGTAGCTCCAAATCTCACCCCCACCCCAATGAGGTAGAATGAGCGAATTTTTTAAGCACTTAATCCCCCATATCATAACTGTGCACAGTTCTCATCACCCTTTAAAGATTATAGGCACATTCATCAGTGGAACCATCTCCCATAACCAAATAAGTGTTTTGTAGTATTTATTCATAGATATCTGAATCCATTTACTTGATTTGAAGTTCATATTTCTCTCTGTTGTTGATTTATCTGATTATGTTCAAAGCTTTTGAGAGTTTTTTTTTCTTCCTGGGATCTTTGGCAATTTCAGTCTTTTTTTTTTCTACTCTTTTCTTTTCCTGTTGCTTACTTTCTGACTCTTCCCTCTGATGGTGGTTTCCTTCAGGGCTAGATCTCAAAGTCCTAGTGTCACTAGTTAATTCATTGTTCAAAAGCCAAAGATCAAAAGGTTATTCTGCACTAAGTGACTTTTGTGTAGACAGAACTGAACCCATCTAGATGCTGAGTTTTTTTTTTTTCCTTTAGGCTTAGCTTAGTACATAACAACACAAACCCCAACTCCCCACCCTCCAGTTCCCTCACACATAAATATGGTGTCCGATCTGCTGATCTGTCTCATTCCCTCTGTTCCTTAATCCTCTGACCCAACACCAGTAGTTAAGAGCTTTCCAGTGCTGGTGCCACAGACAGCCATGGCACTGTGTGGTTTTTGTAGCCCTCAGAAGGCTGCTGCCATGCTGGCTGGCTGCTGCAGCCCAAGCAAACTTCTGTAACCTACATCTGGGGTCTCCATAACACTGGAAAAAGGGAGGAAGGGCAGAATATATAGTTGTTCTGTTACAAGTCCATATGTTTGGTACTTAGGTCAGCCAATGCAGTCTCACTGCCAGTAGCAAGGGAGGTGAAAGAAGGGTGGTGAATGATGTCAAAGCAGGCATCATGGCATCAATTTATGTTTTTATTTTTTGGCCTTTTTAAAATTCTGGATGTCCTAGACCAAGGAGAGAGCTGAAGTTCCTCTATCTTTGGCTCATTATTACTATTTTGGAGAAGTTTGAGAAGTCATGGAGATTAGAAAAAATGTCTAGTCTTCCTTCTTGTTGTTCATGTAACCCTGAACTCTGGTGGTTTTCAAAGAAAGAAATCAATCTATTAATAATTATGTGAAAAAAATTCTCCAAAAATCAATAACTGTATAAATCTAAATTAGAATAACTGTGAGATTCTACCTTTCATCTATGAGATTTGTAAAAATGGCTAAAAAAGGAAATTGACAATTGTTGGAGAGGCTACAGAAACACAAGTGCACTGGTATACTGTTGGTTGTGCTGTAAACTGGTTCAGACATTTTGGAAAGCAATTTGGAATTATACCCCCAAGAGTCACTTAACTTAGGTACTGAAATACCATTATAAGTCCTATACCCCAAGAGAGGGGAAAAAAACAGTATTTACAAAAAAATTGTAGAAGCTCTTTTGTTGTTAAGGGGAAAAAAACTTAATCAAGGGGAGTATTCTTAAATTGAGGAATTAATAAACAAATTATGGTATATGGATGAAATAGGATATTAGCAGACTACAACAACTGTAAAAAGAGTTTGATTCAGAAAAATCTGGAAAGATACATAGGAACTGATGAAGAAAACAGTGAGCAGCATCAGAACAGTTTATATAGTAAAAAGACCACTGCAAAGAAAAACAACTTTAAAAGACTTAACAATTCTGATCAATACAATGACCAACTCCAGAGCAGTGATGGTGAATTATGCTTACTCTTCTCTTGACAAAATGGTGAAGGATGACAAGCATGGAATGTCACATTCTTTTGTAGGGATATCACAAATGTTTAGATATGTTTTGCTTACATGTGCCTATTTTTCACAAGAATTTTTTCCCTTTTTATTTGTTAGAAGCATTTTGAGGGAGAGGGATTTACATATCTTTTTTTAATTATAAAATGAAATTTTATATAGTAGGTAGTATGCAGTTTTATTGTTATGACTTTGTTGTTCTTATGGGATCAACTCAGCCCCTAAACCCACAGCTCATATTCCATAGTCCTTTAAAGTTTGTAGAGTGTTTTCTTTACAACTACACCCTGTTGCCAGTATTGAAAAAATTGCCCTAGCTATTTTACAAATAAGGCAGCTGAAGAACAGAGAAATGAAGAGACTATTGGTATTCCTCATAAGACTAGTAAGTCTGGATTTGAATTCAAGTCATTGGTCCCCTAAAATAGTGTTCTTTCTATCACACCATAATAAGATCTGAGGTTATCTATCTTTTTTATCCTCCAGGCCTAAGCATATTTTCTCTATGCCTATCCTATATTTGTTGTGCTCTGAACTACTCTAGAACCAGTTGGAATTTACTGTACAATTCATGTCACTTTAAATATTTTTCCCATAATTTTCTACAAAATGTAAGGTATCAAAAATTATTTTGCTTGATTTTATTTCTTTCACCTTGGAAAGATGGCATGACATACTAGGTGGAGAGTCAGCCTCAAATCCAAGAGGATGAGGGTTCAATTTCTACCTCTCAAACATACTGACTGTGTGACCCAAGGTCAGTCACTTAATGTCCCATTGCTCTATACAACTCTCTGATTATAAATTTCAGAGAAAGTGCTGAGTTGCACTGGTAGAAGAATTTCCTTCAGCTGAGAGTTTTATGCCAATGAAATCACAAGTTCATTCCTTATCCCTACCTGGGCAGAGGGGGAAGAATAGAAAGAAAAATGTAATCATACTTGAAAATTAAGGAAGTAATAGCCTTTTGTGTTTTCCTTAGAGCTAAAGAGATAAAAATCTGTCTCAAGGCATACTGAGGTACTCTGGTAAACAGGATTTTCCCTAAAATTCAGAAATCACAGTCACAAGATATTAGGATCAGAAGGTACCTTAGATATTACTTAGCCTAACACCTCCATTTTGAAGATGAGGATCTTAAAGTAAGAGCAGTAAAATGTCTTAGTCAATATCAGCATAGCCATGACTAGACTCAATGTTCTTAAAAGATCCCTGAGTTTGGAGCCAAAGATTGGGGTTTTAGTCCAGATCTTGTGACTTCCTAGCTGACTATCCTTAGACAAGTCATTTCAACTGAGTGTCAGTTGCTTGACTTGTAAAATTACATGAACATCAATTATCTTGTAGGCTTATTGTAAGGAATGCTTTTTATGACTTTAGTATTTGTACAAAGGAAAGTACTAGTCAGTCAGTCAATAATCATTTATTAATCACCTACTGTGTGCCAGGCACTGACTATGCTAAGTTCTAGGGATACAAGTAAAGCCAAAAAACATCCTGCTCTCAAAAAGCTTACAATCCAATAAGGGTGGGGAGAGGAGATAGCAGGTCCCTAGCTGTCTATAAATAAGACATGTACAGGATAAGTTGGAAATAATCAATGGAGGTAAGGCATTTATATTAGAGAGCATCAGAAACAGCTTCGTGTAGAAGGTAGGATTTTAACCATGGCTTGAAGGAAGTCAGGGAAACTAGGAGATGATGGTGATGAAGGTGATGAAGAGGAAAAGAACTTCATGAATGAGAAACAGACAGTGAAAATTCTCTGAGTTAGGAAATTGAATGTTCTGAGGGAAGTATTCTTCAGTATGAACAGTAAGAAGACCAGTGTTACCAAAAAGAGTAAAGTATAAGAAAATTGGAAAGATAGAAGGAAGGGTAGATTGTGAAGAACTTTTACTATTAAACAGAGGACTTTATATTTTATCCTAGATAGGAAGCCATTGGAATTTATAGAACAACACCTGAGAGAGAGGAACATGGTAAAACTTGCACTTTGGGAAAGTCAATTTTACAACTGGGTGGAGTATGGGGAGATGCTTGAGACAAGGAGACAAGTCAGAAGGTTATGACAATAGTCCAGGTGTGTGTAATGCCAAGCACGAGCAGCTTTCCAGAGGATGGCTGCTGTCAATAGTTTTTCAAGGTTCTGATTACATAGTATAGTGAACACTCTATTCCATAACAAATCAGAACAAAACATTCACAGAAAATCAAAGTACAGCATTCACAACAAGTTATCACTAAAATGGCCACATAGTTTTTAGCACAGTGGTCACATAGTTTTGAACAAAGGACAATCATTTAGTCAGTCAATCACTTAGTAACTCAATCATTCAACCAACTTAATCATTCAGTCATCCTTAAGGAGGTTGCCTCCTTAAGGGTCACAAAATACAGTAGTCAAAGTTCTCTACTCATGGAGCACACTAAGTTACAAATCAGTCATTATTCGGTCATCATTCACTATTCAATCATCAGAAAATATACAGACCATCCACCCCTCAGTCACAAGTAAATTACAATCTTTTCAGTCAGTACACAGTACCCAAGTAAAGTCGTCTTTCACCTTGAATCAGGGTAGGCTCTCAGATTCCCTGGATCCCCTTCCATGGTCCCAGTGCCTAAGTGGATTCACCAAACTGTCACCTGGGTTCAAAGACAGACAACTCCCAGGTACTTGTTCAGCTCTCCATGCAGTTCCTGTTCCATGCTGAAGCTCACAGTGTCCAGCCCACCTTAAATCCTTCACAGTCTCTGTTCCTGGGAAGTCAAGGCTTAACAAAGCCACAAACAGAAAAAGTACTGACATCACAGTCATGCTTCCTCTGGCAACTCCAGGCTGGCCCTCGGAAATCCTCAGCAGGATAGCAGCTCTTCACTAGCTCCTTACCAGTTCCTCAGCAGCTCCTCAGCAGCTCTAGCTGGCCCTCAGAAGAGGCTCTGCCCCCACAAGTTCCCAGGAAATTCTGACTTTCCCAGCTAGTGTTTTTCCTCCCTATTCAGTATTCAGTATTGTTCCTCCCTATTCAGCCCCTTCCTGTCACATCAGCAACAGGGGTTTCCTGTTCAGCCCCTTTCTGTTATGTCAGCAACAGGAGTTCATACCCTCTGTTTCTTTAACAGAGGCTTAATTGGAAACTAGGTGCTAAGTATCTCTTAGCTTAGATATACAAAAGGATCTTCAAATTTCATTACTATTACATTGTGATGTGATGAAGGCCTGAACTCAGATTGTGGCAGTGTTCCAGGAGAGAAGGAGGTATATACAAGATGTGTTACAAAGACAGAATAGGCAGGACTTGACAACAGATTGAATATTGGTGGCAAGGTGAGAGAGACTGATAAGATGAGAATGACAACTAGGTGGTGAGCCCGGGAGGATGGTGGTGGTGTCTTCAATAGGAATAGGAAAATTCAGAAGAAGGAAGCATTTGAGGGCAAAATAAGTTCAGTTTTGGACATGTTAAGCTCAAGATGTCTATGGGACATCCAGTTTGAAATGTTCAATAGACATTTGGAGATGTGAAACTAGGTTCTGTGAGGTTAGGTCAGGATAATCTGGGGATCACATCTAGGAATCAGTAGCATAGAGTTGATAATTAACTCCGTGGCAGCTGATGAGATCCCCAAATAAAATAATATAGAGCAGACCTGCACAACATATCACCTGCAGGCATCTTTGCTATGTTCTGTGAGCTGTATGTTGTGCGGGCCTGATGTAGCAGAAGAAGAGAAAAAGGTTGAGCACAGAGCCTTGGAGGACAACCATGATTACTGAGTATGACCTGGAAAAAGATTCAGGGAAAGAAACTCAAAAGTGGTATTTTCATGGGAAGGAGAAGAACTAGGAGAGAATTGTGTCACAAAAATCTAGAAAAAAGACAGTATCAAGGAAAAAATGGTGATCAAGAGTGTTAAAGGCTCTAGAGAGATAAAGAAGAAAGCAGTTTAAGAAAAGGTCACTTATATTACACTTTGGGCAGCTAGATGATACAGTGGAAAGAGTTCTGGCTTGAAGTTAGGAAAACTGATCTTCCTGAGTTCAAATCTATCCTTAGATACTTACTAACTGTGTGAACCCAAGAAAGTCACTTAACCCTGTTTGCCTCAGTTCTTCATCTGTAAAATAATCTGGAGAAGAAAATGTCAAACCAATCCAGTATCTTTGCCAAGAAAATCTCAAATGGAGTCACAAAGAGTTAGATATGACTGCAACAACTAAATAACAACATAGCCCAATATTTTTATTGTATTGGGAGGAAGGAGTGTAAGAGAGTCAGGTCATACCACTTGGTGGCAGGATACTGCGGCTCTGGGGATTCAAGATACCTAGAAGATTTTTCCCTTTGTGGTTGAGTTTGTTTTCTTCGGTGCCCATATATCCCTGGGAAAAGTCTTGCGCATTAAGCAGGTAGCAGGGTCTAGTGGATAAACTGGCAGAGGTAGAGCTAGAAAGGCTTCGGTTTCAATTTCACTACAGATACTTTCTAGCCATGTGACCCTGGGCAAGTCATTTTACATATCTGAATCTCTGGTCCTTCATGAGTTACAAATAGTATAACAATGGCACCTATCTCTCATGACTGTTGAAAACCAATACACACACACACACACACAAAATCTCATTTGACATAAATGGTATTATTGTACTGATTTTATAGATGAAGTAACTGAGACTGAGATAAGTTGGGTCTTGGCCAGGGTTACATAACTTATGTCTGCTGCAAGATTTGAACTTAGATCTTCTTGGCTTCTAGTCAAACACTCCACTTACTATACTACTGGGACTATAGTTTCATCTGTATTTATGTCATATGTTCATTTTGAACTTATTGTGGTACAATTTATTAGTAATATATACATATATATACACACATATGAGGGAGAGAAAGAGAGACAGAGAAAGAGAGAGAGGAGAGAGAGAAGAGAGGAGAGAGAGAGAGAGAGAGAGAGAGAGAGAGAGAGAGAGAGAATAAACCAGGAAGTCAATCTCTGAAACAAGAGTAGAGCAGAAAAGTCCTTACTTTTTCACCTGAAGGCTCATTGCATAAAAAGGCTTTCTGGTCCTGGTCGCCTGCTAATAGAATAGCCTGGGAAAAGGTGGAATTGTTGACAATGGACAGAGGTTTCATGCTTTTCCAGGAGTGACCTTAGTATGATTCCAAATTCTTTGCCATAATGTTTGGAACAGTTCACAATTTCACCAACACTATATTGCTGTACCATTCATTTCATACACTAACTATTCCTGTTTTAACTATTTTCATCTTTTTCATGTTTGCCAGTTTTTACTAGGACTGGTGTTACTCCTCAAAGTAATTTTGATTTTCATGCCTTTTATTTTTAAAGATCCAGAACATTTATATGGTTTCAACAGTGTGAAGATATGTTTGTTTGGGTTGTTTTTTTTTTTTTTTTTGCTTTTTGAAAGGGGAAAGGCAGGGCAATTTGGGGTTAAGTGACTTATCCGAGGTCACATGGTTAGTAAGTATTAAGAGTCTGAGGCTATATTTGAACTCAGCTCCTCCTGACTCCAGGGCTGGTGCTCTATTCACTGTGCTACCAAGTCACCCCGAAAATATGCTTTTGAGAAATATCTGTTCACATTTTGAGGAATGGCTTCATTCTTATATGTCTGTGTTAATTTCCTATGTTTCTGGGATATCACACCTTTCTTAACGATATTTGATGCAATTTTTTTTTTTTTTTTTTGCTTTGGGAAGGGGGGAAGACAGGGAAATTGGGGTTAAGTGACTTGCCCAAGGTCACATGGCTAGTACATGTTAAGTGTCTGAGGCCAGTTTTGAACTTAGATCCTCCTGACTCCAGGACCAATGCTCTATTTACTGTGCCACCTAGCTTTCCTGATGCAATTTTTAAAATAATTTGATTTGCATGATCTCCTCATACAAAAAACATTTAAATTTCATGTAATGGAAATGGTCTGTTCTATCTTTTATAACCATCTCTTTTTTATTTGACAATGCAATCTCTCATTTGCCAAGTTGTAAAAGATATCTAATCTGGTTCTCTTTGAGTTTTTTTATGGTGTGATCATTAATATTTAGGTCACATATGATTGATCTTATTCCATTGAGCTTATTGTGAAATATGAATTGTTGGCCTAAAACTAATTTCTGCCTAACTGAATTTTAGTATTCACAGCAATTCTTCTCAGGTAATGAGTCCTTCCTTATTTATACTCTTGAGTTTATCAAATTCTGGGTAAGATAATTTTTTTCTGATTTTTCTTTATCTAATATCCACTGATCTTCTTTCCTATTGTTTCTGAACAAGTGGGAAATGGCTTTCATGATGAGTACTTTTTAGTATAATTCGAGGTCAGGAAGTGTTATTTACCCTTTATTCTTGCCTTTTAAATTTATTTCTCTTAAGATTCAAAAAATGTTTTTTCTTCAAATGAATTGTATTATTTGATCTGGTTCTATAAATGATCCTTTTGGTAGTTTGAATGATATAACACTAAGTCTGTCAAGTCAAGAAGCAATTATTAAGCACTTACTATGTGCTAGGTTCTGTGTTAACTGCAGAGGATAAAAAGAAAGTAAAAATAATCCTTGCCCTCAAGGAACTCACAGTATAATGATGGGAAATATGTAAATCATTCTGTGAAAACAAAAAAATTGGAGATAATTTTAGAGGTAAGACACTAATATTAAAAATGCCTGGGAAAAGGTTGTATTTTTTTTCAGAAGGTAGAATTTTAGCTGAGACTTGAACAAAGCTAGGAAATGGAGGTGAGATAGGAAAGGGGAGAAAATCCCAGCCTTTAGTGACAGTCAGTGAAAATGTATGGAATCAAGAGATAAAGTGTCTTCCGCAAGGAATAGCAAAACACATAAGAAGAGGTGGCAAGAACGCACAGAATAATTAATACAAAAAAGATCTTAACATCACTGATAATCACAATGGTATGGTTATTAATCTAGAGCTAGAGACCGTGGAGAACGAAATCAAGTTGGCCTTAGGAAACATTGCTCACAATAAGGCTTGTGGAGGTGATGGAATTCCAGTTGAGTTATTTAAAATCATAAAAGATGATGCTATTAAAGTGTTGTACTCAATATGTTAGCAGTGGCCACTGGATTAGAAAAAAATCAGTTTGTATCCCAATCTTCAAAAGGATAACACCAAGGAATGTTCAAATTACCAAATAGTTGTGCTTCTTTCACATTCCAACATTCTGCAAGCTAGGCTTCAACAACATGTGGAGCGAAATGATCAGAAATGCAGGATGGTTTTTGATAAGGCAGAGGAACTAGAAACCAAATTGTCAACATTTTCTGGATTATGGAGAAAGCAAGAGAGTTACAGAAAAAAAAACATCTATTTCTGTTGGAATCCACTCACCTCGGATTCCCTGCTGGCCCGCCTTCCTCACTTACCCTCCCCGGGATCTTCAGACATCTCTGGATTCCTTTCTCAAACAGAATGCCCCGCACTCACAGAGGTTTAGAAATGCAGCTTTATTATTACATCTTCTCTTCCCTCCTTTCTCTCTCTTCTCTCACCTCTTACTCTCTCTCCTCTTACCTCGCTCCCTCTTTATCTCCCCCTGGGCAGACTAAGTCATGAGCCTCAGCAACAGGGGCCAGAAGAAGGTGGGGGGCTATCCCGTTGGATGATACATGCTCAATGCTGTTAGTCCAAAGTTCATATTCTGGTAAGGCAAACAGCCTTATCAGGGCTCTGGCTCCTAGCGCCATGGAATGCAACAGACCACCCAGAGGGTAGCAGGAGGGAACAATGGGGGTTGGGGGCCCAACATATTTTCACTTCACTGACTACACTAAAGCCTTTGACTGTGTGGATCACAACAAAATGTGGTAAGTCCTCAAAGAGATAAGAGCACCAGATCATCTCGTCTCCTGGGGAACCTATATGCAGGCCAAGAAGTAATAGTTAGACCTGAACATGGAACAACTAGTTGGTTTAAGATTGGGAAAGCAGTATGACAAGGTTATACTTTGTCACCTTATTTATTTAACTTATACATGGAGTACATCTTGCGAAATGCTAGGCTGAATGAATCGAAAGCTGAAATTAAGATTGCCAGAAGAAATATCAACAATCTCAGTTATGCAGGTGATATTACTCTGATGGCAGGAAGAGAAAAAGAAGCATTAAGAAACCTCTTGAGGGTAAAAGAAAAGAGTGGAAAAGCTGCTTGAAGCTTAACGTTAAAAACAAAACAAAACCTAAAGTCATGATAACTGGTCCCCATCACTTCCTGGGAAACAGAGGGAGAAGAAATGGAAGCAGTGTTAAATTTTGTATTATTATATTCTTGGACTCTAAGATCACTGTAGTTGGCAACTCTAGCCATGAAATTAAAAGACTCTTGCTCCTTGTAAGGATCTTGCTAACAAAGGTCTATATGGTTAAAGCTATGTTTTTTCCAGTAAATATGTCTGGCTGTTAGAGCTGGGCCATAAGGAATGGTGAACACTGTAGAACAGAGGCTTTTGAATTGTGGTGCTGGAGAAGGCATTTGAGAGTCCACTTGAGAGGAATAAAAATGAAAACTTCTCAGGTAACATCTGAACAGAATTTTAGTAAAATTCCAAAGATCTAGCAGTCTGAGACTCTTGCCCTACTTCCCTAGTCATGAGTTAAGGGTTTTGCTGAACTTAGCTAATATGTAGAAAGGGAAAGTACATGCTTCTCCAACTTGGCTACAGGCTTAGTTTCCCCTTGACCTGTACAAATACAAATTTCAAAAGATTGCTGAAAGACTGGTCATCATGTTCCAAAATCCCCATGATTCATATGATATCTTCTACCTTCCTGTTGCAAGGGAGGGTCACCATGACCCAAAATCCCCAATATCCCCATTATTTATGAGATATTGTCTGCTCTCATATCTGCATTGACAAAGCTGATGTTTTCCAGCTGCTGACATATCTATATTTTGACTTTGTTAATATAGATGACTGATGGCATATTTTGTCTGTTTCCATATTATTCAGATCTGTACTTTCTGCTTTTTTACATTAATGACCTTTTATCTATAATGCCAGCAGATTTTTAGATTGTGAGCTCAGTTCCTAATTAATGGGAATGGGACAACATAAAGGGGGAGGGCTGGGGAAAATTTAGGGTATATAAACCAGCTTTTGCCTTCTGTATTTCGACCTCTCCCAAAAGAGTGCTTCTGGTGGTGACAACGTTTCCTTCTCACGAGACTGTATAATAAATCCTTCCTGCCTTTACTTGGAGATATCTTTGCTTATTTTATTTTGAGCAAGGGTCGGCTTTGTCCCACACACACTGGACTACAAGAAGTTCAAATCAGTCAATACATTTCTTGCCCCTCTGTATTTAGACTCTTTCTTCTGGCTGCTTACAATACTTCTGTTTTGACCAGTAAGATCAGATTTGAGTTAGAATGCTCCTGAGAGTTTTTGTTATGGGGTTTCTTTCAAGAAGTGACAGCTGCATTCCATTTCCATCTTGCTCCCACCTACTATGTTATTCTATATATTATTCTTAATTGTGTCACCTGCATTCCCTAATGAGAATGTAAGCTCCTTCTGTACAGGTACTATGTCAACAAAGCTAACTATCCTGCTGTGTGGTCAAGGTGATTGAGGCCACAGTCTTCTTCTTGGAATGAACTCAGTGACTAGATGTTGTTGCCTATGTTATACCCCAGTTCATTTCCTGTCAGTGAGAAAAGGTAATGGGCAAACTTTTATGAACATCTTTAGGTAGTGCCTTATGTTACAGCTTCTTTAGAGCTTAAGGTGGCCATGGAGGCTTTTTCCCTACAATTTCCTGGATCTTTTCAGAGACTAAAAGAATGACAAATGCAGCACTTGGATGATTTCTAGGTATTTAATATAAATTAAGTTGCATGGAGTACTTTTAATGTTGCCCCATAAGTGTAACATTTAGAAAGAGAATCACAGGTTTAGTGAAAGAGTGAGAGAAGTGTGAGAAAAAAAATGTGAGAGATGAAGGAGACCTGGAGAGAAAGTAGAGACTTTGTATTGAGTCAGGGACAAAGAATACTGGGAGCTTCATAAAGGAGTCACCAGGAGAAGAAAATTAGAACACTGAATAGCACATGAAAATATTGCATACCACTGAAGTAAGATAAAATGGGGCTAATCATAAGGACAAGGTAATTATGGAGCTTGTTAGACAGAGGATGAAGATAATTTGCACTAACCATAAGAGAGGACAAGAAGAGCTGCCATTTTTCAAGATAATTCTTTCTGCTTTCTCCTTCTGTGACTTCACAATTAGGTTACTGTGGGGAGGGGGGGAGAGGGGTGGTGGTGGAGAAATCCTTCTGAGTGTAAAGAAATAAGTACCCAAGAGAAAGGTAGAAGGAGCTGAGATTTCAGATCATTACAGGAGTAGCCCCACCGATCCAGAATTCTAACTATACTTTTGCTTTTAAAATTTTTATCCAGTTTAAAGATACTCTTACTTATATGTAAATAATCTTTTCTGGATCACACTAGCATAGGAAAGCAATTATAATCTAATGGGAATGGGTGCTAGAATTATTTGATAAGATATTTGGGGAAATATCTATATTCTTATAAAGAAAACCAAGGAAAGCCAATTGGCCAAAAGTGTCTTAGTGAATATTTGGCAGCTAGGTATCTAAAAATGCATACATGACACATTTTTAAGTTAAATTTGCATTATTAAATTTTTTTCATTATTTAAATCTAAACAATAAAAAAGAATCAAGCCCTGATTTTGTGGAATTTGCTGATTTCTGAGGTGTGAATGCTTACATTGAACATTTAACAATTGGTTCTCATGAGCCCATCTGAGCTGGCTCCAGCACACTCTTGCAACTGGGGCAACTATAGACTAAGTATTCTTAGTTGGTAGTGAAAAGCTTGCTAGATGATAGGACACTAGATTGGGTGGGTTCAGATGTAATGGAAATGAGTGGGCGTAGCTCAATCTTGGAGTGCCACCTTGTGGCTTATGCAGATATTGTACTCTCTATACTTAACCATTCTCCTGAGTGAAGAGAACAGCATATGGTGCTTTAGGGGAGAGAATTATGGTGACACAATTATTTGACTAAAAGGTGCAGAAAATTCAAGAACCCATTATATTTATTGTTCACTGAGTGTAAAAAGCGTTTACTTCAGTAGAGCCAAATGCTTCCTGAAAGGCTATCCTTTCACAAGGTGTGCATATATTCAATATTTAATAATACATGTGCATATATTAAGATTAAACAAGATTCCTTAATAGAAACTACAATAGAGATAACTTTCTTGAACAATGTTCTGATTATTATGCTCAGTCAAGCATAAAAAAGCTTGCCAAAGATGTTTGGAACTGTTATGAAAGGCTTCATTTCAAGCCTTAGAAAATTTCTTGGGACAGCTAGGTAGTATAGTAGATAAAGAGCTGACCTTCAAGTCAGGAAGACCTGTGCAATCCTGGGCAAGTCACCTAACCTCTGAGCCTCTGTTTCCTTGTCTGTAAAATAGGGTAATAATAGTACCTACCTTGGAGGATTAAATGAGATAAGATCATAAAACTCTTTGCAAACTTTGAAATGCTTGTTATAGTTACTAATGGAATATTAGAGTTTCTTGTATATTACAGTCTCTCCTTTCGTGGAGCTTACATTCTAACTGGAAGAGTACACATGGATGCATATATAAATGTTTTTATTTGTAATTAACAGAAATTTACTTCTCTCCCTCCCAACACACCTGCCCCACTGGGGAAAATTTTTTTATAATAAATATGAATAATAAAACAAATTTCCTCATTGCTTGTGCTCAAACATGTTATTCTGCTCCTTAAATACATCACCTCTCTGTCAATAAGGGGCCAACAATTTTTTTACCATCAGTTCTCTGGCATCAGAGATGACTATTATATATTGATCACAGTTTTTATAACAAAGTTGTTTGTCTTAAACAGTATTACTGTTATTATACAAATTGTTTCCCTACTTCTGCTAATTTCATCCTTTATGAGTTTATGAAAGTCTTTGAAATTCTTCATTTTTATAATATTGGTGTTTTAGTGGAAATCATCTTTCTAATTAATTTATTTCACTCTGCATCAGTTCATATGTTCTGCAATAATTCGTATGTCTTCTATGTCTCTTTGAAATCTATTTCATCATTTCTTATACCACGAGAGTACTCCAAAACGTTTATATGCCACACTTCATTCATCTATTCCCAATTGATAGACATCCCCTTAGTGTACAGTTTTTGCTACCAAAAAAAGAGAGTTGCTATAAATACATTTGTATATAAAGAACCTATTACTCTTTCTTTGATCTCTTTTGGATATAGGCCGAACAATGGCACATTTGGGTCAAAGGGTATACACCATATGGGGCATGTAACTTTTGTGTATAATTCCAATTGCTCTCCAGAATGGTTTTATCCATTCCTAGCTTTGCTAACAGTACTCATAGTCCCTCCAAAACTGAACATTTTCTCTTTTTGTCATCTTTGCCAATTTTGTGAATGTGAGATGGAATTTAAGAATTGCTTTAACTAGAGCATTTTTTTTCACATGGTTATCAATATCCTGGGTTTCTTCTTTAAATAACTGCCTTTTCATCTCTTTAAACCATTTCTTAATTGGAGAGTAGCCCTTATTCTTATAAATTTAATAAATTATTCTTATACATTTTTATTAAATTACAGAACTGTGACTTGTCAGAGATATATACAGATTTTTTTTCTACTATTGTTTGCTTTTAATCATAACTTTATTGGATTTGTTTATGCAAAATTTTTTAAATTTCATATAATCCTAATTATCCATTTTATCTTCTTGGATCCTTTTTATCTTTTCTTGGTCATTGACTTTTCTTATATCCAGAATTGATACATAATTTTTCCATGTTTCTTTAATTTGCTTATCATGTGAGCTTTTATATCTAGGTCACATGTCCATTTGGAGTTTATCTTGGTGTAATGAGGTAGATGTTAATCTAAACCAGTGGTTTTTATCAAATAGTGAATCCTTATTGCAGTAGTGGGGATTTTTGTATTTATTGAACACTAGCAACTAGATTCCTTTTTCTGTAATACTTTTTGAGATCTGGTACTGTTAGGCTCCCTTTATTCCCATTTTTTTTTCATTATTTATTTTGAGATTCTTGACTTTCTTTGTCCTCAAATAAACTTTATTATTATTTTTCTAGTTCCACAAAGTAGTCCTTTAGTAGTTGTACTGGTATGGCATTTAATAAGTAAATTAATTTAGGTAGTGTCAATTTTCTTATATTGATTTGTCCTACCAATGAGTAATTAATATTTCCTCCAATTGTTTGTCTGTCTTTATTTCTGTAAATAGCAGTCTGTAGTTGCTTTTATATTCTTTTTCTATGTTTATGCACACTATAGTTATTTTAAATGGAATTCCTCTTCATACGATTTCATGCTGAATTTTATGAGTATTAGATAAAATTGTTAATGATTTGAACAGATTTATTTTATATTCTATAATTTTACTGAATTTATTAATTGTTTAAATTAAATTTTAGTTCATTCTCTAGGGTTCTTTAATTATATCATCATGTTATCTGGAAATAGTGATAATTTTGTTTCTTCCTTACCAATACTTATTCTCTCAATTTATTTTTCTTTTCTTATTACTAAAGCTAATATTTCTAGTACTACGTCAAATAAAAGTGATGACAATGTACATACTTATTTTACTTCTGGTTTTATTCAAGTCCTCAACTTCCTCAGCATTTATTTTTTCATTAGATTTATCTAGGGAAAAAGAATATGTTAAGGCCTCTCCTTATTATGGTTTTACTCTTGATTTCTTCTTATAATGATAAGAATTTAAATGAAGAAATGAATTCATTTAGTTTTCCTTTTAAAAATGTAGATGCTATGCCATTTGATGTGTGTGTGCGTGTGTGTGTGTGTGTGTGTGTGTGTGTGTGTTAAGAACTGCAACTAACTGATTTTCTGTTAAATTTTAGCAAAGTGTTTCCCTGGTTATCTCTTTTAATTAAGTCTATTTTTCACTATTTCTTTATCTGAAATCATAGGTACTATTGTTACATTTTGTGTTCAGCTGAGACATAATAGATTTTGCTCCAAACCTTTATTTTAAATCTGTATGAGTTTTTTAGGTTTCAAGTGTGCTTCTTGTAAACAATATATTATTGGATTTCACTTTCTATGTCATTGTGCTAACATCTTCCATTTTATGGGTGAGTTCATCCCTTTCAAATTCACAGTTTTAATAGCTAATTTTTTATTTTCCTCCATCCTATTCTCTTATATTTTATTTCTTCTTGATAATGCTCTCTCTCTCTCTCTCTCTCTCTCTCTCTCTCTCTCACACACACACACACACACACACACACACACACACACACACATTTTTACTCTTTTTTTTTTTCTTTTAACTTCCTCTTCACCATTGCCACTACAAGATTAGGGTTTTTTCTATTTATGATCCCTTCCTGAATGCTCTGCTTTCCCTTCTTCCTGTTCCTATTTATAGCTGTCTTTTTTTGTTTATTTGTTTGTTTAATGTTACTAGATTAAACTCTGTGTCTGGTTTGTATTTGTATATGTGCTTTTTTTTATATGTGCTCTGCCCTCTTTTGACCATTTTAGATGAAACTGAATTTCAGTTTTAATCTATTCCCCCATTCTTTCCACGTTTATATTAATATCTATTGATACACTCCCAAATATGTATATGAACAAGTTCCTCCATATTTTTTTCCCATTTCCTTCTCTTCTCTCCCTTTCTTCTTAGAGCATTATCAAAACATAACAAAGCTATTTATAGGCTTTCTATTTTGTTGACTATCTCTATAATCCTTTATTCTGATAAGACTCTGAAAAAATAACCTTGTCTCCTTACCTTATCTTATTATCACCTTATCTTCATTATAATGTAAACAATCCTTGTATAAGACTTCCAATTATTTACTTGTATTTACCTTTTTATTTTTTTCTTGATTTACATATTTGCATTCCAAAGTTTCTTTCCAGTTCTAACATTTACATCAGGAATGTTTGAAAATCCTCTTTTATTTATTTTATTTCTTTTTAGGATTGTACTTAATTTTGCTTGTCAAATTATTTTAGATATGGGTCTTTACTTTATACATTTTGGAATATCCTGCTCCACGTTCTCTGTTTTTTTATAGCGATAATTGCTAAACCTTGTGTAAACCTGACAGTAGTGTTTCAGTATTTTAATTTTTTCCTTCTGGTTTGCAGGATTTTTTTTCATCTAGAAGCTCTGAACTTTCACAGTACTATTACTAGGAGCTTTCATTTTGAGGTTTCTTTAATAAAGTAATCAGAGAATTTTATTTCCCTCTTATTCTGAGGTCTGAGAAATGTTTTTTAATGATCTCTTAACACATCATGTCCAGGTTATTTTTTTAGTCATACTTTCAGGTATGATTCGTAAATTGTGTCACCATCTCCTTTTAGGGTCATTTGTTTTTAATATGAAATATCTTACATTTTCCACTGGCTTCTCAACATTTGACTTTAATAGTTCTTGTTGTCTCCTAGAGTCAATTGTTTCTCTTTGTTCAATTTTGGTTTTTAGGGAGTGTATTAAAGGAGTAATGATAAGCTGCTATATCTTTCCTCTATGGCTTCCATTTCTTTTATATTTTAAAAATGTAACAATAATAATGACTAACACCAATACAGCATTTACTATGGGCCAAGCAATACACTAAGAGCTTTACAAGTATGACCTGATTTGTTCTCTCAACAAGAACCTACCTAGAAAGTAGGTTCTATTATTGTCCCCATTTTATGGATGAAAAAATGGAAACTAACAGAAGTTTAGTGATTTGCCCAGGGTCACACAGCTAGCAAGGGTCTGTGAGGGATAATTTATAGGGAAGTTTCCCCATTCTGAAAAATCAAATCTAGAATGGCTTCAGTATTCACTAGGCCTAAGGTCAAGTCACCTGACCCTCAAGCATCAGAGCAATGGAGACCCTCTCCCAGAGCCAACTCAGCAGAAGATATGCCAAATAAGGTTAAGACTGTTTTCACTGGACACCCACACGTTTCTGGGTCCTCTGTCTCAGAGAGATTCCCACGCTTAGGTTGTGGGACAGCCCCCCTACCAATAAGAGTGAAGGCCAGTTGGGGGGGTTGCATTTCTGTCTTAGAAGATTATATAATCATGGGCTGCCTTCTACCTGGCGCTCTCTCCCTGCAGACGCCATGCTGGATGACAGGGGGTGCAGTCCTTTCTCATGAGAAAGAATAAAGACCTTTTCTGACCTTAGAATCAGACTCCGAACTCTTTCATCTCCCACAGGTCTAAGGCTAGATTTTAACTCAGGTCTTCTTGATTTCAAGCCCGGTACTCTATCCACCTAGCTGCCATATAGATAAAGATAAGGATAGATATGCAAATATTTTTTCCATGAATTCTTTCCTGATCCTCTTCCCCAAGCTGCTAGTGCCATCCCTCCCCAATTTATCCTATATACCTTAAGTGTGTATTTATATAAGTTTATGTTTTCTCATTATTGGAATGCAAGTATCTTGAAGGCAGCGATTGTTTCACTTTTGGTTTTATATTCTTAGCATTTAGCACAGTATTTGGCACATAGTAAAAAAATAATAATAATTAAGTACTTGTTGATTCATCAATTACAATCCACTTTGAAGTTTGTTTGGCTTCTGAATCTCTATATTCCACTCTGCTCCATAATATAGTAAGTGCTTAATAAATGCTTCTTGACTTACTGGTCAATTACACTATAATTAGGGACAGGCAATGGACTTTTGGTTTCAGTGACAGGAGGAATTCTTCAATGAGGAATCTACCCTCCATGTAGGTCAACACCTTTTCTATAATACTTCTTTCAATTCTTTCTCCAGGAACAGTAATCAAATCAATTCCTTCCTGAAAGAGCCTATCAATTAACTGTCCTAAGCTCCACTCACCAACCCTTTAACCCCCAAGGCAAAGTACCTTTCCCTCCCTATCACTATCCAGTATATATTGATTCCTCTATTAGAATGTAATCTCTTTGAGGATGCAGACTAGCTTTTGTATGTGTATCTCCAGAGTTTAATAGAGCTCTTAACACAGCTAGCTCTTAATAAATGCTTTTCATTCATTCAAATGAAAATGACAGCTGAAGTCATATAGTGCTTTTTTATAATAATTAAATTCAATTAATAGGGTGACTCCAACAAACTCCTAGATATTTTTCCATTCCAAATTGCCTACAGGCTCTTAAGACAAGGATTGAACATGAAAATTCTGTTTCTTAGCAGTTCAAAATTGTTCCAGCAACCTCACTTCAATCAGTTGCCACCTTACTGGAGTGGGCTGAGAATTATTCCACTGTTCCTATTAAAGTTATTTCTAGCTTGAATTATGTTACTAAATTAAAGTTATTGTCCTTGTTTTCCACTTCCCTTTGTAGACAGCTAGGTAGCACCATGAATAGAATGATGAATACAGAGGCAGGAAAACTTGAGTTCAAACTATAGCTCAGACATTTACTAACTGTGTGAGCTAAGGCAAATCATTTTACCCCCCTCGGCCTTAGTTTCATCTGTAAAATGGAGATAATAATAGCATTTACCTTCCATAGTAGCTGTAGGAGCAAAATGAGATATTTACAAAGTCTTTTTGTTAACCTTAGAGCACTAGTGAAGGTTAGAGGCTTCTAAGACACCCAGTGAATAGAAGTTGGACCTTGAAGCAGGAAGTCCTGATTTCAAATATCTTGGGCAAGTTACATGACCTTTGTCTGCCTTAGTTCTCTCATCTGTCAAATGTGGATAATAGCATCTGTCTCCCAGGTTTTTGAGTCTCAAGTGAGATATTAGTAAAACACTTCACAAACTTTAAAGTACAATATAAATCCTATCTATCATTATTTATCAATAAATATTTTTAGCTTCTAATAAGAGCAGAACATTGGGGGAGATAAAAAATTTAGATAAGACACAATCCCTGCAGTAAAGAGTTTTAGGAATAGGAGAAGAACAAAAGCACAGGATAAAAATGCACAATATTCTCTGCTAAATGCATTAGAGAACTACGAAACAGCTATATGGGATATAAAAGGGGGAGGTCATTACTGAGGAGAGGACACTTCCTGGAGAAGTTGGCATTTGAATGAGATTTTAAAGAGTGACTAGGTAGTCATCAGACCAAGAGAAAGAACAATGTGTACTGACCACCTATGTCCAGGGAACCATTCTAAACCCAGGGAGATGATACAAGAGAAACAGAAAACATCATCATTGTCCTCAAAATGTATAAGCTTCTTGGAAAAAAAGTCAGTATAGTAGGCCTTTAGCTATAAGTAATACACATGTTGTCAGAATGTTTTTTTTTCTATTTTTTTAGCTCCAAGTAGCAGCATTTCAGTGAAGGTGGATGGAGTTTCTTTTCTGATTTGTTCAGGTACAAAATGTGCTTTTCTTTGCTCTTTTGACAGTCTGGTCTGTGGTCCTTGCTGTGCTTCATGATTTTCATGGAAAAAACTCACAAGAATAATATCAGAATAGATTCTGCTCTTGAGAAAAAAATCATAAAAGTAACTTAAGTTTCAACATTTTATTGATCATTCAGTCCTTCTACTTGCTACTCTGCCCAAGCTGTTCACTTCTTAAAGTGAAGCATGCTCTCCCCCGCCTGAAAACCCTAATTATTTTAATTGCCTAAACCATGTGAGATCCACTTATCTTTGTAAATTAAGGTCTGAAGGCAGCAGAACTTCTCCAACATCAGACCAGCTGCACCTGTCACTTGCTGAGTCATTAGGGCTTAATTTCTCAGTTGAGTCATTCTTCCTTAGTTAATTTGAATCCAATTAAAATAATTATGGGGGAAACTCCAAAAGATCTCATTGATGATAGGGTAAAAGATGAAAAGGTACCATGGAAGAGAAACTCAATTGTACCATGCTAAGAACATTGGCTCAGGGGTTAGAGGGTTTAAATTAAAATTCACCCTCTGACAGTCTCTGTGAGACTCTAGGTAAATCATTTAACATCAGTTTCCTCATCTGAAAAATCAGGTGGTTGGATTACATAGGCTCTGAGGTCCCTTCCAGGTCTAGTTGAAAGAGTTTATGACCCTAAGGATTGCTGTTGTTTTGTCCTTCATTTTAGAAGAGTACCAGTGACAACAGAAGCAAATGTCTTGACTTGTGGGTGAATTGGATTTAAGTGAAACACAGTTGAGCAAAGTTTTCAGCCTTACTCTTTCTTCCTGAGTCACTGAAGTCCAGCGGCTGGACAAAAGTCAAGATGACTGGTGATGGACTGGGATGTAATGGATAATGTTGATGATTTCATTGTCTGACCAAACTCTAAGTGCTCCACCACCATCTTCATGGCCATTGAAACAAATTGTTCTCATCTGCCCATTCCACCAAAGAAAGTCTTAGCATGCTTGAAGTAGACATCTCCCAACTCACAGACAGGCCTTTTGGTTGCTCTCAATCTGTTTTAGACTGTCTGCCTATATGATCTACTGAAGTGTGGTAGCTGTGCAGGTTAAAGCTTCTCGGAGCCACAGATGAGAGTTGGGTAAAGGTGGACACCAAGGGTGGATGAGCAGCCCTGAAAAGGACTGGTAGCCCTTATACCAGAGGTATTAATCCTCCTTGAACACCCCCATACACCTAAGGATACCAAGTGGTAGGAAGAGAACTTGACCCTAAACAAGATTTGTAAATTACACACACACACACACACACACACACACACACACCCCTCCTTACACTTCCACTGGTAGTGTTGAGCCCTTACTGTAATATGCAGGGTTTAGGGTAACAGAAAAATGGTCAACTCTAGGATTTGGCCATGACAGAATTTCAAGTCAAATTAAGTTGGCTATGCACTCTATAATGTGGAATTTTCAATAGATACTAAATACCATGAAAATACGTGAATTTATGAAAGGCTACATAATGTCTAAAAGATTATAGGACAATATATTTTTTAAGTATTCCTTATAATATTTTGATTTTTTTCCCTATCTTCATGTCTATGTGGAAGAAACAATGACAACACTCTATAATGGACAATACTCTATCCACCTGTAGCCCACCTGAGTCCCTGCCTTATCCAGTGTGGCAGAACATATCATCCAAACAATTGTCAAATCTTCCCTCCAGGTTTTGCTATGTTGCTGCAGTACAAAGTCCTCGGACTTTGCTCTTTTCTCTATACTATGGTTCAAATATAAAAAAAATGAGCATACTACTCCTAGAAATCTATACACATAAAATGTGATCCTTTACCTGAACAGGAAACTTGTGTCTTCTATTTCATCAGAAATGTAGATGCAAGAGATTCAGTCAGCCAGATGAAACTTCAACAAAAATGTCGTTCAAAGACCTGGACCTAACTGGATTAAAAAGAATTTATTAAGGGAGGTAGTTATAATAGTGTAACAGAAAGAACACTGAACTAGGCATCAGGGAACCTGGGTAATCATCTCAACTCTGGTACAGACTAGCTGTGTGACTGCACAAGTCACTTAAAAGTAACTCACATTTCTATAGTTTCCTTTCCTCACAACAATCTTATAAAGAAAGTATGGAAATGAACTATTATTATCCCCTTTTTCAGATGAAGAAACTGAGGCTTGGTAAATTATTTGACCAAGATCACTCAGCTCATGTCAGACAGAGGCAAAGGTCAGAATCAGAAAGTCAGTTTGTGGTTTGATTCAATCTAAATTTTTGTTGAATCCAGTTAACACATGTAAAACACTTTGCAGATTTTAAAGTGCTATATAAATGCCTATTATTATTATTGTTGTATTTTTAAAAATCAGCAATATAGCTATTGTATTTTTAAACATCACCTATATAGTAACTACCTTTGGTGTCAGTTTCCTCATCATTAACCTCTCTATATCTATTTCTTTCTCTGAAAAATTAGGTGACACATAAATAATCTTTAAGGAACCTCCCATCTCGAATATTTTATGATTCTACCTCTTCCCATGGGCTTACCTAAATGTCAAATCTTGGCCACTCTGACTCTTTGTAGGATTATAGAAATTTAAAAAAAATACATTGAATGGAGTTTATTTTTTTATTTTACTTTTTAGCCTTCTGTAATGAGAATGAGAACTTGGAGATCTTCCCTGCCCCTTAATAGACCTAGTAGGGAGTTTGACAACCTACCCCACTTTGAAAGTAAACTCTGCTCCCTGACAGGCTGAATGTAATCACATGGAGCCTGAGATGGAGGGAATTTGCTGAAGGGTGGAGCAAAGCCCACAAGAAGCTTCCCTGCTGTGAAGATAAACTCTGCCCCCTGATAGGCTGAATGTGGTCACATGAAGCCTGTGGTGGGAAGGGTTTTCCTGAAGGGAAGCAGAGCCCACAGGAAGCTGGTGGTCAGAGCTAGCCAGACATTGGGGGAGAGGAGCTCAGGCAAGGTGTAATGGTAATAGAATTTGAATATCCCCTTGTATTGGCAAGCTAATAGGTACTTATCACTTGGTTTCAGGTAAAGTGTTAAGACCCAGAGCTTGTGAATCCCACAGTGGGATGGACTTGTTGACATGACAGGAGGGGGCTGAACAGGGAGGAGCTGGAGCTCCTACATATATAGGGAAAAGCCCAAGCTGAGAGAGGCCAGAACTTCTGGGAGCAACATCTTGGAGGCAGAGCAGCTACTTCTGCAGAGAGAAAGCTGCTGGGAACAAGAATGCTGAGAGAGAGAACTGCCAGGAGCCAGAATTGCTGAGAGAGAGTAAGAACTGCCAGCTGGAGCTGCCCAGGACTTCTGAGGGCCATCAAGAGCTGCTGAGAACTGAGGAGGCATGACTGTGATGCTGGTACTTTGTCTGTCTGTTTTGATGTTACTTTGTCAGATTCATTTGTTGATAGAGGCCTCAGACCTTGTTGTTGGGTCTATGTTAATTCCACAGGCAGAAGGTGAGTTGATGAGGATGCCAGCAATGTGAATGAATGTTATTGTGGCTTTGTTACGCTTTGTCTTCCCAGGAACAGAAATTGTGGGAAGGAGAACCATGGAAGCTGAGAACCTGCCTTTGGTCAAGATGAAAAGCCCTCTCCTTGGGTACTTAATGCTGACTGATATTTTAACCTAGTTGTAACCTAGGGGTGGATGGCCTTTGTGCTTTCCACTGCACCTTAAGAGGGTGCTTGGTGGTGACTGATGATATTGTAATTTAGTTGTGACCTAGGGGTGGAAAACTTGGTTGACCAAATGAATGTACTTTGTTTAAAAAGGAAGACTTTTTGATTGAAGAGATTAAGACAGTGTGACCTAGGGGCGGACTTTGTGATTGACTAAATGAATGCACCTTGTTTAAAAGAGAACTTTAACCTTTATATTTTGTGATTGAATCGAGGACTTATTAAATGATTGAGTTACTAAATGAATGTATTTTGTTTAAAACTATGTGACTACTTTGGTGAAAACTACATGGCCATTTTAGTGTTAAGTTGCTGAGTTGTGACATGGTGAATGCTGTATTTTGATTTCCTGTGAATGTTTTGCCTAAATTTGTTACTGAATAAATGGAGAGTTCACTGTGCTGTATAATTAGAAACCTGAAAGCTGTTCACAGCAGCAGTCCTCTGGAAAGTTGCTCATACCTGGCATTACTCAAGGAGATAGAGAGTTTTGTGAGTAAATATTGATCTTGTATTAGTTTGTGGGAAGGCTGAAGGATGCTGTGGCTCTCAGCATTATTATGGCTTCTGAATATTTTTGGTACTATGATGGAATCAGCTTACTGGTTTGGGGATTCAGTTTTCTGCTGTGTAAATAAATCCTTCAGTTCTATCCTCTATCTGGAGAATCTGGTATATTTTGTGATCAAACATCATGGGATACTTATAGTCACCATCTTTATTATGATCGTGGGTGCTGTAAATATTGCATTGGCTCTATACCTTCAGAGAATGGGACAGTTATTCTGTGATGGTCCATGTGAGGACAAGGTCAAGAATCACACAGTATGAGATGGCATGGATGGATTATGGACTATTGCAATGGAAAGACTGCCTACATGAGATCTCAGATTCATTGAAGTATTTGAATGTTGATCCCATCTCCATTGTGCTGTCAATGTGTTTGATTAATTGAGATCCCACATCTCCCTCCAAAATCTTTCCTTATCACTGCAAAACAAAAAAACACAAAAATTCACCAGCAATAATGCCCAGTGTAGGCTAAGCAATATACACAAAACATTACTATAAGTGGATTCAGTGGTCCATTGGTATTTTGCCTTTTGGGAAATGTTCTACACCTCATCCACCTCCCATTCATTCTAAAATTGGCTCATCAATCAAGTTGCCAGAAACACATAAGCTTCAGTGGGACCATTGCATCTTTTACTTTGCTTGCTTAAGAGTCCTAAGTTGATTTTGCTTTTGGGGCTTAGAGAAAGACGAAGGTAGGAAAATAAATGTTCACTTTTCATTCCATGCTATTTGTTTCACTTATTGTTGAACTGACTATACTTTCATTGTGAGAATGGGTATGATGTGTAAAAGTAGATAAGGTATACCTTTTCCTCTGCCATACAAAATTATGGAAAAGATAACCAAATAAGCAGATAATGTTGCACTGGTTTATTCTTTGCGTAAACAGTAAAAAACACACTGGAATCAAGAGGCTAGAGATTCTAGTACCTGTTGCCACTAACCACCTTAAGCAACTCATTTAATCTCCCTCTGCTTCTGATGCCTCATCTGTCAAAAAGGGATAATATCCGTCTTCCTAATAGAGTTATTATAAAAAATGTAAGAGTTTTGAAAAAAACTATAAGTGGTATGCCAATATAAAATGGTATTATTATAACTTCCACTGTAATTTTTAATAAAATTATATTAAGACAAACTAAGACCATTTTTGTGGGTCTTGCAGAGCTGCATTGGATGGAACCAAAAGAGCTAGACTTTTCACTTCCGGCATTTAGCACAGTATCTGGCATATAGTAGATACTTAATAAATGATTGTTGACTTTTGTTTCATTGCTACTTATATATATTGCCCACTTTGACAAAGTACACTGAAATAGGTCCTAATTCTAGGTTCCATGTGATTTGTCTATACCTATATGAATCTGACCTCTCAGTCTTGCACGGAGAGGACATACAGTGAGTAGTGGTCAAAGTAGAGAGCTTCAAATGAAGCATGCACAAGAGCAGGTGTGGTACACTTTGTCCAAAGCTGTTCCAATGATCAAGAGCCCTACGACAGTCTTTAAAAAGTCACTGAAGTATAAAATTTATAGTCTCCTAGATAATGTTTTAATTATTACTTCAGGTTCAACCAGTCATATGATCATAGATTTAGAAATATAAGCCAAATCAACAATCATTTGTTAAGTGTCTACTGAGTGCTAAGCACTATGTTAAGTACTGAGGATACAAAAAAGGCAACAACAACAAAAATCCCAGCTCTCAGGTCTTCTAGTCCAATACCCTCATTTTACAATTGAGGAAACTGGGGATTAGAGAGGTTAAGTCACTTTCTCATGATCATAAATATAGTAATCATCAGAGGCAGGATGTGAACCCAGATCTTCCTAATTCTAAGTCAGAATTCTACCCACTACAATATTCTGCTTCTCTCTCTAATGCTTGTCATATCCCAAATTCTGGCCATCTGATACCTAGGAATAGTCATTATTCATCCATTTGGTTAGGGATTGCTCAAACATCTTTTAAATAATCATTAGCCCCCCTGAGGAGTCCTGCGAAGTTAAGAGGCTTGAGAAGATCTGCACTATGAAAGTTGAATCTTTTCTAATTAAGCCTTTCATTAATATTCTACGTGACAGTAGAGAACACCTTTGATGAGCATAATCTACACTTTATGCCTTACAATGTTAATAATTGTAGAGTCATAAAGTAGATTTATCTCTATGGCTGCATTTATTAAAGAGTCTTGAATAATCTTAACATATGTATGAGAAACAACTTGTTGAAGGGAACCCTTTGAGGTTGAAAGTTGCTTTATTGAGTCTAATGCTCTTTTGTAATCAATAAATAATTAAACACAGCAGGATCTTCTGTTTTCTGTACCTTTCAGTCACTTATGTGACTATAAAAACATAATCTGCGGAAGAAAATTAACAAATGCCTATCCATTCCTTTCTAATATGTTCAAGAAGGGTACCTTTAATACTAATTTTGCTTACACTTACAAATATTTTTTTCATTTTTTATTTTTTATTATTTCCTGTTGAAAAGTATTATGTTTTTCCAGTTCCATGTAAAGATAGTTTTCAACATTCACTTTTATAAGATTTTGTGTTCCAAATTTTTTTTTCTCCCTCCTTCCCTCCCTTCACTCTTTCCTCCCCAAGATGGCGAACAATTTGATATAGGTTATATATATTCAATCATATTAAACATATTTCCACATTAGACATATTGTGAAAGAAGAATCAGAGCAAAAGGAAAAAAAACTACAATAAGAAAAAAAGAAAAATATTGTGTTTTGAATCTGCATTCAGACTACATAATTCTTTCTCTGGGTGTGGATTGCATTTTCCATCATGAGTCTTTTCGAATTTTCTTAGATCCTTGAATTGCTGAGAGCTAAGTCTGTCAAAGTTGGTCATCACACAATGTTGCTGTTATTGTGTACAACAATCTCCAGGTTCTGCTCACTTCACTCAGCATCAGTTCATCAGATCTTTCTGAAATCCTCCTGCTTATCATTTCTCATAGAACAATAGTACTCCATTACTTTCATATACCAAAATTTATTCACTCATTCCCCAATTGATAGGCATTCCCTCAATTTCCAATTATTTGCTACCATAGAAAGATACATTATAAATATTTTTGTACATGGGGGTCCTTTTCCCTTTTTTATGATCTCTTTGGGATACAGTCCCAGAAGTGGTATTGGTAGATCAAAGTGTTTGCACAGTTTTATGGCCCTTTGGGCATAGCTCCAAATTGTTCTCCAGAATGGCTGGATCAGTTCACAACTCCATCACTGTTGTATATCAGTGTTCCAATTTTCCCACAATTTCTCCAAAATTTATCATTTTCCTTTTTTGTCATATTAGTCAGTCAGATATGTATGAGGTGGTACCTCAAAGTTGTTTTAATTTGCATTTCTCTAATTAATAGTGATTTAAAGCATTTTTGCATGAGTATACATAGCTTTAATTTCTCCATCTGAACACTGTCTTTTCATATCCTTTGACCATTTATCAATAGAGGAATGAATTGTATTCTTATAACTTTGACTCAGTTCTCCATATATTTTAGAAATGAGGCCTTTATCAGAGACGCTGGCTATAAAAATTGTTTTCCAGCTTTCTGCTTCCATTCTACAAATATTTCTTAAAAATAAAAAATCAAGTATATAAAATAGTAGATGTTGATGTCAACTTTTTTTTTGCCAGGAAACATAACATGATTTTCTCCCATTCTGTTGATACTTTTCCCCTCTTGGAATATCTCACAAAATAATCCCCCAATACTTTCAAGACTGTGTCACCTCCAGCATAAATTTCTTTTGTGTGTACTTGGTCTGGCCAAGCTCTTCTTGAAAAATTCGTGTTCTTAAGGGGATATTTATACTTCCTCATATAGCTTATCAGATATTGAGGATATTAGATGTTGAAAACTCCAAAGGTCATACTCCCACTATCTTTGATAATCTCATCAGGTTTTGAGGAAAGGAAGATACCACCACATTCACCACCAGCAGGTCAAATCAAGTGATTCATTAAGTGAAGGATAAAAGTTAGGAACATATGTAATATTGTAGCAGCAAGCACCCTAGCATATAATGGCTGCTAGCACAGGTTCTTAGATCTGCTTTTCTAAAGGAAAGCAACTCAAAAAGGGTTAACAGTCTCATTTTAATCAAACATATATCTTTTACCTAGTTCAAGGGGAAAAGCTAGCACTCTGAACTTCAGAGAATACAGAGGTTACAAGCAGATAAAAAAAATACAGAGAAACAGATCAGCAGACAGGACTTTTAGCTGTCTGACCACTACATCCATACCTAGTTAGTTACCAGAGAGGGAAGCACCAATATCTGGGTTTACAAAGCCTGGGGTGCTCAATGGCTGCCCAGAGTCTCACCTGACCAAATCATACAACTCTTCCCAAAGTGAGCCCCAAAGCAAAACCTCACATCAGGGTATATATAGCCTTCTCCTGGGTCAGAGAATGTCACAACCCTCTTGACCCACTGCCCAATTACAAAGAAACAATGTGTGAGCATTCCTGAAAAACAAGCCTCCTGCCACAGGCTCCATGTGACCACCTCCGGCCTATTAGGGAGCAGAGTATATTTTCAAATCAGGGAAGGTTCTCAGATTCACTTAAGCCTATAAAGGGGGCCAAGGGGCAGGGAAGATCTTCAGATTCCCATTACAAATACCAATAACATAATTACCCCCAGGTTCCACTATTTCACAGTAACACTGAGCATTTACTGAACTGAAGGTTTACATGTATGGCTCAGGACCAGGACTATCTAGCCTAAGGTGACCCATACAGATAACTGTAAATAGAAGTTTTTTAATAGTTTCATACGATATGAATCTGAAGAAAGTCACAGATTTTATATTAACAGCATAAAGGAAAGTTCTAACAGGGATTAAGCATTACCTTCTAGGTATATTTTTACAGTTTCTTCAAATTTGATGTTAATTTTGTCTTATACTATATTCAAACTACTTGATTGTTCTCACACCTGTATCTAGTCTGCCTTCTTGCAATTTATTCTTTTTTTTTTCTTGCAGGGTTGTTGGGTGCATATTAGAGCCAGTGTATCCAACTCTCTCCTCATAATATATGAGACTACTAGAAGCCTTTGGACATTTTTCATTTCTTTAGCCTAAATAACATTTTGTGACGTACTTTTTAACCACCCTCTCCTGCGCCCATCTTTGCAGTGAAATCATTTAAGTCCTATGTTCACTTGATCTGAAAATTTTTGTGAAGTTCCTCATAAAATTTCTCCCTCCATTTTCATAAGCTTCTTCTATCTTCATAGTAGTAATTTTGCTTATGCTTATCCTGAGATCTCTAAGACAAGATGTCCAAGTGTCACATGAAATTATATTTCTTATTGGCTTTGGGCACACATGGAAAGCAACTCTGCGAAGTCATTTGTTTGCACCTTTGAGGAGGACTCGTGAGCCTTTCTTGCATTTAATTACAACTTACTTTTGTCTTTGGATATCATTTACCATGTGTATGCCAATATTTACATGGTTCAATTCTTCCGAAAATGCCACTTCATTTGCTATGGGATAAAGATCTCACATTAAAAATGAAGTCTTTTCAACCTTCACAGATTCTCTCATTATTACTTCTAATAGGAACCTACAATAAGTAGCCTGTGAAAAGCTGACTTGACCATATCATGTCACTTCTTTTTTTTTTATTCAGGCATGTTCAATAAACTTTCATTTTCTAGAAATTATTTCCTTATAATAAAAGTTTTGGGGACCTTTTGAAGAAAATTTCCATTTATAATGAAGTATAACTTTTCATTTTTCTTTTGTAGTTCCTTGAGCATCAGCCTTTGTCACTGGTTGTGAGTGAGAAAGTATCTTTTTTAAAAACCCATCACAACTCCCTCTGAGGCAGCATGGGGCGGTGCAATGGTGTCAAAATTCAAATATAAATAGAGATCACTAATCCATATATAACAATCCCTATGTCAGTCACAGATTGAATCAATTTTAATATAATATTACCTATGTTGTATTGTATTTTTATTTATTTTATTAAATATTTCCCAATTACATTTTTATTTGGTTTGGGCAGCACTCAAAAGTGTTGGGGGCCTCATGCAGCCTGTGGGCTACATGCCTGACAGTTCTGTATACAGCTGTCCAGGAAGGCCTGGATTCAGGTATCTCCTCTAACACATGATGGCTGTAGGACACTGGGTAAGTCAATTAATCTCTTGGTGCTCTGGGCAATTTTCTCAAACTTAGGAGCAAAGAATAGGACAAAGTAAAGTGAGTTTTATCACCTATATGTTCCCTACATGGACTGCCCAATCAACTACCCTTTGTATCAAACTCCTGTTCTGCATCTTATACCTCTGAGAGTCCAGGCTTTATTTTACAACACTATTTTCTGGAATAGCCCAAGTCTAATAATGATTTCCATGGGATATCAAAAAAAGTCCCTTGGCTGTAGTTTGCCTCTCAGTCCATCATCACAATTAGGTAGCAACAATTTGTTGACAGGTCACTTGCATTTTTCCTACAGTTAATGTAAGTTGGATTGAAAATTAGCTCAGTGAGAATTGCCAATTAAGAAAATTAACCACAATTATTCAACTAGGAGCAGGTGCACACATGTTCCTAGGAAACTCTAATTTCAGAGCTAAAGAATAAGCAGATCTATCACAGATTAAGTAATTAAGACAATTCCAATCTTGTGCAGCACATTTTTCACTAAAAAATTAGGATGATTTTGATCACAGAAGTATATTGAGGTGGAAGAAAATTAAGTAGCTTCAGATTATCAATATCCATAAGTCAATCCTTTCAGAGCAAGTTAACTTGGCAGTGAATGTATATAATATTTTCCATACTCTTAAGAAACTTTCTTCCTGGAAAAGAAACAAAATCATTTAGCTGAGAATGTCCTCAATAGAGAGAATCTTCCACTAACCCAATTCCGACTTCTGGAAATATTTGGGTAAAGAAATGAGCACAAAAAGGAAAGAAGAAAATCCAATAAAGTATCAAAAATAAAAGTGGTGAATTCAACACCAATGAAGAGGATATTAAAACAATTATTAGGAGCTAGCAGTCACAACCTCCTAGAATAATTGGATCACTTTTTCAAGCCTAGAGGCAATATAATGGTCCCTTGGGTCCATGTAGCCTTCTCTTCTGCTCCTTTATGGAATTTATATTAAATAAAATATTAGATGAGTATTTACAATATCTCAGTGCCCCCACTAGGAAAGATCCTAAGATTTAGGCAGACTTTTGGCCAACTTACATTTATATTTGTCTCTAGTTGAACTTCTGACTTCTTTGTGTTTTAAGAGAAATTCAGGCTACTGAAAATATCTGGGTAAAGAAGTGAGCACAATGGGGCAGCTACATGGCACAGTGAATAGAGCATTGGCCCTGGAGCCAGGAGGACCTGAGTTCAATTCTGGCCTCAGACACTTGACACACTTACTAGCCATGTGACCTTGGGCAAGTCACTTAACCCCAATTGCCCTGCCCTCCCCTCTCCAAAAAAGAAAAAAAAAAGTGACAACAAAAAAGAAAGAAGAAAATCAAACTAACAGTACCAAAAATGAAAGTGATGAATTCACCACCAATGAAAAGAAAATTAAAACAATTATTAGGAGCTATTTTACTCATTTATATGCTAATAAATCTGACAATCTAAATTAAATGGATGAATTTCTACAAAAATATAAATTGCCCAGATTAATAGAAGAGGAAATAGAATACTTAAATAACCTAATCTTAGAAAAAGAATTGAATAAGTCATCAATGAACTTCCTAGGAAAAAATCCCCTGTGCCAGATGGATTCACAAGTGAATTCAACCAAACATTTAAAGAACAATTAATCCCAATAGCATATAAACTATTTCAGAAAATAGGGTAAGAAGCCCTACCAAATTCCTTTTATGAGATAATTGTGGTGCTGATACCTAAACTGGGAAGAGTCAAAGCAGAGAAAGAAAAGTATAGACCAATTTCCCTAATGAATATTGATTTTAAAAAAACTTAAATAAGTTCTTATAAGGAGATTACAATAATATATCACAAGCATCATACACTATACACCAGGAATGCAAGGCCAGTTCAGTATTAGTAAACCTATTGGCATAATTGACCAAATCAATGACAAAACCAAGAGAAATAATATGATTACCTCAAGAGATGCAGAAAAAGCCTTTGTCAAGATACAACATTCATTCCTATTAAAAACACTAGAGATCACAGCAATAAGTGGAGCTTATATTAAAATTATAAGTAATATTTATCTAAAACCATCAGCAAGCATTATCTGCAATGAGGATAAGCTAGAAACCTTCCCAATGTAATCAGGTATGAAGCAAGGATGCCCCTTATCACCACTATTATTAAATATTGTCCTGGAAATGCCAGTGGTAGCAGTAAGAGGAAGAAAAAAAAGAAATTGAAGGAATTAGAATAGGCAATGAGGAAACAAAGCTTTCACACTTTGCAGATGATATAATATGATGGTATACTTAGAGGATGCTAGAGAAACAACTAAAAAACTAGTGGAAATAAACTGGCAACTTTGGCAAAGTTGTAGGATACAAAATAAACCCACGTGAACCATTAACATTTCTATGTATTGCCAACAAAGCCCAGAAGCAAGGTATAGAAAGAGAAATTCCATTTAATATAAAATACTAGGGAGTCTACCTGCCAAAACAAAATCAGGAACTATGTGAGCACAATTATAGAATACTTTTCACAAAAATAAAACCATATCTAAACAATTAGAAAAATATTAATTGTTCAGGCATGAGCCAAGCCAATATGATAAAAATAACAATTTTACCTAAATTAATCTATTTATTCAGTGCCATGTCAATCAAACTACCAAAAACTTATTTTCTAATACTAGAAAAAAATGACAACAAAATTGTTCTGGAATAACAAAAGGTCATGAATAACAAGCGAATCAATGGAAAAAAAATTGAAGGAAGGTGATCCAACCACACCAGATCTCAAACAATATTATAAAGTGGTAATTATCAAAACAATGTGGCACTGGCTAAGAAATAGATTGGTGAGTTAGTGGAATAGATGGTACAAGTTATATTGTAGTAAATGACTATAGTAATCTAGAATATGATAAACCCCAAGATCCAAGCTTTTGGGACAAAAACTCATTAGCTGACAAAAAATTGCTTGGAAAATTGGAAAACAGTATGATAGAAACTAGGTATAGATCAACATCTCACACCATACATCAGGAAAAGGTCAAAATGGGTCCATGATTTACACATAAAGCAAATTAGTGGAGCATGGAATAATTTACCTGTCAAATCTATGAATAATGGAAGAATTTAGGACCAAACAAGATACAGAGAACATTACAAAATGTAACATAGATAATGTTGATCATATGAAATTAAAATTTTTTTTGCACAAATAAAGCCAATGCAACCAAAATTAGAATTAAAGCAGAAAAAGAGGGGATTTTTTTTGTAGCAAGTATCTCTGATAAAGACCTCATTTCTCAAATATACAGAGAAATAAGTCAATTTTCTAAGAATACAAGTCATTCCTGAATTTATAAATGATCAAAGGATATGAATAGGCAGTTTTCAGACAAAGAAATTAAAACTATATATGGTAATGAAAAAATGCTTTAAATCACTATTGATTAGAAAAATGGAAATTGAAGCAATGCAGAGATAACGCTTCATACCTGTAAGATTGGCTAATATGACAAAAAAGAGAGAAAATGAGAAATGGTGAAGGGGATGTAGGAAAACTAGAACACTAATGCATTGTTGGTGGAATTGTGAACTGATCCAATCACTGGAGAGCAATTTGAACTATGCCCAAAGGGCTATAAAACTCAGTATACCCTTTGACCCAGCAATACCACTGCTAGATCTTTATCCCAAAGAGATCTTTTTTAAAAAGGTAAAAGGACCTACTTGTATAAAAAATACTTATAGCAGCTCTTTTTGTGGTGACTAAGAATGGGAAATCAAGGAGATATCCATAAATTGGGGAATGACTGAACAAGTTGTGATATATAATTGTGATGGGATATTATCATGTTCTAAGAAATGACAAACAAGATGATTTTAGAAAAACCTGGAAAGGCTTTACAAACTGAAAAAGCAGAACCAGGAGAATGTTGAACACAGTAATAGCAATACTATACAATGAAGAACTGTGAATGACTTAGCTATTCTCAGCAAGGGAATCTCAAAGGACTCGTGATGAAACATACAATCTGCCTCCAGAGAAAGAACTGATATTGTCTGAATACAGACTGACCCATACTATTTTTCACTTTTTTCTTCCATTCTTTTTTGTTGTTGTTGAAGTCTTCTTGTACAAAATAACCAATATGAGAATGTTTTAAATGATTGTACATGTGTAATTTGTATCAGTTTGCTTACCATCTCAGGGAGGAAGTGAAGGAAAGAGTAAAGGATAAAATTTGGAACTGAAAACCTTAAAGAAATGTTTTTTAAAAATTGTTTCAACATACAATGGGAGGAAATAAAATATTATTTAAAAATAATAAAATAAAATTAATGTCTAAAAAAAAATAAATGAGCACAACATATTATACTGTCTCTTCATGAAGAGGTACCAGGAGAGAAAATTGGGGAAGGAATAGACCTGTTCTTAGAACTTCCCTCAGTTCTTGAAGAACTGGATACAGCTTGTCACTTCAGTACAAGTTTTCTATTCCATGATTTCTAGAGGTCAATGGCCTCCAATTTCTCATTTCTCTGCTGCATCTCAGTACTACTTTTTCTTTCTGCATTCACCCATGGCTCCAATGGTACTGATTCTTTCTGGCTCCATTCATAAAATCCTGAAGAGGACTTAGGAGGTTGACTCCCATTGCCCTGCTGCTCAACTATTGAGGTAACCTTCTATTATTTCTCTTTTTTTCTTCCTCTTTTTTTTTGACAGACTGTGTCTCCTTAAGAATACTAGTGACTCAATTCTGCCTCATAATCTCAAATAATTCTCAAGATGGAGAGGGAAATATTTGTTCCTGTGAACTATAAATCCCAAGATGATTGTTCATCCTCAAATCCCTATTAAACTATCATTGCCCTTGGATTTCAATTCCCTATTAACCATTTTTTGTTCTATTTCCCACTCCAAATATCATTATCCTTGACAGAGAAGATGGAAGCAAAGAGAGTTGAGGAACTTTGTCTTTTCTTTGTCATCTGTTATCATCATCTGATCAGGACTAAAGAGAGAAATTTCAGTTCTTTAATTTCCTTTTGATTTCCACCACTGATCTTTTAAGTAGCGTTTATAATTCACAAACTTCAGCTGACCCTAACCTGCAGTGTTTTAAAAATTAGTATTATTGTACTGTGTCACTTGTATATTCATCTTCATTTCCCTGTTCTTTTTCTGTCTTCTATATATGCCTTTTAAAAATCTAAGTTGATCAATGAGTTTTCTATGCACCCATATTGGTCTCATTAGATGACTCTTTTTTTCTTCCTCATATGAATCATTTCTACTTTTGTCTTGAGAATTTCATTATGGAGAATATTGACCAGCAGAATTTCAAGCCATGGGATTCTAACTAATCCTATCTCTGAACTCTATGCAATCACTCTTAAAACCCAGGACATTTTTCAGACTCTATATGACTTTCCTCTTTCCGCTACCATGAATTCTAAGATGGAGTGGTCATATTCCCCTGGGTCCACTTAACTGGGCTAATCTGAAATATCATAGCCTCATGCTTAACTTTACTAGACCCACTTTATTTGTATCTACTCCTTGATCCCAGGCTCCAAAATAGTGCATTCTTCTCCAGGTTCCAGTCTATTTGCCTTATCTTTACCCACCTTCCATATTCCTTGGCTTTGCTCATTAGAAAGTATACCTCTATTATATATATGACAACAACCTGCCAAGACCAATTAGGAAGGACCATCATCACCTGCCTAAGTCTTCACACTGTCTACACATTACTGTGTGATCGTTTTCTTATCACTATTGCAATTGCCCCTTCCTCAACAGGAGTAACATGACAGAATTATGTGTTCATAAAACAAATTACGAATGGTATCCCATAGCCCAAACATACTTAAAGTGAAGAAGACCATCCCCTTTCTTCTCAGGATGAGGACACAGAGATTTTGGGCAAGAATTAGTGGGCGGAAAAATGAAGAATCAAACAGGAAGTTGAAAATACAAAGCAAGAAACTGTTCATACCAAATTCAAATTCATTTTTCTAGCTAAGTTTTCATTTAAATGTTTAACTGCCTTTTCTACTCATGATCTATTCCAATACTCATCATGGGACAGAGATAAGCCTGGGTTCTAAAAGGATATGCCAGCAGAATACAAGTTGTGGTGGGTTTTAATAAGTTGGAAAGGCTTAAAATATGGCTTGTGGACAAATTAGTACCCTCCAAAGGATAAGTGCCTAAGCATGGAGGGTTTCAACACTATAAGTTTTGCCTCATCAACTGATGAATTTTATCCACCACTACAACTCATGAGGACTGTCTATGCAGTTTACCTCATACAATTGAAACAAAGATCTTGGATTATTCAAGTTTCTGGAAACAGCCAAATGATTCTGTGAATTAAATGTAATATTTATTTGCTCTGAGAAACTAATTTAACCCCATGAATTGTAAGAATTGTATGTACATCTGTCACAGTCCAGGACATATTTTCCCTGAAATCAGTATAAAGAGTAGAGCAAAAACTACACAGACATGAAAGAAGCTTAACCTCTCAGCCTCCTTTGCTTCCCATGCCACAGAAAAAGGATGGAAGAAAACAGAAGCTTGCCCTGCTAGAAATGTGCCTTCAACAAAGATGACGACATTTCACCGTGAAAGGCACAAAGAGCCCCATTGGTGTACGACATAGCTCAGTGTAGTAAATCTTTTGAAAAATCTGGCATTGATATGCACAAATCAGCAGCAAGCTCACTGGAAAATCACTCACTGTTCAGAGAGAATAATGAGATTACATTCTCCTAATTAGTATGCAGTGTTGTTCTGAAATCCACAACTGCTGCTTGCTATCATACAAAAAAGGGAAAGTGGCTAACAGAAAGACTGGGTTTTACTAAGGCTCATTCAAAATATCTACTTAGCATTTTTAAGAAATCTTCAATTTATATTCTCATTTTAGAAATGAAATTCTGGCGTTCTATTGAACAGAAAATGTTTTCAAAGGTCAATAGCTCATGAATACAGTAAAGACCAAAACTTCAAATAGTGTTTCTTTCTATTTATTATTTGGTGGACAGATCCATATAGTTGCTTCCCTCTGGAAAATGCAAAACAATCAATTTTATAAATGAAACCTATAGATTAGATTCAATGAACAAAGTATTTCAATTTTTTTTGGTTCCTTTGTCTCTCCCCCCCCCCCCCACTTCTCCAACTACCTATCTCTCTGGTAGTCACTAACCATTTAAATGTATACATTGGATAAGGAACAATGACAGTTTGGTGGTCTTCCTATTCCAAAATCCTCCTGCTGATGGCATTATTTCCCAAGCAATGATATGTATTAGAAAGAATTGAACTATCATCAATGAATATCAGTGTTGATGAAAAAAAGCTGTAATGGTGGCAGGTGAAAGTAGTGAGTTAATTAGAATTAATGTGATTACCATAACTAGTACATTTCTGGCCTATCATTGTTTCTGAATCCATATTTTAACCTTTCACTATTGTTTAAGTTTCTCAACATCACAGCATTTTTGTCATAATTAATTCAATTTTCTTCAGTAAGTATTAATGTGTGATAAAACCTTGTTCTAGGTGCTGTATGGGATACAAATTTGATAAGGCACAGTCCTTGCTCTGAAGAAGTTCACAATTTAGGGAGGGAAGTAAGACATGTATTCAAATAAATATAGTACAAAGGGAATGTTACAAGGGCCAGGGTGAAGGTTCAAAGTGCTGTAGAAGTTCAGAGTACGTGGGGTCTCTTCTGGCTGAGAGAGAACAGACTAGACTTCATGGGGGGAGTGCCATTGCACATGAGAACAGGTAAAGAAAAATAGGTATAATTTCAATAGGTAGAGATGGGACAGGAGGGCATTCCACTCAGGAGAATTACAGCTACCAGGATAAAGAGTTGCCAAGGAAATGATGTCCTCAGAGAGTCAGGTTTCTCTTAAAATGATTTTGTCATTTGTCCTTCATTCTTAAAGAGGACCAATGACATCAAGAGGGTGATGTCTTGACTTGAAAGTCATAAAAACTACTTTAGCATATGAATATATGGTTCAGTTTTCCTAATACTTTCAAACAATATGATCTATATTCTTTTATTATTTCCCATTGATCAACAGCAATCCCATTGGATGAAAAAGGACTCTGGTGTGTTAAATATTTTTATTCATAAGTAGATGGTGAATCATTTTTAAGTGATACAGCAATCACAATCAACTCATTCAAAATGGCTTCCTTTTCCCCTCTGATTCACTTATACTAAATTCCAAATATTGCCTTGCTACTAAGTTTACTTGCTTGAAAGACTTGTCTAATGAATTAACAATATATGGGCAAAATTAATTTCAAATTATGTTTCTTTACTATATCTTAATTTCTCTTTTTAGTATTCCCTTCTTTCCATGGCATCTGCTGACTCATAGTAACCTAGGATTGCCCACTGAATCCTATCCTTCCTTGGCAGTGCCCCATGTTCAATTCAATTTAATTTAAGTCAATAAAAAAATTGAAATATCCATACCATAAAGAGCACTGTTTGAAGCTTTGGAGAAAAACACACTGTCCCTGGTTTCCTGAAGCCTATACATATACACCACTTAGCATATATTAATAACCAATACATGACAATATATGAAAATATGCATAAGACAGGCACAGGTAAAATGCTGTAGAAGGCTTCAGGAGAAGAGATAAAACTAAGGAATGAGGTTAGTTAGAGCTTTGCTCTGAATTTTAGAGGTCTCTGACACTACTTCAGAGGGTAGAAACCATTGAATTTAGCATCGAATTGCCAAAAATAATTTGTTAAAATAGGAAGCAATATTCATTCCCCAAACCCACAGACCCTCATCAACCAAATCCTAGGTTTGTTCCTCCCTAAGCAATCTTGTC
The DNA here is from genome assembly GCA_028646515.1 of Pseudochirops corinnae. Taxonomy (NCBI): domain Eukaryota; kingdom Metazoa; phylum Chordata; class Mammalia; order Diprotodontia; family Pseudocheiridae; genus Pseudochirops; species Pseudochirops corinnae. The sequence continues at coordinate 93,276,584 of CM053586.1, forward strand.
CTATTCTCATCCTCCATAGTGATCTAATAGAAACCCAAGTGTCTCTGTGTCCTCTGCCCCTCCAAATGGGTAGTGTCCCTGGGACTAATTTTGTGGTGATTCTCCCAAGAAAGTCCCAGTCTGATGCCTTATTATGGTGTGGTTAGAGGTAACCTTGGGTTCTTAAAGGTTATGTATGTTGAATACACTCTCTTACAGCTTCTACCATATTCAAAAGACTTTGAATATGTTTCCAGTAATGTAGAAAGGATCTTTCTTTTTAATTACTTAGAAGAACATGACTAGTAGGCTGTAACACTAGATTACCACTGCGTTGCTATAGCCTACTGGTATATCTTCATGTGAAAGATCAGCAATACACAATCACACACACACGTGTGTGTATATATGTGTGTATATACATATATACATATATTATCTAGTATATCAGCAATAGATACGGAAATCAGCAGATAGCATAACAAAAATGAAATTAATTACATTTTAATAGACAGAAAATAACTCATTACTGATGTATGTCATTATGACTCAGCTATGTGTGTGTAGTTAGACCAAAAATCTGTTATGTTACAGAAAAGATAAAAATCAGTACAAAAAATAAAGTTTAAAAATGCAAAAGATGGTGAACAATTATAACAACTGCAACTTGACCTCATTAAACAAATTACTTATTATTTAAAAATAGAGTATGAAAAAGAGAAACTAAAGACAGACACTGACAACAATTTCATGCAGTTCAATCAAAATAAATCAATTGTCATAATGAAAAAACCAAGAGTCTAAAAAGTGTCTTAATCAGCAAACACTTGACTTACTTGCCAATGAGAGATGTGATAAATAAGAACAACACTTATTTAGAACAGGAACTAATTTGTAAAACCTTACACAGAGGAATGATGGAAAAATTATGAGCAGTGTTCCTTCATAAAACAAAGAGAAGAAATGCTGAGTAAAATCATTTTAAGAAATGCCTGACGAGAGCCACAATTAACCAAAGATAGCCAGGGATCATTTAAACATGAAACTGGAAGGAGAGAAATAAACAGACTGATCACACTGGTGCACAGAAATTAGGTGGGTAAGCAGAGGGCAAGGACAACATAGATATTAGAAAGTCATATCAGATAGGGATTCAGAAGAGAAGAACTAATTCTAACTTGGAAGGATAGGCCTAAGTCCAAGGCCCATAGTCAAGACTTGGGAAGTATGTAGGAACTGAATTTTCTTTTCTTTTCTTTATTTTGGCTTTTTGGAGTGGGGAGAGCAGAGCAATTGGGGTTAAGTGACTTGCCCAAGGTCACATGACTAGGAAGTGTTAAGTGACTGAGGCTGGATTTGAACTCAGGTCCTCCTGACTCCAGGGCCAGTGCTCTATTTACTGCACCACCTAGCCACTCCCAGGAACTGAATTTTCAAAGCAACAACAAATGGAAGAACAAAGGCACTTGATTATTAAAATAATTTCCTGACCTAGCTACCAGTCTTTCATATGACTTCTGTGTGTCAAATTTCACATCCAAATCAGGGGATCTGGACACTTAGGTTCTTGGAGGGTTTGCTGCCAGTATTTTAGGACATCTAGATATCACTCAGTATGGGAAAGTGAAAGAGAACTTCAACTTAGTAACAGATGAAATAAAACCATTATCATGATTGTAAGTAATTTCAGAAAAACTGCAGGTTTGAGAGAGAAAATATCACATTGGAAGAGAGAGAACAAACATGAGTATTGGAGAAGAGGCAGAGTCACACAATGAAAGGAAATGAAAGAAAGGCAAGGGGAAAACTAAGGATCTATCATAGGATCACAAAAACCAAGCTCAAACCAATGAAGAGAGAGTAAGCTGACAATCGTCATTCTTGGACATTCAATGCCTGCCTTTGTTTTTCATATCTTTAAGGAATATTGGGTGTACTAGTCTGGGCCCCCTTCTTTAAAAGAAAGTACTATAAGATTGCTGGATAGATGAATAAATGAGAAGTACCTTGCTGAACTGAGGGGAAATAATGAGAAAAAGAGCAACAGTTTCATGGTTGGGACATCCTAACAAAACATTCTTTCTGGATCTTTATAGTATCTATAAATACTCACCTCATGAATATCCAATTTCACCATCTGGACATAAATTCATTTCAGGTTTTCCATATATGTAATCAAGGATGATCTCTGTGGTTTACCCATGTCTGAAATCCTATGATTTCAGGATGTTCACTACTAGGTACCATTTTAATCTCATCTAGTATGTGAACACATGCTATTATTGTGGAAGTTGTCTGTCCATAAAGGACTTCACAAAATAATGTTGCAGTGACTTACAAGAAAATAGTATTATAGCTTTCTACAACTGGTTCTTTCTTCTCCTCTGAAAATCATATTAAAATGACTAGAAAAATGCTCCAAGTTTAAGACAATATTTATCCAACTCAAATAGAAAAGGATCCCTGCTGGCCACATATTGACTTAAAAAACCATAAATTAACATTATCTATGTTGTATTGTATTTTTTATTTATTTTGTTAAATATTTCCCAATTTTATTTTAATCTAGCTCCAGCCCTATTGGTGAGTTGTGACCTGCTGGCTAGAAGTTTGACCCCTCTGATGTAGCATATTGCATTTGTCAACTTGTTTTCTCATATAAACTAAGACATAGAGAGCAAGTTCAAGTATTTATATAGTATTAAGGTTTGCAAAACACTTTACACAGGTCATCTCATTTGATCCTTGCTATATAGTCCTGTGGGCAGGTAGGTGGCACAGTGGCTGGTCTTGAATCCAGTCAGGAAGACCTGGGCTCAAATCTGGCTTCAGACACTTACTAGATTATGATCCCATGCAAGTCATTTAACCATGTTTGTCTCAGTTTTCTCATCTGTAAAATGAGCTGGAAAAGAACATGGCAAACCATTCCAGTATCTTTCCAAAAAAAACCCAAATGGGATCATAAAGAGTTAGACAGAACTGAAAAATGGCTGAACAACCACAACAGCCCTGTGAAGTATGTGCTATAATTAATCCATATTTTGGGAATGAGATAACTGAGGTTAAGAAGCATGGCAATTTCCCCATGGTCACAGAGATGGTTAAGTGTCTGGCAGGATGTGGACTCTGGTTTTCCTTATATCAGGTATGGCATCAGGTATGACATTGATTATGTCACCTAGCTGGTTCACATTATAAAAAGTCATTATTTTTTAATAGATAAATAGCTGCCTTCCCGTTTTAAAATAATGATCATTTTTTATACATGTTCTTAAAAATGAGTCCAATAAGGGTTGAAATCTTAGTAATTTCAAGTCTTTAAAAGGCACCTTTTTTGGAAGTCTGTATGAGAAGCCTTGTTGTAAAAGTAGTGTTACAACTGTTACTAAGGAGACAGATTGTATGTATGTGCTGAACAAACATTAGACTGCAAGGACTCTTGGAACAAGTTAATAAAGGAGCTTTGGAATTCCTTTCTGATTATAAAAGAGCCATCACAAGGGAACTACCCTGGTAATCTGTTCTTTCTTCCAATTTTCTTTTTTTCCCCAAATCAAAGGGAATAAAAAGCAGTTTTTCAAGGAGGGAGGGAAAGGAGGAGGAGGAGGAGGAGGAGGAGGAGGAGGAGAGAGAGAGAGAGAGAGAGAGAGAGAGAGAGAGAGAGAGAGAGAGAGAAGCAAAAAACCTGAGGTCTTTTCTAAAATTATCCCCTCAACTCACTAGTCCCCAAAGTGCAATCAGAATACTCTTTACTCCCTGTTGCCACTTCTAGATTCTCTCTGTACCACTATCACTCAGTAACCTCTCCTTTGAGATTCACTCCATGCAAATGGATCACCAAATGCAGATCCTAGTGACTACAGCAAAACCCCAAAGACATTTTTACCTCCTTCTTGATAAGTTCAGTATCTTCCACTCAGGTTGAGTTGAGCATTTTTTTTTCTATTCATTTCAAAATGGGATGAGAAAGTGGAAATTTAAGCCATAATTGGGGTTGTCAATGATTATTTTAAAAATTTAAGGTTTTTAATCAATATGGCCATAATGGTATGGATCTTAGGAATCTTAGCAATTCAGGAATTGGCTACAGTTCTAGAAAACCATTTACCACTACTTTCAAATTTTCATGGAATATAGATGAAGTCTTAAAGTATCATGGCCAGAAGTTACATCCAGGATAAAGAATGTGGCATGATGATAAAAGAGGACCCTCTGCCCTCTGGACTCAAGGGAGCTGTTAACCAAGCATTGTACAAAATTAATACTAATATGTCCTTCTCAGTCAACTATAAATAAGCAAATAGCAAACAACCACATATTTTTTCCTCAACAGTCATGTAGGCTGCCCCATATCACTACAAGAACATCACAGCCTTCTATTACTGCCAAATGCCCAGGCTTGTAGGAGCTTCCAATTAACACTAAGGCTCCTACCCTAGGACTTACTCCTTCCTTCTCTATCACTGGACACAGAAAACAGGATCTCTGGCCCTAGGAAGTTTTCTTCTCCTCAAAATCTACTAACTGTAAAGCCAAGCACGAGTAGTTTTCTAGAGGACTGCTGCTGTGAATAGCTTTAAGGTTCTGATTACATAGTATAGTGAACTCTCTATTTATTCAGCAATAAATTAAAGCAAAATATTCACAGAAACCGAAGTACAGCATTCACAATGTTATAACATAACAAGTTATCACTAAAGTGGCCACATAGTTTTCACCAAAATGGCCACATAGTTTTAAACAAAAGATATCATTCCATAAGTCCTTAACCCAATCATCCTTAAGGAGCAAGCCTTCTTAAGGGACACAAAGTACAAAGGTCAAAGTTCTCCACCACTAGGTCACAGTAAATCATTATCTTCTCAATCAGCATTAAGTACCCAAGAAGAGATCTTTTCATCTGGATTCTAGGCTGGCTCTCAGATTCCATGGTTCCTCTTCCATGGTCCTAGCTCCTACCTGAATCTATCCAACTATCACCTGGATTCAAAGGTAGGCAGCTCTCAGCTCCTCATAGAGTTCCTTGTCTAGCTCCTGTTCCATATTGAAGCTCACAGTGTCCAGTCCACCTCAAGTCCTTCACAATTTCTGTTTCTGGGAAGACAAAGCTTAACAGAGCCAAAACAACATTCATCCACATTGCCGGCACCATCATCAATTCACTATCTGCCTGTGAATCAACACAGACCCACATACAAGGTCTGAGAACTCAACACAAATTGTCAGTATAGTCCCAGGACCTCTGAATTCCTCCTCCAGGACATCTGTAAACAGACAACAAGAAAATCCTCTTTCAGGGCTTTCAGTAAGGTCCCAGGGCTTCTGTACAAAGTATCACAAACAAAAATCAACACAACAGAACAGATAAACAGAGTGCCTGGCCACCATAAAGATCCTCTTCTCAATTCTGCCACCATCAGTGTTCTCTTCTCAGTTCTTCTCTCTCCTAGCTTGGGTTTCTCCTTATATATGGTCATTAGTTCCTCCCTGTCCTGCTCCTTCCTGTTGCATCAGCAGCAGGGGTTCACAAGTTGTGGGGCTCACAAGTTCCACCTCTTAACAAAGACTTGATATAATCATGGCAAGGCTTGAAATAAACTTGAACTGAAACAAGGTGCTAAATAATTAAATAGCTGAAACAAGGCACTACGCACTTCTTTGCTTGCCATTATACTAACACAGAGGAAAGATAGATGGGTTATCAAATAGTCTGAAAAAACACCAACTCTCAACTCTCTATTACCACTGAATGTCTAGGGACTGGATTTCAAGGCCTTCTTGTCCCTGAACCTACTGCTATTTCTACAGCTGCCACCCACCCTGCCCTGTGTCACCAAGCTGTCTGACAAAAACAACAACACTTCAACTCTGTCTTCTTCAAGCTTCACCAAGACTACAGATCTCTCTAAGTGAAAATCAGAGGTTCAAACACCAAGTCTTCCAAGTGCCTGGTATACCAAGTCATACCTGTTATCTTGCTAATGTGCATCATCATCCTTCATCATATTAGAGTAGGACAATAGAACTGTTAACAAATATGAATTCAACCAAGCTCCTTGGCTCCCTATCATCTGGTATTTACTAACCCAGGCTTCCAATCAAATTTTCTCCTGCCTCAAACTCTTCTTCTTTGGTGTTTGAGAGAGTGCAATCTGACTGCCCCCACCACCACCATCATCACAGAATTCTGTAGGGACAGAGCCATAGTCAATTGGTACTTTTCTCATTTTCTGATTAGCAATCTCCTACCTCCTCCTCCCCTAATTCATGTGATTGAGTTGCCACCTGTTGAGGGGTGGAGGGAATATCAAACTTGTCTCTAAGACCACTCTCAACTCATCCCCATCCATATCATCCCTATACTTCTGTGATGCTTTCTGAAACTCCTACTCTATTGTTAGCAAATTTTCATTCATTTGAAATCTCTTCCTCTCATACTCTTTCCATTTTACATTCACAGTAATCTGACTTCTGAAAAACACTAAATCTCTGACAACTCTCTCTAATACTTGTTCCTTTTGCCAAGCTCCCCAGTGTACTGGTCAAGGAGAGGTAGCCGATATACTTCTTGCTTTTCACTTTGTCTTTGAAACTGTTATTTTGCTGCTATTTTTCAAAAACTGCTACTTTGAGTTTTACCTCAGTCTGTATTAGGTATTTCCAATACTCCTTGTCATCTACCAACCTATAATTCATTCTCAAGAAGGTCAGTATGTAGGTCACAGTTTTTCCATCAATACCAGTCCCTATATTCATAGTCAGAGACTTCAGTATATATACTAATGTCCCCTAAAAATGGCTCTGGTGTATTAATTTCCTCCATTTCTACTCTGTCTCAGCTACTCATAGGAATGGTCATATCTTATATCTGATCATTATGTGTAGATGTGCTTCTTCTATGACCTTAAACCCTGAAATTACTTTCTCCAATCACAGCTTACTATTCTTCCACTGGGAGAGCTAAGTAGCACAGTAAATAGAGCACTGCACTTGGAATAAGGAAGATTCATTTCATGTGTTTGAATATGGCTTTAGATACTAACTAGCTGTGTGACACTGAAGAAATCACTTAACCAAGTTTGCCTCATCTTCCTCATCTGGCAAATTAAGTGGAGAAGGAAATGGCAAACCACTCTAGTATCTTTGCCAAGAAAACCCCAAATGGGAGTCATGAAGAGTCAGATACAACTAAAAAAAGACAGAAGAACAAAAATCTTTCCATCTCTTCCTCTACCTAACAGTTCCTAAACCTATTATTCATACTAACAAGAACCTTCAGCTCAACTACCTTTCCTTCTTCCCTCAGTCCATCATGCCTGCTCTGACTTCCCTTCCCTCTCTTCATTTTCTTGACCTGTTTAACCAAACACCACCCCTACCTTTGAACTTTTTGTGCTCTTATTCTATCACCACCTGAACTTTGGCAAAGCCCAACTCCAGTTTATTCCAACCATCAGTCCTTTCTCCTCCTACTTAGATGCTACAGAGCTCTGCTGGAAAACTTATAGAAGCATGTGTAACCATAAGCTGGAAATGCTGGGGAAGTGCTGTGCTATCTGTGTCAATTCTCTAAGAATGATAACATTTCATCTTCCCACCTCTAGTTTTCTCTGGTGATCTATGCTGAGCCAATACCTAGAAGGTATGGATTAGAGTGTCTTTACCTAATTTGAATGAGTTTTCAAGTATCTTCCCCTCCCCCATGTAATATTTAACTTAACCCTAGTCATTTAAATGAGATCACTGCAGGAAAAGACAAAGCATATTTAGCTGTGATAATCATTAAATATCATATTTTTTACCAAAGTCTGAATTAATCAAACCAGATTTCTTTGCTTTGCTTTAAAAATGCCTTTTCCTGTGTCAGCAGAGACCACATAAGGCTGAAAGTAGGATTTCCCTTATCTTGGGGGATACTCCATACAGGAGGAAAACTGAAACATCTTGAGATCATAAATTCCAAACAGACCCAAAACTTCTTTGTTCTCTGAGTAAACTCAGAGAATATCTCTTCCTAAGTAAATAACCCCAGACAGGGCTAACTTAAGAGCATTCTTTCTTCTGCCAAGGATGAGACTCTGGACCTAAGATACTATTTTGAATAATGGAAACTTTTCTTATCTAAATATTTTGTGGAGCATGTATTATGTTGTGACATATTAATGATAAAAAAATCCTTTTTTGTCATCATAAATTTGACCCTGAATTGAGCTGGCTCTAAAATGTATTAAAGCTTTCTCATTCTTTTGTTCATCAGTTGTAACTTAGCTTGTAACTCCTTGTACAAGTTAACTAGTCTTAAGGGAATAAATGCTATAACTGTATATTGCCTAGCCTGCTGTCTCCTTTAACCAAACTTTTGAAAGTTAACAGCAGCATGTAATGCTTTACTCTAGACTTGTAATGGATAAAGGCAATAAATAAATACATAATAAACAATCTATTACATGACTTCATGTCCACTCCAGGCCTAGATATTTCCTAGATAGTACATAAGCTGCTCCAACTTTGGGAGTTTTAAGAAATGTACAGTCCAATTTGCTTAACTCCATGGCCTCTTCTCCTGAAAGCAATGGACAACATAGTTTGCAACTGCTATTCAATTCATTTGCCTAGTTAGTCTGGTTATTAGAGGAAGATTAGGGAACTCTGGATTCAGAATCTCTCATAGTATTAGGCATTGATTCAACATCTAGTACAAACTGGAACTCCTGATGGCAGGTGATTTTCCTTTCAGTGTCCTGTTGCTGGCAGGAATCTCTAGCTACTTCTCATCACATCTAGATAAGAATTTATGGAGTAAAGTGAGTAGACTCAGTTGCTAGCCCTAGCAAAGAAAGTCTACTGCTACCATTGACTTGGCTGTGAATACTACTTCTCCCTCACTGTGACTATAGAACCTTTCTCTACTGCTCATCACCATGATTTAAATCATAGTTTAAGCATCTACAAATGATTTTCAGTTCTATATATTCAATCTTAGTCTCTTTCCTGAGTCACAAATCACCACTTGCCTTTTAGACATCTCAAATTACTTAAGTGTCTCTAACTCAACACATCTAAAACAGAACTCATTATCTTTCTAACCCCAGCCCCCCCAAAAAACCTATTCTCTTCCCATCTTCCCCTATGACTGACAAGAGCATTACATCCTCCTAGTCACATAGCTCACAATGTTGGTGTCGTATTCAATGCTTCATTCTCACTCTCCCTACATATCCAGTCTGTTGCCAAATCTTGTCATTTCTACCTTCATGGAATCTCTTGTATATATTCCTTTCATTCCATTCATATAACCCTAGTTTAGGTTTTCATCACTTTTCACCTGTACTATTTCTATAGTCTTCTAACTGATCTACATACCTCAAGACTCTTCCACTCCAATATATTCTCCCCTGAGTTTCTAAGATAATTTTTCTAATCTATAGGTCTGACTATACCAACACTGACTCCATTACCTCTTGGCTTACCTGGTTCCCTTCAAAGCTCAGCCCCAACTTCTACAAGTTCTACAACCCACTAGCTGCCAATGTCTCACCCTCCCTTATTGCTTTCTAACTACTGTGTATATATCTTTTGTGTACCTAGTTATTTACATGTTGGACTCCCACATTAGCATGTATACTTGCTAAGGGCAAGGCCTTTATTTGTATCTCCAGAACTTGGCACAGTGCTTGGCACACATGCTTAGCAGAGTGCTTAATAAATCCTTCTTGAATGACTGCTATGCCTCATCACTTCCTGTTACATTTCCCTTCTCAGTCAGCAGGTATTAGATTTTGACTACTATAAACATTGGGGGAGGAGCTGAGGAGTGTGAGAGGGGAACTGCACAAATCAATGGGGTTCACCAGATGCTTATGCTATCTAATCTCAAGGACCTTCTCCTTACTTCATGGGAATTTTTTATCCATCTCTGATTGACTATTTCCATACAGAAGATTCTAAATGTCTTCTCTCTTCAAATCCAACAATTTTTTTTTTTGCTTTTTTGAGGAGGGAAGGCAGGGCAATTGGGGTTAAGTGACTTGCCCAAGGTCACACAGCTAGTAGGTGTTAAGTGTCTGAGGTCACATTTGAACTCAGGTCCTCCTGACTCCAGGGCCAGTGCTCTATTCCCTGCGCCACCTAGCCTCCCCAAGTCCAACAATCTTAAACACAATCCTACCCTATTGCCTCTCAGTAGAAGTCCTTTTGTGTGAGATTAGATACATATATGTATATACATACATACATATATATGTATATGTTACACATACACATACACATATATGATCTTAGGTCCTCCTAACTGCAGGGCTGATACACTATTCACTGTGCCACCTCACTCCTATTTTATAAAGAAAATTGCAAACTGCCTAGAATTCTCTCATCTCCTACTCCACACCTCACAACTACTCTACATCATATCCCATTTTCTCTTCTTTTGCTTTATCTTCTGTGGAAGGGATGTCCCTTGGCCTTTCCACTTGTGCCCTTGATTATAATCTCTTCTAAGTACTCTAGGAGCTTATCCCATTAATAATTCCCTCCCTCATTTTCAGTCTCTCCTTATCTGGTGATTCCTTCCTCACTGCATATTAATATGCTCAATTGTGCATCACTCTTAAAAGACCTTCTCTTAATCTCCAAGCCATCATGCCCTGTCCCTTCACAGCCTTATCCTAGCAAAAAATTTTCTATATTCATTGCTTCTACTTTCTCACCTGTCATTTACCTATCAATCCCTTATAATTTATTTTCTGACCTCACCACTTGACTGAAATATCTCTATTCAAGGTTACCAATAATTTCCTAATTGCTAAATTTAGCAGTTACTAGATTATTCCAATAACACTTTTCTCAATCTCCATCCTATTAAGCCTCTCTTAGGCTTTTGATACTGTCTGTCACCCTCTCTTCCTGGATACTTTTCCTCTCTTGGCTTCCATCATATTATTCTCTCATGGTTCATTCTTACCTATCCTCCTCATCCACAGAAAATCATCTTTGCAGGATCATCATTCATGTCTCACCCTTCTATGTGCAGATATATAACTGAGGTCCCTGTCCTACTCCTGTTTCCTTTCTCTATGCAATACCTCTTTTGGTGACCTCGTTAGGGCTTATATGTTTAATTAATATCTCTGTGTAACTGATTCTTAAATTTATATCTCCAGTCATAATCTATTCTTGAAATTCAGTTCTATATTGTCAACTCTTGCTACCGGACATCTCCACCATGACACCCAATACATATTTCAGTCACAGCATATTAAAAGTATAACTCATTATCTTCTCTTTCTCACCCTTCCTCCAAACTTTTCTATATATGTTGAGTGAGTCATTATTTTTCTAATCATGCAGGTTTGCAATATCAGTGTCATATTCACCATTCTTCTCTCAACCCCACTATTCAGTTAGTTGTCTCATCTTTTCAGTTCTATCTTCACAATTTATGTTAAATCTGCCACACATTAAAGCTGCTTTTGGCCATGTGCAATTTATACCTGAAAGTCTACATACTGGTTGCCAAACAGGGAAGAAAAAGACTAAGCAGCTGCTGGAGTAGACTGATGACAAGAAAAGAATTGCCAGCAAAGACAAGTCATCAGACTGACAATGCCAAAGGAGGTAAAATGTAACATGACTTTAACATTATTATAAAATCTATTTTGTGATCTAACAAAACATGAATATAAGCCTCACATCTGCCAGTACTAATAAAAACAAGTTAAGATACTTAGTCCTATCTAAATCATTCTGTTAATTCATGCTGTGATTCTTATTCTTACAATGTATTTCTATGTGGGAATAAATTACCTGTCCTATACCTAATTTCTATTGGGTAGGGAGTATTTCTTTTACTTCCTCCTTTCTGGGAAATCTTAAACTTCCAGGCTTTAATTATTCTGACAATGGGCAAATTTCCTCGGGATATGGAAGGCAAAGGTAATGAATCAATGAATGTGAAAATGGGGATCCTACTTTCCCTACTGAGAAGTCAGGTTTTGCCAAGTCTAACCTCAGACAAACTGGAAAGACTCAGTAAAGGCTGAAGAATGCTTTTCCAGACTTATTGCACATATTTTACTCCCTTTTCTGCACTCATTGGTTCAGTAAAAAGAAGACCATTAGCCCTTTCTCACATTTGATATTCCAATTCTCATTCCTATAACTTTACACAGACCTAGAATTCACTCTTTCCTCATATATACTTTTTAAAATGCTTCAGAGTTTAATTCAGATGCCACTTCCTGTTGGAAACCTTTTGTGATCCCGACAGGATCCCTCAGTTGCTAGTACTCTCTTTCTCTTCAAATAATCTATTAGGTATTTATACACATAACCATTGCATCCCTCCAAGAGATTATAAATTTTTGGAAGGCAGAAACTGTTTACATTTTGTCTGTTTCCTGAGTATTGGGTGTATAGTAAGCACTTACTAGTGTTTGCCTTTCCTGCATCATCAAGTTTCTGTGTTCAGTGAAAACTAGCACCTCTGCTATTAGGTCTTGTCCAGCCCTTCTCAGGGCTGCTCATCCATCTTTGGTGTCCACTTTGGTATCCACTACAGCTCCAAGAAGCTGTAGCATGGGCAGCAACGACATCTCAGTATAACCATCTCATAGACAGGCTAAACCAGGTTGGGAGTAACTGACAGGCTTCAAACCAACAGGAGATGTTTACCCCAAGCATATGAAAACTTCCCCTGGTGGAATCGATAGACAAAAACTGTTTGTTCCAAAGGCCACCAAGGCAGCTGAAGCATGTGTTGTGAAGCACTTAGAGCTTGGTCAGACATTGAAGTTGCCAAAGTTATCCATTGCATCGCAGGCCACTGCTAGGCATCTTGACTTCTGTTTTGCCACTGGACTTCTAATACTCTGGAAGAGAGAGTGAGAATGGCAACTTTGTGGTACTCTGCTTCATGTAATTCCATTTCACACAGAAATCAAAACATCACCCTAGGATATCATTGATCCTCTTAGAAAAGGAAAGACAAACAACTATATTGATAAAACTGCTTTCATTAAACATAAATATGACCATGTGACTGCCCTATTCAGGACCTGGGTTCAAATACTACTTACTAGCCTTGTGACCTTGGACAAAGAATTTAACTTCTCTGGGTCTATCTTTCTGTTTCCTAATTTGCAAAACAAGGGAGTTAGACTGAATCACTAAGATTGTTTCCATTTCTAGACCTATGTTCCTATGTGGACAACTAAATACAAATCTATCATTTGGGGGGGGGGGGGAGGGGAGACAGAGGGAAATAAGCCAAAGTGCATGCATTCTTTTCTGTCAATACTCGGTAAAGGTATTATCATAAATGAAAGTATCTTCATATAGATGAATCAAAAGGCTTAAAGATCTTGTGATATATAGTATTGATGCTTTTTCTCATTTATAATATATATCACTTCATAAAGAATTAACCATAGAAAGAGCACGGCACTATAGACAAGTACCATTTGATCTGCAGTCAGTGGTCCTAGATTTAAATCCCAACTCTCCCATTTACTACTCCCTGTTCTCTAGAAGGCAAATTTTTTAACTTCTCTAGTCCTCTATTTGCTCATCTCTAAAAAGCAGGTGCTAAACTAGGTTATCTCTATGGTTTCTTTCACCTGGAAAGCTTAAGTCAAACTCATCTAATTTCCTTTTAAATCAAAACTGTACTTTGGTGTCTGACCAGCACGTTGCATATCATGATATTGCAGCAGTAGTGTTAAAAATGTAGAATTATCAGCATTATTCATTTTTTTAAAGGAAAAAGCTAGTAATAATCTGTGATTGGGAGAATGGTGCTACAGATGTAGAATGCTAAAAATAAGGTCACTGAATTACTAGTTTTACTGATTTTTTTTTTTACTTTGTTACAAGAAACTTCTCTGGAAGTAGGAGCCATCTTTAAGTGTTTTTTAATGTAAAAACAAAATACAGCAATGCAAGTTAAATCAATAGAAAAATAATTAGGGCAGAAAAGTATAGAATTCAGGAATTATACAATTCCTCAGCTTATTTTAGTATTGTCATAACTTTATAGAGTTAGATCAACCCAAACGGCCATTAGATATTTTCATGATGGCATGTGAAGCACTTTGCACATTTCCTACTTTTCTAATGCATGGGAAGAAACTGCAATTGTTATATTTAATAGTCTGTCACCTTGGGAAGATACCCTACCTACTTTGTGGGTGCCTGGCCATGCCCACAGTATGGGAATACCTTGGAAATATTGTGGGTTTGGTTCTAGACCACCTCAATAAAGTGAATATCACAATAAAGCGAGACAAATGATTTTTTTGTTTCCCAGTGCATATAAAAGTTATATTTGCATTTTACTGTAGTCTGCCAATTGTCCAAGCATGTTACGTCTACAAAAATGTACATACCTTAATTTTTAAAAAATACTTTGTTGCTAAAAAAAAATACTAATCATCATCTGAGCCTTCAGCAAATCATAATCTTTTTTGCTGATGGGAGGTCTTGCCTCTATGTTGACAGCTGCTGACTGATCAGGGTGGTGACTGCTGAAGGTTGGGGTGACTGTGGCAATTTCTTAACATAAGACTACAATGAAATTTGTCACATCAATTGACTCTTTCTTTCAGTTGAACACTTACAAGTCATTATAGGATTATTAATTGACCTAATTTTAATATTGCTGCATCTCAGAGAATAAGGAAGGTAAGAAGAAGGAGAGAGACAGGGGACAGTGGATTGGTAGAGCAGTCAGAATACACACATTTATTGATTGAGTTCACTATGTCATGTGGTTGTGGTTTGTGGTACCCCCAAACAAGTACAATAGTATACCAAAGATCATTGATCAAAGATAATCATAACAGATATAATAATAATGAAAAAGTTTGAAATATTGTAAGAATTACCAAAATATGACAGAGACACGATGTGAGCACATGCTATTGGAAAAATACCGCCTATATACTTGCTCAACACAAAGTTGCCACAAATCTTCAATTTGTTAAAAAAAAAATGCTGTATTTGCAACACACAATAAAGCAAAGCACAAGGTATGCCAAATCAGAATACTATGCTGGTTCAAGAACTACAATGCTGAGTAATTTAATGGGATCCAGGTGAAAGCAGCAGATATTAGAAAGGACTCACCGAGTAGAGAAAGACGGAGGGCTTAGACTATTATACCTGGAGAAGACTTAAGGAAAATCTTAATGGTAGTCTTAAGGCTAGGGTGAGATTCAAGAAAATGATAGCCATTTTAGCCTTTTTTTTTCTTCACTGATAACAGGATGAGCTAGCACACTTAAATTAGAAATGCCATAAAAAGCTTTATCTCAAAAATCCTTTTCTTTCTTGAAAGAGTAGGTAGACACCAGGACAAGTTACTAAGAACAGATTTAGATGGACAAGGACAGACTTTACTAGCCTGGAAGACTGACTCCATCTGAGTCACTGCATGTCAGCAAAATGATGTACAGATAAAGCAGTTTCTGGGAAGCATCATTCTCCGTCACTGCAGCTCATGAGACAGCCTTTGCTGACGATCTATCCCAGACCACTGCAACTGAATTTTGAGACTTAGAGGTTTTCACAAAAGAAGTAAATCAATCATCAATGCAAAGAGCAGGAGGTCTTTATTTGGAACATCTTTATGTGTACAATGAATGCATGGGTCTTAACTTGCGACCAAGGTAACACAAGCAAGGGAGGCATAGAGAGAGGAGTTCAGGTCAAATAATACATCTATAGCAGAAATTCTTTTAACCCGGAGTCTGTGAATTTTCAAAAATATTTTGATAACTGACAATAACTATTTTGATATTTTAAAATTATATTTCAATATAATTGGTTTCCTTTGGAATCTTACGTATTTTATACATTAAAAACATTGTTCTGATAAAGGTTCATAGTTTTCACCAGAATGACAAAGGGGTTCATGACATAAAAAAGGTTAAGAACTCCTACTCTCACTTTGTCAGAGAGACAAAGACATAACTACACCTCTGGAGGGGACCAGATTGTATCTATAACTCAACCAGCAGAAAGGCCTTTTGGCCTTAACTAAGATGTTCAGTGGGCCATATTAGGAGGAAAAAGGGGATCAATGATCTTGTAAGAAGTTCCCTCCTGACCTGGCACATAGATTATACCCAGTTCTCATCATTCCTCCTCGTTCAGTGTGGCTCTCATGCCACACAACAGGGCAACTCAACCCTGAGGACTAGGGTCTCTAGCTAGAGCACCTTACTAGTTTCTCATCTCTGATGTCATGTACAGGAAGCTATAATGGTAAGGGAATTTGGAGATCTTCCCTGCACCTTAATAATCCTAAGGGAATTTGAGGACCTTCCCTGATTTGAAAATACACTCTGCCCCATAATAGGCTGAATGTGGTCACATAGAGCCTGTAGTGGGAGGAGTTTGCTGAAGGGTGGAGCCAAGCCCAACAGGAGAAACTTGCTTCGGAGAGGCTTGTTTTTCAGTAAGGTACAACTTTTGTTACTTTGTAATTAGGCAGTGGGTCACAAGGGTTGTGATGTTCTCTGATTCTGGAGAAGGCTATATATACCTCTGAGGTGAGATTTTACTTTGGGGCTCCCTTATGGGAAGAGTTGTGTGATTTGGGCAGATGAGACTCTGGGCAGCTGTTGAGCCCCAAGCTTTGAAAACCCACATGTTGGTGCTTCTCTTTCTTGTAACTAACTGTATGTATGTAATGGTCAGACAGCTAGAAGCCCTGTCTGTTGGTCTGTTGAATTATGTTATTTTCTCTGTCTGTATTTTTTGTCTGCTTGTAACTTCTGTTTCTATTCTCTGAAGTTCAGGGTGCTGACTTTTCCCCCTAAACTAGGTAAATGATATATGTTTGATTAAAGTAAGATTGTTAACGCTTTTTGAGTTGTTTACCTTTAGAAAAGCAGATCTAAGAACCTGTGCTAGCAGCCATTTTGGATGTGCTAGGGTGCTTGCTGTTATAGAAGCCACCAATCAGAGAGGTTGTACAGGAGCATGGAAGTTTCCAGGATGATGGGTTCAAGACTGGAGCAAAGTCTGGAAAATGGAGAGGGTACCATATAGAAGGAGATGTCATGTCCAAAGCCAAGATGACTGTGACAAGAAAAGTTAGATGTCACTCCCAGGGAGATATTTCTGAACATTCACAGCAAGAGCCTTGAATCTTTTGCACAATGTTAAACCCCTCCCCCTTCTCCAACCCCTGCCATGCCCCTATCCTTCTACAGGGATATTGTAGAATATCCTTGAATAGCAAGAGAACTTATAGGAGAACTTGAAGGATGAAGGAAACAACAATTTACTATTGTATAAGTACAGTTCTGCCTAGTGATAAAATGGTGAATCATGCTACTTCCAGCTCAAGGAGACTATGATTCATTTATCATCACCTAAAGTATAAGCAAGAGACAAGTGTGGGTTGTGAGTGTAGATTTAGAACAGTAGAGATGAGGACAATGGCACAAATCCAAGCTCACTGGCACTCCAGAAGCAGTAGGTGGATGTAAAAGCAGAGGATTTTTTTCTTTCATGTCTCTTTCTAGTTGGGATCTACTTTAATCAATCAAGCAAGAACTAATGCTGACTGGGAAGCGATAATGCAAGAAGCACAATTTTAGGTACTGAGGTAGGGGATACACAAGTGTTATTAGCTTACAGTCTACTTGGAGGAGACAAAAATAATACTCCAAAAATAATTTGAGAATCAGACATTACAGTAGAAGTTCAGAAAAGGAAGGAATTGGAGTGGGCTGAAGCATTCCTCACAGAGGAATAAGAAATTGACCTGGAGTTGGTACGTTTTAGATGAGGGTGGCAAAGAATATTTCAGAAGGGGGAATAAGCTGAGCTAAGCCACGGAGCAGGGAATGAACATGGCATGTACATGGAGACAGTAACAAGACAAACCTGACTGGAGCGAAGTAGGAAGAGTAGGAAGGAACTAAAGCTGGGTGGCAGGATGAGATAAGATTCTAAGGGACTTTAAGAGATCAGAATAAGAATTTAGACATGAAGTACTAAAAAATGAGAGACAGAGAGAGAGGTGATGATGATGATGATGATGATGATGATGATGATGATGATGATGGTAGTGGTGGTGGTGGTGGTGGTGGTAGTAATGGTGATGATGATGATGATGACAATGTCACTGAGTAAATCAACATAGTCCTTGTTTCTCCTCATAACCCAGAGCCCTTCTTCTGCCAGAATCATAGCAACCTCTTCTCTTTTGAGGTTTAATCCCTTAATCATTCAAGTATTTATTAAGTGCCTATATACCAGGCATTGTTCTTAATAAACCTGAGAGATACAAAGACAAAAATGAAACAGTACCTGTCCTGAAGGAGCTTCCATTCTATTGATAGAAACAACATGTAAATGTATAAGTATATATACAGAATAAATACAAACTGTATGCAAGACATTTTTGGAAAGAGGGCACTAGTAAATGAGAGAATTAGGAAAGGCTTCATGTAAAATGTCATGCTTGAGCTGTGGTGGTTTTTTGTTTTTAATGAAAAAAGAATCTACAAGGTAGTGGTGTGAAGGAAAAGTATTTTAGACATGGGGGATGGCCAGTGCAAAGGCACAATGATGAAAGATGGAATATCATGAATAGGGTATAGAAAGAAAGCCAGTTGTCTGTATTGCAGAGTGTGGGAAGGGAAGGAGTATTTAATGATACTGGAAAACTAGTTTGACTGTGAAGGGCTTTTTTTTAAAAGACAAAAAGTAGGAATTTATATTTTATCTTAAAGACAATAGGGAACCACTGGAGTGTACTGAGTAGAGGGGTGGGAGAGGGATGTAACGAGACCTTCACTTAAGGAAGATCACTTTATCAGCTCTGTACAGAAAGAATTGGAGAACGGACAATGTAGGGAGACCAATTAGTTAACTATTGCAATAGTCCAAGGGGAAAGTAATGAGGGCCTGAATTAGCATGATCACTATTTGAGAAGAGAGAAAGCAATGCACGAAAAAGATTCTGTACAGGCAAATGGGCAAAGTTTGGCAACCTACTAGATATGTGGAAAGTATAACAAACTGTAAAATGAAGAAGTTAGTGACATTAACTGCTAATTTAATTGTATAAGTAGTTCATTCTTGGTGAATAAATTAATTTTTTTTAATCTGTTAATTCTACTGAAACTATTATTATTACATTAAGGGAAATATGTGTTGTCATGGAAGTGGAACACCCTAATAGATTGGAAGCACCTAGAAAAGTTCATAACCTTTTTTGTTTCATGACTCCCTTTGGTAGTCCATAGAAACCTATCAAGCCCTGTTCAGTTTAATGTTTCTAAATGCACAAAATAAAATACAGAAGATTACAAAAAAATCTATAATAATGAAATATGGTTATCAAAAGGGCATCTATGGGGCACAGTGGATAAAGTGCCCAGTCTGGAATCAAGATCTGGCCTCAAAGCCCAGCCTCAGACACTTACTAGATGTGTGACCTTGGACAAGTCACTTTATCTTTGTCTCCATTTTCTCATCTGTAAATGAGCTGGAGAAGGAAACAGTAAATAGTATCTTTGCTAAGAAAGCCCCACATGATTATAATGGAATTTCTGTATCAAATACTGCTTGAAATATTTGAGCAATACTCTGGCACCTAATCACCCTTTGTTGTTGTTATTTTACAGATATTTAGCTGAAATCTTTGCAAGAGGAGTTTGTCAATGAGTTTAGATTACAATCTATGGGCACAGTACTTAAAAAACTTTTCCTATATGGCATGTTTTTAATATTCAATGACAAACAAATCTGAAAGATGGTTTATTAAGCATTTAATAGATAGATATCGTGCTAGATAGACAGTATAAGCAATAAAATGGTTTCTATCTTCAAAGATCTTACAGTCTAGTAAACCATATGAAGCTAAGGTGAGGGTGCCACAGATAAAGCAGTAGGAAGTAAGGGAATTGGGTCTCAGGAAGACAATTTCAAGCGTTACGGATTTTCCACTTTTATGCTGTAAATCACTTTATTATTTGGAGAGCTCTGTTCTGTCAAGAACCTTGTAAGCTATCTAGAGGAGGAAGCTGAGGCTCAAAGAGGTTAAAAGACTCACCCAAATTGGAAATATCTTCCCTGAGGTAGAATTCCCCAGGGCGGCAACATTTCTATAATCTTTAAGGCTTTCAAATCACTCTGCAGAAGTTATATATCATTTGATCCTCGCAACAACCCTGTGAAATAAGTGTGATTATTTCCATTTTACAGATGAGGGAAGTGAGGAAGACTGAGGTTAAATGATTTTCCTTGGGTCACACAACTAGTAAGCCAGAATTGAAGTTCAAGTCTTCCTGATTTCAAGTGCAGTGCTCTATTCATTTTCTGAATCACAGTCCAGGACTCTAGCCACTATTCCAGGCAGCATTCCTAATGAGAGTATTTTACCTACAAATGTATTATATGGTCTGGAATTAAAATTTCAGGGAGATGATCTTTTCAGTTTTGAGTCCTTCAGGCTCACCACGAGGTTCTTCCTTAACCAAAAGTGTTTAATAATCATTTCTCATTTAAAAAGTGAGAAAAAGAAATCAATTCACACTTTAAATTGTTTTGTACCACATGAACCAATGTAAATAGCCAAAGAAAAGACCCTGTGCTGACTCCAACCTACTCCCTTTTTTTCTTAGTATGATGTGCAAACTGTTTCCTGACCCTTCTTCTCACATATTAAAATTAAGATAAAGGATCTCGGAGAAGATTCCTTTCTAAGCTGCTGTCCCTCGTATCAGAAGGGGGGAGAGGGGAGGACACTTAAGAAATGAAAAGACAAAGAAATGTAAAAAGGGCACACCCAAGCGGAGAGGATTTCCTTTATGGATATATGGTTCTTGATATTTTTTTTTTTCGTTCCTTTTATCAGTGACTTTGTGGAAATCCTTGGTCTGTGGGACAGTAGGATAACACCAACCAATCTCTTTGGGGAAACTGTCCGGGTAGTGGCGAACACAGAGTGGAAAGCTCAGACGAAAATTAAAGTGAGCAAACAAAGAGAAGTCCCTCCCGCTGCTAACAAGCACAGTGCCGCCACATCAGGAGACGTCACAGCCCAACTAGAGGTTCGAGTACGCCTTCTTAGGAAAGTGCAAATAAATAATTGATCGAGAAGATCTAGCCTCCCTGGGGCGGGGTGAACCAGAGAGAAAATTTTGCCTCCACATTGCGAGCGATGAGCGAAGCCCTCTTTTTTCTATTGGCTTTGTTATCTGTGGCCACGTGCGAGTAAACGAGGACGGGGCTCTAGGAGTGGATCTCGCTGGTCCAGCCTTGGGCGTGGCTTCTTTAGACGTTGAGCCTCTCGCTGGAGCATTTTCCCCCTCTTTCTTTGCTTCGCTTTCTCCTTTCTTCTTCCTTCCCTCTTCAGCCAGTGATTCCTTCTTCAGGCAGGCCGGGTGAGGTCGGCTCCTGAATTCTATTGCCCTTCCTGAGACTATCTTGGCCCCGCTTCGTACCCGGCGTGAACTCGTCTAGGCAACAGCAGCCGGGCAGCTGGCATCCTGGGTGAGTAATGAACGCTTGCTCTCTCGCTCGTTTGCTGCCACCACCCACGCCGCCTAACATTAACGCCATTGTTCTGAAGCTCGGGTGGGGAAGGGGACATGGGAAGGATTCTGTGCCGCGAAACTGAACTTTCCTTCACTTTTTAAGAACGAGTACACTACAAATCTTCCCTTAGTGTTCCCGGAATTTTTTTTTTTTTTTTTACACGCTGGAGCCTTGTATCCTCCCCAAACCGGTCTGATCAATTGTGTGTAAAGTAAGCACTTCTAAAACGAAATTCTGGATTCTTAACGAGCAGCCTAGCGGGCACTTGAAACCTGTGCGTTTGGGAAGGAATGGGAGCTTTTGTAAATATTGTTATTGTAGCTGCTAGTCATTTTGTTTTTCCCTCTGCTCTTTTGGTTTCTTGGACGGAGATTTCTATTAAGAAAAGCTTGAAAGACAGGCTATGTTCTGTCACTTTATGACAACCACGTGATGGCAACTGGTCGCCTGAGTGTGTTGCTGACTTAGAGCGGGCTGGGACATTGTTTCTGGGCAGAAAGCAGTAGGGCAGACTGCAGTCTAATGGTAACCTGCCAAATGTGCCCTGGATTGCAGGTGGCCCCTGCCAGTTAGAATCCCAGTGGCATTGTAACTCGACTTAGGTCTTGTTGGGCCCTTACCAATGACTTTGATGCAGTAAAATTTCAGGAGGGCTTACCGATATCATGTGAATAAATAGAACTCGAGGAGAAGCTGAAGAAAGCAAGTTGTGACTCAACTTTCTTTAAGGTTTTATTTGTTCTCCATTTTGGGGGGAATGGATGGATATCCCCTAACTCCAGGTACAACATGGCTTCAATTTAGTGAATACTGAATATTGACAGAGGAAAAATAATATTTAAAATACTGAAGGAAGATAAATAATATATGAAACAATATGTGGAATACTAAAGGGATTAATATATGAACTATATGCAGCTACCAGAGTAGCCAGAAACTTGAGTTCTATTAGGAGCAATTAATACTTGGGAACTTTTTGCCAAGTCATGCACTTTTCCTGCAGTCGTTTTTGGTGTTTCTATTGGGGGGTGGGGGTGGAGGAATCTCAAGATTTCTGGTAACCCCAATATTGCCAGTTGGCCTTTTCCAATGAAGAATACTCCATAATCTAATTTTCACAGGGGATATAAAATGGACTCTGACCTTGCAAAACTGAATCAGCCTCTGTGTTCCTCTGAGTCATTGTCTTCTAGGATACAGCTAGTTCAGGATAATGAACGTTCTTGGAAGTATCATCCTTTGTTTGGAAAACCATAGAAAACTTATTTCAATTTATCATAGAATCAGCATACATAAAGAAATTAACTGAAGCAATAAAAAGGAATTTGAGATTTGGTACTTTAAATACATACCCACATTCAATTATATGTAAATTTTAAATATCTCAAGCATACCTAAATACAAATAATTCATTAAAATGATAAAATTATTAATATAAATAAAGATTCAATAGACTAGTAAAATGTAGAATGTTCAAGATTACTGGCAATAAACCCCACCTCAAAGAGTTATTTATTATTTCCCAAAGGGAAAAGAGACAAGTTGATGGTCTCTGTGTAGGATAAGGAACTGAAAATAAGGGCTAATTATTATCCAAAAGGAACTAAAATTTCCCATTATAGACACTGGAGATAATAATGTGTTACAGAAAGATTCTCCTGGCCTTATTTCCTAGAAGACAGAAAGTTGGTCTTGTAAAATACAATAATTTTCTGAATTTGTTTGGAGTTTCATTTGAAATGAAGTAGCTTAACTTCTCTGTGCCTCAGTTTCTTCACCTATAAAAATTGTCACCTAATTCAAAGGGTTGTTGTAAGGAAGGTGTTTTTGTAAATCTTAGATTTCACAGGTGGATCAAGGATTATAGCCCATCTATCATTTATAGTCTGGGGCTCAGAGAGGTTAAGTAAATGTACATGGTCATATCTAGTAAAGGGCAGAGGTGGAAGTAAACCCAGGTCCTCCTGATTCCAAATCCAGAACTCTAGCCACTGTATACTACTCCATGCTGCCTCTCAAAATGCTATGTAAATGCAAACTATTGCAATTATATATTACTATATTACAGAATTGGTCCTATTCTATGGAATGTAAGTTGATAGGCCCTACCACGCTGAAAAAGCTTATTCTGTAAAGACCAGTGACAGATTGTATATTGAGACTCTATTCCTCAAACAGTGTTCTGAATTAAGGTGGTAGCTCTTAGAGACACAGTGGAAAACATCAGGATGGCAAGTTAAATGAGTCAGCCTTATCTTGACTGAGTTTTTAAAATACATTGGCTATACTACAGATAGCAGTCTCAAGCTCTGAAATTCAAAGAAAATGGGATCAGCAATTCCCCACCTAGTATTTTGACGAGCCATATTATTTCCTCTTGTAGAATTTTTTTTTAAACTAGACAATAGGCAGTATAGTGAATTGGAAAGAGCTCTGAGTTTGAAGTCAGCAAAACTAAATTCAAATTCAGAATTTTTCCACTTACTATCTGTGTGATTGTGGTCAAATCATTCAAACTTTGGGCCTCAGTTTCCTCATCTGTAAAACGGGAGAGTTGGAGTAGATTATTTCTGAGGATCCTTCTGGTTGTAAATCCTGACATTTTGTAGATCATTTAGTTCAATTCCATCATTTTACTAATAAGAAAACCAAGAAATACAAAGCATAAGGATCTTGCTCAAGGTTATGAAATTTGTGATTGGCAGAACCTGAACTAGAGCTAAAATCTGGATACCAAATCTATTGCTTTTCTTTTTCTTCTGCACCACGCTGTTTTCTTCCTTTTCAAATGACTCCAAGTGATGACTCCACTATGCTTTTAAGTCACATGTGGTATGGATAAATATTCTTATATCAACCAAAACATAGAGGTTTGGAATTGTTTTGTTCATCTATCGTTGCTACTGTTGTAATACTTCTTTTTTCTCCTCTCTTTCTTTCTCCTCTCCCCTTTCCTCTCCTTATGGGCCTCCTTATGATCCCCTTTCACCTTTCCTCTTCCTTCCATTCATTCTCTCTTTTCTCCTCTTTCTCCTACCCCTTGCTCCTTCAGACTCAAACCACTCACTACATAATCACACACAATTTTCCACATTATATGCCTAATTATATCAAATACAACCATAGTATCCAAAATAGAGCCCTACCTAGAAGGTTTCTGAGTTTTAATATTAGTATGAAGGGTAATAATGACAGCACATTCCTAAAATGAAAGCTGAGTTGGCATCTCCCACGACTATTCTCGGAAGTAGAAACTTGGCATTTTTCTCCATTGGGAGAAAAGCACATTTGTGTTAAGTACTTCCCAAGCATCATCATTTTTAACTCGGCGATCTCTCCAAAGGGAGAGTACCCCTTTGCCCTATAACAATCAAGACAAGCATGTTTGTCCCCTCTTTCTTTTTCAGCTTTAAAGATAAGGCAGTCGGCGATGGCGATCATTAAGCAGGAGGATCACCGAATGATGAAAGCAGTTCAATCCCTTTGGGGAATGTGAGTCTAGATAAACCATCCGCGGCCGGCCATGAATCAGCTACCTGTCGGGGGCACTGCCCCAGCTGCCTCTGCTGCTGCAGCTGCAGCTGCTGCTGCTGCCGCCACCGCGGAGCCTCGCCTTCATCCTGAGGGCAGCAGCAGAAAGCAGCAGAGGGCTCAGTCACCGGCCAGACCCCGGGACAGTACAGTCCGACAAACAGCCACTGCCGCCAGGTCCCCGGTAGGGGCGGGCACCAAACTCAACTCTGCCCGGCAGCAGCAGCTTCAGCAGCAGCAGCAACAGCAAGGATCGAAATCCAATAGCAGTCGCCTAGCGACTCCCGCTGGCATCCGGGGAGGCGGCGGCGGCGGCGGCGGCGGCGGCGGCGGCGGCGGTGGTGGTGGTTCTGTTGGTGGTGGCGGCAGCGGCAGCGGCAGCGGAGGAGGAGGAGGAGGAGGAGGAGGAGGAGGAGGAGGAGGAGGAGGAGGGGGAGGAGGGGAAGGAGGGGGAGGGGCAGGGGAAAAGCAGCCACCGCCTGCTATGCTCAAAGGCGCCCCGCTGGGAGCTGTCCAAACAGGAGGTGGTGCTGAAGCATCCCCAGCAGGCACCCCAACCACGGCGGGGAACAGGAGACCCTGTCCCATTGAGGACCCTCCTCGGGATGGGGAAGCCGCGACCCCCAAACCAGCGGAGAAGGCTCAACTAGGAGGAGGGGGAGGGGAAGGGGGAGGAGCAGGAGCAGGAGCAGGAGGAGGCTCTGGGGAAAGGGAGGGGGGCGCTCTGCAGCCGCCGCCGCCCAGAGGCTGGCGAGGTAAAGCCGGGCGCACGCCACAGAGGGGTGGCAGCGGCGGAGGAGAGGTGGCCTCCTCTTCGCCATCCTCCTCCTCCTCTTCTACCGGCAAAACCTCGGTCCACACCGGTAGAAACCCCGGGAGCGTTGTTGCTGGGGGCGGTGGCGGCTACTGGAAAGAGGGATGTCTGCAGTCTGAGCTCATCCAGTTTCATCTCAAGAAGGAGCGGGCGGCGGCAGCGGCAGCAGCTCAAATGCAAACCAAGAGCAGCAGCAATAGCAGTAGCAACAACTCAGTCGCCACAGCCTCTTCGGAGCCTCTTTCCTCCCCTTCCCCCTCCCCAATGGCGGCTGCAGCAGAGGGCCTACAGCAGGGGGCAGGGGGTAGCCCAAGCAGCGGAGGGATGCAGGCGACTGCTCCGCCCTCGCCACCGCAGCAGCAGCAGCTACAGGAACAAGAAGAGATGCAAGAGGAAATGGAGAAGCTGAGAGAGGAGAACGAAACCCTCAAGGTGAGGGTGTGGAGAAGTGGATAGGAAGGGTGTGGGCCTGAAAGAAACAGGGTGTGTCGGGTTAAGGGAGAGATGCTTCTAACCAGTTATGCTGCCTAGACATGAAAGGAAGGAAATCCAGGGAGGAAAGGGCAAAGCAAATTCCAAATATAAAGGCCAGTTCCTCCCTTTATTACCTATAATCCAACTATGCATTTTCCTAGTTCCTAAGTGTTTGTTTTGGAAGGAAATGATAAAGCACGGGTTTGATAATGTTAGATTGTATTGAGAATCCACTTTGGGATCTTTAATTCTTTCATGGTCCTAATTTGTCCCATATTTTTCTCGAAAAGAAAGCTAGAGGAAGAAAGAAGACCAGGGAGGGCCTAATTTACTACTTCTCCCTGACACTCCTTTCTTACTACTATATACTGGAAATGAGTTGCTATAGGGTGGGGTTTTAAGGGGGAAGTTAATGTAGCCTCAGTCTCTTACTGCTTTCTCCCTCCCCTTCCTCCTTTCAGAACGAAATTGATGAACTGAGGACCGAAATGGATGAGATGAGGGACAGTTTCTTTGAAGAGGATGCCTGTCAGCTGCAGGAAATGCGCCACGAGTTGGAAAGAGCCAACAAAAACTGCCGAATTCTGCAGTACCGCCTCCGCAAAGCAGAGCGCAAGAGACTCCGCTATGCGCAGACTGGGGAAATTGATGGGGAGCTACTAAGAAGTATGGAGCAAGATCTGAAGGTTTGTGCAGAATAGGGGTTGAGTAGCCAAGGAACCTTTGGAGAGCCTAGTGGGTGGGGCATTTAAAGGAAGTTGGGGTGGGTGGGCAGGGCTCTGCAGAGAGTTAGAGGCTGGGTGGAGCATGCAGCAAGATAATCAAGCACAAAAGAGGAATCAAGAATTAGCTCCAGATATGGGGTTTCTTGCCACACAGAATTCTTTGTAGTTTCCTCCAGATAAAAACAAACACATACTGGGGGAAGAGGTGCCTTTCCATTCCCTAGAGCTTAGCAAAGGAGTGGCAATGGCAAGACTAACTGGAGATCTCATTTCTCTGAACTGTTCATCATCTAAACTTTATTAGGATGTTGGATGCCCAGGGTTAATAGAATGGAAACCTCTTCAGTGGGAGGCCATATTGAAAGATATACGATAGAGAGAAATCCTGAAACTAGAAATCAAGAGATCTGAGTTCTTGTACAGGATCAGTCTCTCACTAGCTTTGTGACCTTAAGCAAAATTTTCTTGCCCTCAATTTTTTCACCTGTAAAATGTGGAAGCTGGACTAGATGATCTCTAAAGGAACATTAGAGATCTTCTGTTCCTTCTATCTCTAAGATAGGCCAAACTTCTTCTTTCTCCCCCAACTTTCCCCATATCTCCCTTTTACAAAACCTCTCATTCCTTCTCAATACCAAATGCAGTATATTTGCTGCTTCCCAAAGAGCTGAAGAAGTGGAGAGAAATGAAATCATTGGATTAATCTTGAACTTCAGCTGAAATGACCTGTTTTTCAAAACTTCTCCTATGGGAGAAAATCTCATCATTGAAATATTGGAAATTATCAAACAGGTGTTATCAGTCAAGAGTAGTTTCTCCCCCCCCCCTTTGGAATCTGAGTTGAAAATTAAATCACAAAATGTGTTGCCATAGTCAATAATCATACATTGGATTGATTTCTGTGATGTAGGGGAAGGGGCACCTTTTTTTGAAACTGCATAAAATATAAAAATGAAATATAGTTAACTTATTCTTATTTTGAAGGAAGTCAAGGAGGCATTTTAAAATGAATTCCAATATTCATTTGGTTCTTCTCTACTACTGAAATCAAAGCCAAATTTCCAAGAAAAATTGAAACCTGTTAAGTAAGAATGTTTGACTTTTTTTCCCCTAGGAAATGTAAAGAAAGACTTTCATCATACAAATTTAGTACTGAAAACTAAAATGAAGTATTGACATTTTTTCCTATTTGTTGCAAACATTTAGTCAGCTCTAATCACGATATAATTATTTTTAGTGATTTTGAAAATATAATTTAATTTAGGTTGCAAAGGATGTCTCAGTGAGACTTCACCATGAATTGGAAAACGTAGAAGAAAAACGTACCACGACAGAAGATGAAAATGAGAAGTTGAGGCAACAGCTTATAGAAGTTGAAATAGCAAAACAGGCTCTACAGAATGAACTAGAAAAAATGAAAGAGGTGAGTGCTGAAATATTTTATGTTGTGTACTTTAAGCTCTTAAGAAACCTTAATTTTGTTTGAGATGACTGTTGTCAAATGTCATTTTTCTCCATGAAACCTGTTACTAAGAGTTGTTTGTCTTTGTGGGATTTTGTCATTTATGGGATGATTGGCAAGCAGGCTACAACTGTCTAGGTATCTCAATGGATACAGCCCTGGGCCTGGAATCAGGAAGACCTGAGTTCAAAACTGACCTCAGATACTTTCTAGCTGTTTATATAATAGTAGCACTTACCTGACAGGATTGTTGTGAGGATCAAATGAAATAATAATGGTAAAATACTTAGCACAGTGCCTGGTACATATAAATATTAGCTATGATTATTATTATCAAACATTTGCCTAACCTTAAAGACTAAGACTAAGGGTAATAATTATTATAATTCACATTTATTTGGTTCTTTAGATCTTGAAAAGTACTTTTCTGAACAACCCTATGAGGTAGGTAGTACAAAATACATTAATTAAATTCAATATTCTTTGTAAAACACCTTTCTAAACTTAAAGCATTATATGTTAGTAGTTATAACTATTATCATCCCCATTTTAAAGATGAGTAAACAGAGGCTTTGAGAGTTTAAGGGACTTGTCCATGATTACACAGGTAGAAAGTGTTTGCATTGGTATTTGAACCTACTCCTGACTCCGACTCTAGCTCTCTTTCCAGATTATGCTAAGGTTCATTCATATGTTCATTCAACAAATATTTTAAAAGTGCTTATTTAAGTGCTTGGTTCTAGCAGTGATAATAAGATAAGTAAGACATGGTTAAAATCTTGAAAGCTGAAATTATTTCATTTATAGTATTTGTATCCCACTATTTAGTACACAGTAAGTACTTAATAAATTATTATTGATTGGTTAATATAGTCTAATACCAAGAATTAGTTAAGAAGGTTCTAGTATTGGTCCTGTAAATTGACTTAGTATATCAACTGTAAGAGAACACTTTGCCATTCTGTTATCTGGAAAATAATTTTAATAACAGTAATTTCACCAACCACTCTAACATAAATGTATCAAGAAGGATAGATGGCTGAATGACTGGATGGTTGTACAATGGGAGATGGGAAGATTTAGTCTTTTGGTGTCAAGAATGGGACATCTGGATCTAGATTCTAAAAGAATGGATGAGCCAAGAAATTACTGGTTAATTACCTTATTATTTGATGTACATTGCTACTTTACCTTGAAAATTGCCTGAGAATACACAATACAGCCTGTGCTGACTGTCTTGGTAGTTGGCAAATGTTCTTGTGGCTCTCCTGGTGATTTCAAGTACCTGAATGTGAAATTCTCAGGAAAATCTTAATGGAGATCACTGGATCCAAAAGGCCTAGATTCTTTCCTTTATTTCCTACTGGTTTGTACATTGTAACTTAAGAAAAAATTACTGCACTGTGCTTCATGCCTCTAATCACTTTGCCAACAGTCTACTACTGGGGTGACTGATAGTGGGAATAATAACATTTCCAAAACGTTTGAAGCTTTTTGTAGTGAATGGTTTTGGGGAGAGGTAGAAAGGAATAAAGGACATGAGATTCTGTAATTGATGCTTCTACCTGTTAATTTTCATGTTAGCAATATAGTGGGGTTTTTTTTAAAGCTTTTTTCCTTAAAATTGATTTCTGTAATGAGTTTGCAGTTTTTAACCAGAGCAAAAAGGATAATAGTCATTTTGGTGATGTTCAAATATTGAAAAACCAATTTTAATAAATGCAAGAAAATTTATTGTACATGTCATACTATTTAAAAAGGAAAGAGAGGAGAAATAACAGCATCATGGACAAAAGCCAGTTTGGGTCCCAAGGGTACTATGAAATTTAAGTATGGGTCATACAATACTGTATTGATTATCTACTTATGTGATCTGATTTCCAAGAGAAATCAAAACAAGAAGCCATTTAAAAGGCCAGTGCAGAAAACCAACCTGTGTTCAGATTCCATTTCTAGTATTCCACTTGGGCCATTTCTATACTCTACCAAACATATGAATAAAAACTGAAGAATCAAAGTGTTTACTAAGATGAAAACTAAAAATCAGGTCATTTACATGGACTGCTTTTGGAGTCACAGAAATAAGAGTTCAGATGGAAATTAAAGAAGTTTGGGGACAAATGGTTTTTTTTGTTGTTGTTCTTTTAAGGGTGGGGAGGGAATAACCAGGAACTGGCCGGAAGTGATTCTCAGTGTCCACTAGGAAAAAGAGTAGATGCTTCCTTTGAATAGAAGAGAGGAGAGAAGGAGTGGGAGTGGGGGGGAGAGAGAGAGAGAAAGAGACAGGGAGAGAGACAGAGACAGACACAGAGAGAGACAGAGAGAGAGAGGGATTTGAATTTTCTAAATCTAATACTGGGGAAAAGTATTGTTGTTTTTTTAAGGCTTGGCAGGATTTGTTCCAGAGCCTTCTGCTTTAAATACTCTGATTATATTCAGAATAGTGGTGGGAATAGGGGAGAATATTTAGACACATGTTGAAATCAGCTATAGTTTCATGACAATATAGTAGTTTTATGATCCACACCAAGTCAAAACAAAAAATCTTGTACACAGGGAAGCAGAATGCACTTTATGGGGTAGGGATGGAAGGGACTAGAAATTGGGTGGGAATTGAGACATAGACTAGAAGACCTGAGACAAGCTAATAAAGGCAATGGCATAGTAGAAAGTGTGTTAATTTTGGAGTCAGATTATGAAAATTTGATTCTTGACTCTGATACTAGCCATATGACCCCTTAAGTTCTCTGAGTTTCAGAGTAACAATAATATATTAACTTTCTCATAGCATACTTTGCAGAATTTAAGTCCTACATCACTGTAAGCTATATACACACATATGTGTTCACATTTGGGGTTATATAGGAGGGGATTAGGCTGGAAACAGCCTTGGGTGTGTAAATATAATGAATTCTAAGTCTGATTTTATACCTATTTGACTTTAGATAACTTCAGTTAGCCATCTGTTTCCTATGTTGTAAAATCCATCATATGCAAGTCCTTGGTGAATATTAACCTTTGAGATAAGTCACTAATTGAGGAAAGAGGAACCAACCTTAATATTCCATTATGGAGTAGAAGAAGCTGATTTCATACCATATGAACTACAATAGAACAGTGAACCAATCTCTAGCTTCCAATCTCTGACTGCTGTAATAGATGTGCAGATGTTGCATAATACAGGAGAGACCAATGAACCATCTGCTAGAGATTGGAAGCTGTGGTACTTAGGGTTTAACTGGCTTCAGAAATGTTGACCAGTTGCTCTCAGAGCAACCTTATACCTCGGTTCCTGCATGCACTAGATCGCACATATCTCTCTGTCTCCTACCTTGGGAACTGGAAGCAAGGGAAGTGAGGGGGGTGGAAAGTGTCTGTAAGACAGCAAGTTGTTCTACAGTAATTGAGTTTTTTTTTCAGTACAACTATATGCTCCCAGGAAAATAGCTAGCCAGTGTCCATCCAACTGAAAGCCTGTGGGACCTCTCAGTGAACTTTGGGCCCTGTAGACTCCAGATTACACATCATTTCTACTAGTTAATTAGCATTCCTTCTCACTAAGGAAATACTGTGCACAAAAACATCTACAAGAAAGAGAAAACAGAAAATAATAGTGGCGTAGTCATTTAGTTATCATAGTGTTTAGGAAGATTCAGATGGCTAACAAGATAGCAACCTGGCAAAAGCAACTAGCTTTTTGATTGCTAAGATAAAGTGTTTGTATATACTGTCTTATCTAAATTAGGGGATTCCAGTTTCTCCCCCACCTCCTTTTCTCCCTCTCTCTGTCTCTGTCTCTCTCTGTGTCTCTCTGTCTCTCTCTCTGTCTCTCTCTTTCTCCCTTTCCCTCCTCCTATCTCTCACTACCTCTCCAAAAGAACTACTTCCTTTTCAGAGTCTTCGCCTTTTCCATTGTGGTTATCAGTCTTATGAGGATTATTTTCTCAGCTTTTCCCATTTCTTGCTCTAGAGGGCTCTTAACCACTCTGGTTTCATATGGCAGCATCCATCTTGAGACATCTTTTTGTATTTCTGCCAGCTAAGTCCTTTCTATTGAAATGTATTTTTAAAAAATAATTCATATTTGAAACTTGAAGAGTGACAAGGTTATGTGTAGTCTGATAACCTGTAGTCAAGTTTGCATCCTTACTACTCACCTTATATTTATAGACAAAATTATTTAATAAATAGATGTCTACATAATTACTTTTCTCCCTCAAATAAACTAAAGCATCCCCCCCCAATGCAATTATATCCTACATTGCACAATTTCCTAAATTCTAACAGTTAAGTGATAGGTTAGTGAAAACACTGCCTATGAGCTTGTGTTTCTTTGAAATTGTTTGGTTTTTCAAGGGATGACAAAACATATTTCTTAGTACTTTTATTTTTTTATTTCAATAGGGAACGTAGACATGGGCATCTTAAAGAAAATAAGCTGGTGTTGGTATTCATCAATTTTCTTTGTTTTTTAGATAATAAGCATTTTAAAAATTAATCTGTCCTTCCTACCACCCTCACTCTATTAAGTAAATTTTAAAAAATAAATCCATATATATACATACATAGTTTGACAAAACAAAACAAAACATCATTAACCATCTTTAAAAATATATGTCACTTTATCTTCATTCCTTTGGACTTGTAGTCTATCATTGCACTGATTTGTCATAAAGTCAAAGTTGTCTTTCTATATAGTGTTATGTAATAACTACATAATTACTTATATATGTAGTTTGTATAAACTGTATAAATTATTCTTCTAGTTCTTCTCACTTCACTCCGCACCAATAATGGTCTTCCTAATTTCATCCAAAGTTATCCATTTCATCACTTTTTATGGTACAATAATATTCCATTATACTAAAATACCACAATTTGTTTAGCAATTGACCACTAAAGCATAAAGAGTTTCCAGTTTTGACTACAGGAAAAATAACATCTGTAAATATTTTTGGACCTATAAATCCTTGTCCTTTTTCTTTGATTTTCTGGGGGAATATAGACCTAGTAATAGTTTGGCTGGATCAAATGATATATAGAGTTTGGAAACTTTCTGGGCCTCATTCCAAATTTCTTTCCAAAATGGCTGGACTACTTCACACCTTTCACAACAATACCAGCATACTAGTCAATATTTTCTTGAAAAATGTGGTGGAAGAAAACAGAAATAATGAAGTTGCTACAAAGGGTACTGTTTATGCAATTAATTTTAAATGTTTTTCAGTGTGAGAATTAAAAGTTTTTCTTAGATTTTTATTAAATTATATTCAACTTCATTAGAAGCTGGAAATAGTGTTTCTGTGAGTGTTCCACAAAACTTATCTAATCCTCAAAGCCTTTTACTCTTTTCTCTCTATAATCTCAGAGAACTCATTCATTCTTCTGGTTTGAACTACTACCTCTGTATGTTGAGGACTCCTAAATGTCTCCATCTCCAGTCCTTCCTTCTCCTTTTATTCAAGCCCTGGTCTCATATCATCAATAGCTACACACACACACACACACATACACACACACACACACACACACCTACATGCGCATATACATTTATATGCATATGTACATACACATACATTTATACACATACATACATAAATGTCACCTTAAATTTAAGATGTCCAAAACCAAACCTGTCTTCACCCCCAAACAATTTGTAGCTATAAACTTCCCTGTCTTCATCCATCATATCTCTTATCTTTTAGTTATCCATGCTTACAACCTCAGCATCTTTAATTCTTTGGCTTTCATCATCCATACCTAGAAAGGAAGCATGGCATGGTAGATAGAGTTGTGGTTTTGCACCAGGGCTCAATTCTTACCATAGTTACTTACTGTGTGACCATGAACAAATCACTTAACCTCTCTAAGTGCAAGAAGCAAGATTTAACTCTTAAATTAATGCATTAGGGCAGGGAGTTCCCAGACTGACAGAATCATGGATTGTTGATACATATACTCCAACACAATGTTCTATTGATTTTAGAGTCAGTAATACCTGAGTTCAAATCCTGCCTCAGTCACTTACTAAGCTGTGTGTCACTTAACCTCTGTCGGCCTCAGTTTCTCCCTTTGTAGGATGGGAGCAATAATAGTACTTGCCTCCCAGAGTTCTTGTGAGGATCAAATGAGATAATACTTGTAAAAAAGACTTTGCAAACCTTAAAGCATTATAATTGCTGGTTATTATTCCTTCAGAATATCTTTCATAAGTATCTCATTCTCTCTATCCTTGTTGCCACAATGGCAGTCTAAAACCTTTAACACTCCACACAGCTTAATTTAGCATAACTTCATCTGTGTCACTGTAGACCTTCTTGACATTTCCATGCATCCTGATGACGACCAGACTAATT
Organism: Pseudochirops corinnae; assembly: GCA_028646515.1. NCBI lineage: Eukaryota > Metazoa > Chordata > Mammalia > Diprotodontia > Pseudocheiridae > Pseudochirops > Pseudochirops corinnae. The sequence goes on from CM053586.1 coordinate 93,311,483, forward strand.
TGCCTTCGACATTGCTTTGATTATATTGCTCCCCTGTTTTAAAACCTTCCACTGAAGAATCAGGCCGGCCTCCTGAGTGTGTGCCCTCTGGAGCAGAAGGTCCCTTGGGACCAAGTCAGAGCTCTTGAAACTCCTAGAACCCTTGGATTATATAATTTTCTGCAATATATTTTCATTGTTCAGCATTAAATAATAAAGATTTCATTTTGATCTTTGTGTAATCAATGATTTTGCTCCCTAAACTGATGAAAATTACATCCTCTCCATAACTTCTTATCCCGTGTATCATAGTGCAGTGGATAAACCACTGGGCTTGGAGTCAGAAAAACTTGAATTCTAATTCTCTCTGATGTATGGCCAAGAAAACTCAATTAATATCACCTGTAAAATTAACCTAATAATAACATATCCGTAGAGGTTCTAACCAACCTGCTGGACGTCTTCTTTTTGTTCTCTTGAGAGTGTCTCTCAAGGAATTTGGAAACTACAACTTCTATTTCTTTTGAATAATTCTTTCAATACCAACTTCCCTCCCCTTTCCACTCACGTCCTTCTCCTACTATTGTTGTTGTCATTGTTGTTTGGTGGTTTCAATCATGTCCAACTTTTAATGACCCCATTTGGGGTTTTCTTGGCAAAGATACTGGAGTGGTTTGGCCCTTTCCTTCTCCAGCTCATTTTACAGGTGAGAAAACTGAGGCAAACAAGGTTAAGTGATTTATCTAGGGTCACACAACTAGGAAGTTTTTGAGGCCATATTTGAACTCAGGAAGATGAGTCACACTATCCATTGTACCACCTAGCTGCCACCTGTGCTAATTATGACACCTGATATAACTTTTACAGTTTTTCTCAATAAATGATTATGGAGAGAAATGGAAGAAACAAAAAGATTAAAAAAGGACAAAGTGAATAAAAAGGATGATTGCTACATGTACTTGAACTAATTTGTTTGCTTTCATTATCCATATCCATTTTAGAGTAAGTATAAAATGGATGGTTAGCCAAACTCATTAGCATATGACAGAAAGTATTGCCCATATTGCAACTCACTTTATCCTTTTAGAATTTTATAGTTGAATGTATTTTTAAAGGAAGTAAGATGATATATCTGATATCACTGCTATTATTTTATTGCTGCTTTAGATGTGACTGCTCATTTTTATTCAAAAGATGAATGACATTTTGGCCTCTCATTTAGCTTCTCTCTTTAATTTCTCCTTTCTTTACCTGCCTACTTAACTTTGGAAAGGGAAAAGTTCTATTATTTGTTCTCATGGAGGTTCAGTGCAGAAAGCCTTTATGACAAAAAAAAATTCCAACTATGCCTTATTAATCTTCTCACTAAATCAATTGTTTACGCAATTTGTTTTCATTATCATAGCCAATTAAACACAGTAGTAAATGTTTTAATGAAATTAGTTGCCGTTGTTTTTCTGTGCTTGACAAAGTAAGATTTCATACCATCTCGTTGGCCAAGAGTCTTGAATAACAGTGAAAATAATTAGAAAGCTCAATTTACGATTTGTTCAAGTGAATAATGAACAAATGACATGTTGGTATGTCAATAAATGCGCTGCCTTCCCGCTCATCATTTTCATAGATAGATTTTGAAAAAGCTTCATCAAGTGACAGCCATCACTATGGTATCAGAGGATTTGCCAGTTTGGAAGGTTTTGTCTTTTTCAGGGTAGACTAAAACTGCAGCTGTGAGGGTCATTTTCCTGAAAGCTCTGGTGGTTTGTCTAAATTTCAGTTGAAAAAAATCATACCACTGGGACAAATGCCCTCTGTTTTTTTTTCAAAAGTGTAGGAATTTGTGGCAATTGATCTTCTTTTACTTTGAGCAATTTTCATAGGATGTGAAATATTTTCTTTTATTCTTATATTTAATAAAATGATGCCTCATGCTCTATTGTTCATCAATTATTTATTAACTCACACCTGTGGATATAGCTCCTGGGTTATACTCCATTGATAAGGAAGGGATTGTTCAAAAATATGATTTGCAAAAATCCATTAGAGCTATGTTAGAATGAAAAGGTATGGCATCCTTTATTGACCGATTAAATGAAATCTTTGTTTCAAATCAACCATTCAACATTTCATGTTTATCTAATTGTCCCACAATGGATTTCATAGGAGTTGTCTAACTCTGATCAAATAGGATATAATATTAAGGACTATCAAAGTATACCTTTAAGTTTAATTCACTGAGATATTGCTATCACATACCCTAATGGCAACTGATATTTTCCATTAATATATCTTCTTTAATTTTTTATGAATTCCAGAGCATCTTGATAAGGTAGAGGTTACAGAGATAATGCGACTGTCTAGAGTGAAGCCTGCAGTTCCCAGAAACATTATTAAGGGTGTGCCTGACATTTACAGTCACAGTATTGTGGTGCTCCCCATGTATACACTAAAGATCTGTACCTTGAGCATTTAATCCAAATGCAAGATTTGGAGCTTAAAAAAATGCAATTAAATTCTTGACCTTTAAATGCTCTCTTTAAGAGTAAGTAAAGCTATAGACTTGATTTTATTTACCTTATATTTAAGAGAGAGGTAATACTGCTTTCCTGAGAAATACCAGCTAATTATAAAATCTTAGGTCAAGGAAGGGTGGTATTGATTAAGCACCCTGACTTTGCTCAAGAAAATTCTATATAAATGCAATGTATGAATTTTCCTTAGTCTCTAGCCAGTAACCAGGCAAACGCATTCTCCATTTGATAACTGTTTCCTTTTGATTATAACACTGCTAAATACCTATCATCCCCCATGTAGTTAAGTGTAGTTAAGCTGAGTTGTCTTTCCAATACAGTACAATAAAATAAACATTAAATGCCTACTATATGCCAACCATTGTGCTACGTGCCAAGGGTGCAAATAAGAAAAAGATAGTCCCTGTCCTCGAGGATCTTACAATCTAATACAAAACACACTGTCGCCTTTAAAACAGGAAATGACATATATGATGGCATGCAAGATCAAAATTATGTTGGCATTCTACACTGAAACCACCAAGAAAAATTTCACTGGAATAAATGCAAATATAATTTCTTTTTTTTAAAGAATACCATTTATACAACAAGGGATCTTGATAACAATTTTTTTTCTTTTTTTTTTTTTTTTCTTTTTGGAGGGGGAAGGCAGGGCAATTGGGGTTAAGTGACTTGCCCAAAATCACACAGCTAGCAAGTGTTAAGTGTCTGAGGCCAGATTTGAACTCCGGTCCTCCTGACTCCAGGGCTGGTGCTCTATTCACTGTGCCACCTAGCCACCCCTTGATAACAATTTTTATGAAAAAGATATAAGGAAGAGCAATATTTGACCACAAACAAAACAAATCAACAGTGCAACATAGATGTTTGACAAGCGTCCCTATCTTCATCATAGATGTTCATAGAAGTACAAGGTCTAGAGCAAGGATGCTAGTGCTCCCATTTATATTTGACATGCCACACCAAATCTCAAGTATTATGTTCGGTTCTGGGCATCATATTTTAAAATATACATTAGTAAACTAGAATAAGTCTAAGGAAGGGCAACAAGGATAGTGAAGTATATAGATATCTTGTCATATGAGGAATAGTTGAAGGAACTTGGAATGTACATTTATATTGAAGAAAAAGTGTATTGGGGGGAAGAAGAGTGGTAAATATCTCCAGATATTTAAAGGGCTGTTCCTGCAAAAGCAAGTTTATTCTTGCTGCTCCAGGGAGCAGAACAAGGTCAAAGGAAAAATATTAGAGGAAGATAGATTTCATCTTGTGAGGAAAATAATTAGATATCAAAAATGATCATTCATATATACTGGTGTAGTACTTTGTCACTTTCAAAGCCCTTTGTACACATTATCTCACCTAAAAAATGAGCTGTCACAGGACAGAAACTAGGAGATTGGACTAGATTAATTCTGAAGTCCCTTACAACTCTAAGGTTGCATGATTTATACTTTAAGAATTTAAGAGATTCAGTAAAGCAGGCTGCTTCTTCTTACTACCTTTTGTTGCACTGTAGGAATTAGAGATATGCATAATTTTAATGGCAGTTTCTATCACATTGTCACATTTAATTGACAGTTTCTGTCAGGATTCTAAGTCTAGTATGACACATATAAGCTAGATTCATTCAGCGTTGCTGTAACCATTGAAAAAGAGGACAAATTCATTAGGTGTTAAAAGGAAGCCACATAGTCATTTTAAGTAGTAAGTGATGACTGAAGCATTTTATCCTTCCATCATTTTTGAAAATAACTGTGAAGAACTGTTGTTACTGTATGAACATGATTTTCTCACGTCAATTCCTATTTAATCAGAACTATTATGCTGTTTTTGGAATCAGTCTGTTAAATGGAATAAACCAGAAAGGAATAGTATGTCAGGTTCATTACTAGCTACCATTGTAAGCACCATTTCACTGTGGTTCCATTCATTCAGTAAATCAATAAACTAACAAGCATTCATCAAATACCTACTATGAGTCAGGCTTTTGTTCTGCTCTCTGGAGCAATAAGAATAAACTTGACTCTTCAATTACAACCCTTTAAATATTTGGAGACGTTTACCATACCACTCCACCCCATCTCTTCATCAAGATAAATACACAATCCCAGCAAGGTCCTAGGGAATACAACAATGAATGAAACAATCTTTACTGTAAAAGGAGATTGTATTCCAATAGGGAGACAAGTATACTTATAAGTAAATATTGAATAAATATAAATGGATGCAAAGTAGTTCAATTCAAAGTAGTTTGTGAGTGAGGGCACTAGCATTTGAGGATTAGGAAAGGTTTTGTGTTACTTGATGATGATATTTAAGGTACACCTTAAAAAAAGAGGAGAATTCCATAAAGTGGAAGTGAATAATGAGTATGTTCCAGGCACCAGGGACCACCAGTGCAAAGACACTGAGAGGAGAGATGGAGTGTGGTAGAAGAGAGGAGAAATTCCTATTCTGGCCACCTTGCAGAGTACACAAGGGGTAGTGATGTCCAGTGAAGCTGCAAAGTTTGATTGAGGCCAGGTGGCAAAAGGCCTTAACATTAAATAGAGTTTATATTTCATTAAAGAAGAAATTGCAAGCCACTGGAGCGCATTGAGTAGGAAATTGATGTAGTTGGATCTATACTTAAAAATCATTTCTGCAGCAGTGTGGAGAATGTACTAGATTGAAGGGAGGCATAAGGCAAGGAGACCAATCAAGAACTATTTAAGTAATCTAAGTAAGAGGTGATGAGTGCCTGAACTAAGGCAGTGGCTACATGAATGGAGGCAGGGAGGGGTCAAATGGAAAAAAATTGTGTATAGGGTAAAAAGGCAAGATTTGACAACTGATCTTATATATGGGGTTAGGGAGAGTGAGGAATCTAGCATAATGATGAAATTATGAGCCTGGAGGTTGGAAGAAAGCATTTTTAAAGAGGGGTGGCTTTAGGTAGAAAGAGTACATTTTGTCTTGGTCTTGTTTAATTTCAGGTGTTTCTGGAACATATAGTTTGAAATGTCTAAGAAGCAATTGGTGATGCAGGGCTGAAGCTGAGCCTAGGAACCTGTTGTTCTGTCCTTTTGAAGTCACATCTGACTTTTTGTGACTCCATTGGGGTTTTCTTGGCAAACTTACTGGAGTGGTTGGCCATTTTCTCATCCAACTCATTTTACAGATGAGGAAATTGAGGCAAACAGGGTTAAGTGGTTTGCCCAGGTCACAGAACTAGGAAGAGTCTGAGGCCAGATTTGAACTCTAGATGAATATTTCTGACTCCAGGCCCAGCTCACTATACACTGTGCCACCTTGAAAGAGTCTTAGTCAAGATAAATGTAGATCTGCAGTCACCTGTATAGAGATGATAACTAAACCCAGTGGAATTGATGAGGTCATCAAGAGAAGTATAGAAAGAAAAGAGAAGAGGCCTTATGACTGAACCTTGTGGAACATCCACAATTAGGGGGCACGATATGAATAATGATGGAGTAAAAGGAGCCTGAGAGGTAGTCATTCAAGTAGGAGGAAAACCAAAAGAGAAAGAGCAGTGTGACAAAAACCCAGAGAGAAGGGAGTATCAGAAAAAGTGCATGGTCAACAGCATCAAATACAGCTGATCAATCCAGAAGGCCAAGGTATATGAGAAGACTATCAGGCTTGGCAATGAAGAGATTATTGATAACAGTGGAGAGAGGAGTTCATTTGAGTGATGGTATTGGAAGCCAGATTGCAAAGGGTTGAGATGTGAAATGAGAGAGGTGGAACCAGAGAGTATAGAAAATTTTTTCAGAAAGTATTTGGTTGAAAAAGTGAGGGTGGGATGCCAGTTTGAGGGAGTAAGAGGATCTTTGGTTGTTGTTTTTTAAGACAAAGAAGATTTGATCACATTTAAAGAGAGTAGAGAAGAAACCAATAGGCAGTGCTTGGGGCTGAAAGTAATGTTTTATTAGATCTTTTCAAAAATGCTCTAGGGTTCCAGATTTTAAAAAAAATTATTATATTACCCTGACACTTTCTTGTCCATAAATCTTTTTCTGTGTGGTTGGGTGTGTCTGTGGGCATTTGTGACATGCACGTTTTAGTATTTTTATGCTGGGGGTCATTTTTTTTTCAATATTTAAAGTAATGTGTCTTGCTTTAGGGCTAACTCAGTGTCAACTGCTCTGAAGACCTTTTAAAAGCATGTATTGCTTGTATTCCAGTATAGGATATTTTTAACATGAGCAATTAAAGTGCTAAATATTCAACTTGGTTAGTGCCATAGATGCCCATTTCAATCCAAAGAGAAGGAAGAAAGAACCACTAAAGAAAGAAATTCAATCAGCCTCTTCAGGTTTGGTTTTTTAAATGCCTGCAATTGTGCCAGTTCCATTAGAAATTATTTCTTGTCCAAAAAGTAAAGGTAGTTTACTAACTTGAAAGCTCCTTTGTCTTTATTTGTTCCCTTCTCTACCCCCACAAAAATACATGGAGACTGGGGGACAAATTAGGCAGCCTCAAAATGGTGAGAGAGGAAGTGTGCCAGCAAAACCGGAAGGGACAACATTAGGGACAGGGCATGAGAAAAGGAAAGACTGAGATCCTGAGGGTTTTCCCCCCTGGTGGGGGAATAGGAAGGTGTGGAGCTGATTTATTAGCTTCAGATGTTGGGTCTGCTGTTGTGTGGCATGCTGCCTTTGGAATTATTCTTCATTATTTGTAGATCCTATATTCGAGTGTATGCCGCCATGATGGGGGGGGGGGGGGTAGTGGAAAGGGAGGAGGAGAAAATCTGAAACTCAAGGGACTGTGGAACTGAACATTGTAAAATAAACCAATTTAATTTAATTCAAAAAAAAGAAAAGAAAAGAAAAAAATAATCATTCTTCATTCTGCTTGAGAATACAAAGCTCTTTACTTATGATTATCACTTAGGGAATAAATTATTGACCTCACTTTCCCATACCATGATCCTTTATTCCTACTGTCTGAGAGAGTGAATGGACTAATGCCTATTTCCTTTCTCTTATTCACTCCCTATTTCCTCCTAAGTGCTTGCATTTTCTCCTGACACTTAGAAGGAGGTTTAAGAAAAGAAATCCATTATCTTCTAAAATCCAACAGGTGTAATTCCTAAGCATTTCACTTCCCCTTATTTCTACTCTGTAAAATTGTCTTTACTGAAGAGCCACTTTGAAATTCAAGGCCATTCTTATACGGACTAATGCTAAGTGAGAAGAGCAGAACCAGGCAAAACCTGTACACAATCACAGACACATCATACATATGATGACCAACCTTGATAAACTGGACTATCCTCAGCAATGCACAGCTCAAGACAACTCTACAAGCCTCAAGATGGAAGGAGATACCTAAACTCAGAGAAAGATATAGAAAGACTATAGTTTAAATGGAGACTGAAGCAAAACTCGTTATCGTTCTCTTTCATGTCTGGTTTTGCTTTTTTTTTTTTTCTTTTCCCAGTGATCACTCATTG
>CM053586.1:93319953-93357988 GCA_028646515.1 Pseudochirops corinnae
TTTTTTTTGCTTTTTTTGGAGGGGCGAGGGCAAGGCAGTTGGAGTTAATTGCCCAAGATCACACCACTAGTTTTGTTTTAAGTGTCTGAGGTCAGATTTGAACTCAGGTCCTTCTGACTGCAGGGCGGTTTGCTCTATTCACTGTGCCACCTAGCTGCCCCCAAATAGCCACATCTTTATAGAGTAAGGTGGTATTTTTTAATTTTATATCTCACATCCTTTATAATTTTTTGCACATAAATCCTTGTCAGTCTTAGCTGGATCATTTCCCTCTTTATAAATTTATTTTAACCAGTTTTATGTGTATCCAAGGAAGTGCCCTTTAATTCTATATTCTTACAAACTTATGCTACGTAGTTGGCTTTGTAGGTCAGTTTAGGGCAGAGTATTTTCATCCCTACCCTTTTTCCCCAAGATATAGTTAAAATTCTCATAGCATTTTCCTCCTTGTTAAATATAGGAAAGGTACCATATCATTAAATAATATTTCCCTTAAATAAGGTTATTTTTTCGAGGTAAGGGATGGAGAAGAAAGCTGACCTTACCTAGTTCATCTTCATGAATTCATAATCCACCAACCCATTTTGTTTATCTTTTGAACAATAACATTATATGTTAAACTAAAATCCACTCCTAATGTAGTGAGCTCTCTCTGTCTCTGTCTCTGTCTCTTCTCTGTCTCTCTCCCTCTGTCTCCTTCTCTCTCTCCCTCTGTCTGTCTGTCTGTCTCTCTCTCTCTCTTTCTCTTTCCTTCTACCTTTCTCTCACTCTTTCTCTTATTTTCCACTTTTGAACCATAGGAATACCTTAAACTCATTCCATTTTAAGTGATAATTTTCTTTCTTCATATTTAGCCTTGTTTTTTTGAACTAAAATTGTATTCGGTTTTTCTTCTCCATCAGTGAAAATCAGAGATCAATGTACAGAGGACCATATCTCTGACCTTCAGTGTTATGCAATTTATATTACATGTTATACAATTTATGCAATTTATTGTTGTACAATTTATATTACATGTTCCTATTTTAAGTAGTATTTTACACAGTGATGTTTAATCTATTTAAAAATATTCTTCAAAACTTTCTTTAGGATTCCTCTTTTCCTTCCAATTTTGATTATTCTCTTTCAACATCTTCCATTTGTCTTAGGTTCTGTTACCTACCTCCCTCATCTACCTCCTGTACTCCTTATTTCCTATTTATAATTGGACTAAAGTTTCATTGATAGTGAGCCTGTTATTTTTTCCTTTGGCCCTTCCCTCCATTTCTCTAAAAGTTCTTATCCCATCAATTTCTTTCCTCCACTGTAGAGCTCAGATAATGCTATTCCTGTTGAGGTAGATAAACTTATTTTCTTTCTTCATCAAGAGATATATTTTTCCTATGTTTCATACGTTGGATCGCTTGTTCTTCATGTAAAGAAATATATCAGGTGAAAGAAAGCTAGCATTCACAACTGAATCCCAGGCAGTAATAATAGTAATATTCATAAAAATGTTTTAAGGTTTACAATGTATGTTACATCTTTATCATCTCATTTGATCTATTATTATCCCCATTTTGCAGATGAGGAAACTGAGGATGAGAATGGTTAAATAATCTGTCCAGGATCACAAAGATAGTAAATCTCTAAGGTATCATGCTAATTCAGGTCTTCTTGACTCCTGACTCTGGGCATTGTTCCACCTACCTTCCTATTTTAGTTTACCTGTTTTTTTTTTTTCACTTTCTTATAAGCTAGCTCATGAAACTCTCTTGGTAAGGGGTAGGGGAGCAGAATCACCCTTTCTCATCTACTACTTAGTCTGATCTCTACCAACCAAAATTAGATAGGTAGATAGATAGATAGATAGATAGATAGATAGATAGATAGATAGATAGATGCCTACATTAAGACTATGAGAGGAGTAAGAAGAGATAGCAAAGAAGACACAGAAAGAAGTCACAAAGGTACAATGATGGGCAGCTAGGTGGAGCAGTGGTAGAGAGTACAGGACCTGGAGTCAGAAGGACTCACCTTTGTGGGTTCAAATTTTGTTTCTGACACATACTAGCTTTGTGATCTTGGACAAGTCATTTAATCTCTATCTGCCTTATTTTCTTCACATTTAAAAAGAGAAGAACCATGGCAGCTCTACCTCACTGTGTCATAAAAATTAAATGAGAACATCTGTTAAAGAACTTTGTAAACCTTAAAGCTCTAAAAGAATGTGAACTGTTTTATCATCACTTTCATTTTTGTTCCGTTTCTTTTTGAAGTATCTACATATTACCAGATCTTTCTCTGACAGCCCTGGGTAGTTTCCCAACATTAATTTGGGTAAAAGATGCCAATTCCCTTCCAATTGCACCTTTTTTTTTTTTTTTGTAGTTATTACAGAGTAGCAGAAAGGACCTTTGGATATTAAGTCTAGATCTGAATTCAAACCCCACTACTGATACTTACTAGCCATGGGCCATTTGGGAAATAATTTAACCTCTCTTAGCCTTAGTTTCCTCATTTATAAAATGGTAATAATAATAATACCTGCTTCATGGTTTTGTGAAGATAAAATTGGGTAATAAAGTACTTTGTAAACCTTAGTTATTATGTTAGTTATTATTATTATGTTAGTTATGTTAGTTATTATTATTAATGAAGTTATATCAGAATTTCTTTAATCATGACATCCTTTGAGACAGTTTGTATAAATATACAGTATCCTTATTTCCCACAAAGATTGTTTATAATTCTGTTTTTATGGAAAGCTTCCCTGAAATGCTTTACTATTAGGTTTATATGATTTCTTGAGCATACATACATGGCAAAACTTAGACTGTTTCCCTTTCTGGTTATGAACCTTCTTTATCTATTTAAAGAAAAATGCCTTTATTTCTATTTTCTACTTTTTAGAGTTTGATTTCACATTTAATATTATACTGTTAGGAACTCAGAATAAGCTGATGCTTTCCTTGAGACTAATAATGTGCCACAATATCTCTTAAACTAAAGTCACAAGGCTTCCTCTAGATAAGGTTTCAGTCCTGAAGACAATGAACCAATTCTTTACCTAAACTTACTAAATGGAACAACTACAAACTTATTTCAAAAGTTTGGGCCTTCTATTTTCTAGAGCAATATTCTTCAAAAGAAATGTGTTTTTTCTAGTGCCCTGTAGTTTCTGTAAAGCTTCTTTCTTCTGGAGCTTGGAACTGCTACAAATATGTACCTTGGTTTCAGTCCAATCAAATTGGTAACCATGGCCTCCATCTCATGATTTTTTGCTGAGCAATGGCTCTCATGCCTTACAAAATGGTTCCCACAATAATTTATCTTCAGAAATAGTCCTTGAGATGTCCTACTCCCCATACAAAGGCCATCTTGGTTTTCTTGTCTCCTTTCTTCTGTTCCCATCTCCTTCTGTGTTCTTTTACAGAGAACAAAATGAAGAAGCTACCATTCCCCATATCGCTTTTCCTTTTCTTCCTCCCCTTCATTTTTCCCTTCACTTTGACCATATTGCTCCCAATCACCAGCTTCTTCCTGCCTTCATTCCCCTTCAGTTCTCCTCTCTCATGTAGATAATGTTGGTTGCTGCTATGCTTGCTCTGGTAGGTCTCTTTTCTCCATCTGACTCTGTCTGTCATGTCCCTGCTCTTCTCTTTTCCTTCACCTCTCAGTTTGTCTATTTTACTGTAGCTTCTCAGTCACCTTACTGTAGTTTACCATATGTAGCATATGCTGGCCCCTTGAAAATATATGCTACATACACTACCCACTCCCATAGGTGAAACCTATTTATTTTTTACTTTGTACTAGACCTGAAATTTCATCTACTTTGGAAATTCCTGGTGAGAAAACACCCTCTACCAGTTCTAGACATGCCCTGCAACTTGTAGTTCTAGAGAGTGGTCTAGTATTAGAGACAAGGATATGCTGGTAATGTTTAACATCTGGCTTTCTGAGGGAGGGGAGGAAATGTAAGAACAACACCCAACAATCTCCTTTATTGACATTTTCTCCATTACTTTCTTAAGTCTAGACAATCAACAGAACGATAAATCAAGCTCTGATTTGTAGCTGATTTCTGAGGCATAAATGCTCATGCTGAAAATCTATCAGCTCTCAAGAACCCATACAAACTGGATCAAGTATACCTCTGACCAGGATTAAGTGATTTACCCAGAGACACACAATTTGTGTGTGAAAAAGGCAGGGATTGAACACAAGTCTCCCTGACTCCAAACCCTGCTCTTTCTCTGTTTTGGCATACCACCTCTTAAAGCCCATTTGATATTCACAAAAAAATGCAAACAGGTAGTGAAGGTCAGCATTATATTTTCATTTTCTAGATGAGGTAACTGACAACTTTTATTGCCTGAGCAATAGTCTGCAGAACATAAAATTATTTTTAAAACCAACAACAGCAATAGTAGAACTCTCTGTGCCAGGGCCATTTGTTTCTGAACTCCATAAAAAAAAAAAGAACATGAGAACAGGATGTATAATGATTATACAGAATTTCAGAGCTGGTAGTTATTTCAGTAGCCATCTATCTACTCCAGTGCACACCAGGGAAAAAAAATAAAGAAAAGTAAACAAACATTCCCTTTAATATGCCCAACAAATCATCATCCAAATTTGGTACAAAAGTCTCCAGTGATGGGGAAGCCATCCCCTGTCAAGTCACAGCCCATTCCACTTTGGGATGACTAATTGGTAGAAATTTTTCCCAACAAATTTATCTCTCAGAAATCTCTTCCCATTGCTCCTAGTTCTGCCTGCTAAGGCCAAACAAAACAAGCCTAATACTTCTTTCACGAGAAAACATTTCAAGTACTTGAAGATAACTATCCTATTCCCATGCAATGGTTTCTTTTTCAGTCTTCAAATGTAGAATTCCTTAAACTATTTCTCACATGGCATGAATTTGAGACCCCTCACCATGCTAGGTGCCATCCAGTTCATCTTTTTTTAGCATAATAACCAATATTACATAATTAAAATAGCTTGCTTGCATTTATATGGTGCTTTGCAGTTTACCAAGTTCTTTCTTCAAGACAACATCATGAAGTTGATGGTTCAAATATTACTCTCCCCACTTGATAAATTAGGAAACACAGGTGCAGAAAAGAGAATACAGTTAGCACCAAGTACATTAAAGAAAGTTGGGTTTTTTTTCTTCAACAGTTTTGAGAGTTTTCCCCCTTAGTAAGTCTGTGATATCTTTCAGGATGAGATCTATGCTTCCTTGCCCTGTCCCAACACCTTTCTATCTCTTGAGCTCTATAGTCCCATATTTTTGGCTGCTTGCTGTCTATATTCACTTGATTGTCCCATCAGTATCTCAGACTCAACATGCCCAAAACAAAACTCATTATATTTCCCCTTAAACATATACTCTACCTAATTTCCCTTTTTCTGTTGAGGGCATCACCCTTCTTCTCATTATGCAGAATGTTAACTGAGGAATCAGCCTTGATTTTTCACTCCCACTCTCCATCTGATCTGATCAGTTGTCTCTTCCATTCCCTTAATCTCTCTCACATCTTCCCTGTTCTTTCCACTTATCCTATAACCACCCTAGTTCAGCACCTCTTGTTTGTATGATTACAATACCGTATGAACTTTGCTTCTTGCATTCAGTCTTTCCCCTCTCAAGTCTATCCTTCATGCAGCAAAAGTGGTATTCCTAGAACACAAATAGATGAATGTCACTCCTCTGCCTAAGAAGTTTCAGTGGCTTCCCATCGCCTTTAAGTTAAAATACAAACTCCTTTGTTTGGCATCTGAGGCACTTGACAGTTTAATGCCACTCTATCTTCCCTGGCTGATTATATATCACTTTGCAGTCTAGTTAAATTGAGTGTGCCTTCTTGTACATGACATCCCATTTCCCACCTCGTTGGCTTTGCACAGGCTGTTTCCCATACCAGAAATGCCCTCCCTCCTCATCTCTACCTATTGGAACTTCTCATTCCCTTCAAGATTCAGTAAAGTGCTATTTCCTCTAAGAGACCTTTCTTGATTTCCCCAGTTGTTAATGCCTCCCATCACTGTCTATTTAGGAAAATGTATCTCATACTTGTTCATATATGAACATGTTGCATCCCCTAATAGAATATAAGTTTCCTGAGAGCAGGACCCTCTTACTTTTGTTTTGGTATCCTCCGTGACAAATATAGTGCCTGGAATATGTAAGCACTTGATAAATGCTTGTTGATTGATGATATTGGTTGACTTTAATATTTATCTGTTGTTGTAAGCTCCTCCACCACATTTTAGTTTTACATAGTTACAAGAGACAATGATTAGTTAATGTGAGTGGCTATGATTTCTATTTATCATAGGCCTTTCTCTCACTCCATGTTCAGAGCTACAGCTTCCCAAACATTTATTTGCCAAGTAATTGTGCAGACTTCCTTGGCACACAAACAGCATTTTCCTTCACCTCTCCTCCCCCCACTCCTTCCACATCCCTTGAATCAGAGCCTAGCCATGAGGGAAAGGAAATTAGTTTTGCAGGTGTCTTTTTTTTTGGTTGTTCATTTTCATGATTTACATAAAAATGATTCCTATTCCTTTCTCTCTTTTTTAAAACGAGGAGGATAGTGAAGACCTGAAATGCCAGTTGCAGTTTGTCAAGGAAGAAGCTGCTCTGATGCGAAAGAAAATGGCAAAGATTGATAAAGAGAAGGACAGATTTGAACATGAGCTCCAAAAATACAGGTCATTTTATGGAGACCTAGATAGTCCATTGCCCAAAGGAGAAGCTGGAGGACCTCCCACAACGAGGGAGGCTGAGCTCAAGCTTCGTCTGAGGCTGGTGGAAGAAGAAGCCAACATCCTGGGGAGGAAAATAGTGGAACTGGAGGTAGAGAACAGAGGCTTGAAAGCTGAACTTGATGATTTGAGAGGAGATGACTTCAATGGGACAGCTAATCCCCTCATGAGGGAGCAGAGCGAATCCCTCTCTGAGTTAAGGCAACACCTGCAGTTGGTAGAAGATGAGACAGAATTGCTCAGAAGGAACTTGGCTGACCTAGAGGAACAAAACAAAAGGATCACAACAGAGCTGAATAAGTACAAGTACAAGTCTGGGGCCCATGAGAGCTCAAGACACCATGACAATGCCAAGACTGAAGCCCTCCAGGAGGAGCTGAAGGCTGCCCGTATGCAGATCAATGAGCTCAGTGGCAAGGTCATGCAGCTGCAGTATGAGAACCGAGTACTTATGTCCAACATGCAGCGTTATGACTTGGCCTCCCACCTGGGGATTCGGGGTAGCCCCAGGGACAGCGATGCTGAAAGTGATGCTGGAAAGAAGGAAAGTGATGATGATTCCCGTCCCCCACACCGCAAAAGGGAAGGGCCCATTGGTGGAGAGAGCGACTCAGAGGAGGTCCGGAATATCCGATGCCTCACCCCAACCAGATCCTTCTACCCAACCCCGACCACCTGGCAAAAAAACTTCACAGACCGACAGCAAATGAAGGACATCCGCTCAGAAGCAGAGCGTCTGGGAAAGACGATAGACCGGCTGATCTCAGACACTAGTACCATCATCACTGAGGCAAGAATTTATGTGGCCAATGGGGATCTGTTTGGACTGATGGATGAGGAAGATGATGGCAGCAGGATCCGGGAGCATGAACTGCTTTACCGGATAAACGCACAGATGAAGGCATTTCGGAAAGAACTCCAGACTTTCATCGACAGGCTAGAAGTTCCAAAGTCCTCAGATGACAGAAGTGCAGATGAGCCATTGTCTGTTAGTCAGGTACAGTTCCTCCTATTGCATCCTAAGTTGATGAAAAAGTCACTCCCACATAGGTGAGGTCTGTGTATTTAGTCTGTATTTACAGGTTAGTTGGCTTACTGGCTTCCAAGTGAAGTTTGAGAAAGTCCACCAGTTCTTTTGGGGTAATAGCAAATGAGTTTGTTTTTGAAGTACATATAACACACCCAGTCATTTTATGTTCCTCATGCTTGAACTTGATTATTTTCTTAGTAATTGTTTTCTTTACATTTTTACTTAAGAATAAAACTTTAAACTCCAGATTTCTTGATATCTTAAAGCCTGGAATTGGTTATTTCCACCTACCTCTTCATGTTTTCCTAGGTGGTACTGTTTTACAAAATGCCTGACCACAGGCTAAGATACATTCGCTAAGAGCCAGGAGCATAGATTTGTCATTCACACTCCTTAGAAGGTAGAACATGAAAATGAAACACAAAAATTAAAAAATACATTGGGGGAAATAATATGAGGAAGGAATGTCAGTGTCATTTGCACAATTCTGTCCTAGGACAAACTCTGAAGTAGATAGTGCTAAGAGAAAAACAAGTAGGTTTACCTTGCAGATTATATCAACAGTAAAAAAAAATAAACTTCAGGATAAAAAAAAAAACCCAAGATATCACATAACTTTCTGTATAAGGAAAAACTAGCATCTTCCTTCTCTCCCGGTTTCAGAAAAGGGGCTGATGAAGTATTGTTTAGTTCAAAATACTGACCATTTTAAATTCCATCTTGTACACAGAGGCCTACATGCCATGTGTATTAACTACACATTAGCTTTGAGTATAGAACAGAAAGACCTGCATTGTTATATGAGGCCAGTTACACATGATATCATCCTCCCATTTAGTGAAGTCCTTTTTCTCACCTAAGCCATTATACTAAAGTGTTGAAAAGAGATGTGGGATTGATACGCTTTTATCAAGAGATCAGTTAGTCATTGACACATAACTCTGGATTACTTTAATGTTTCCTGTGATAGCTAGAAACAACATGGCCCTATCTGTTATTTTAAATCTTTTCTGGTCATCTTTCTAGGGCAAACTGGGAAGGAGGGAAAAGGAGGGGGAGAGGATTGAGAAATAACGAGCTTAGTGGTAAAACTCAAGAATTTGAAATTGAAAGCTTAAAATCTTCCTCTCCTTTAACATACCAAACATTTGGCTTTGGGTTTCCTTGTAGCACAAATCACAGGTACTGTGAACATATGGCTTGACAAAAATGGTCCTGGGGGGAGGAGGGAGGGTAAAATGTGAGAGAGCGCCTCTCACTGCTAAGTGAGAGAAAGTAGCATGGACAGTGAATTTTCAACTATATTCTCTTTGGGAATATGGGCTAAAACGATGGGATTTTCCCCTCCTTTACTAGAAACAGTATTAAGTTGTTGCTTATTTGATGACAGTTTTTGGATGACGACTAATTATCTCTTCTGTTTGTCTCTATATTTACCTTCCCAGATGTTCCAGCCTATCATTTTACTTATTCTCATTCTTGTATTATTTTCATCACTTTCTTACACAACAATATTTAAACTTGTCTTTCTTTTTACACTGTTTTTTGTACTGTAAGCCTTTCGTCATTTATTGTTCATTGTCGTATTATTTTTCATTTGTTTATTTTGTCCGCCCTCCAAGATAAGAAGTAACAGAAGTATAGTTTCTGTAGTAGCCAATGCTATAAAAACACTGAAGACTGCTTGTTTCTTTAAAAAAAAAAAAAAAGACACACATACACACACAGCCAAAGCAACTGATTGATATAAGAATCCTGTCTACAAGAATATTTCAGGTAAGGAAAAGAGTCAGCATAACTTTCTGTGAATCACCTTAATTCTAGATTTCTTCTTTTAAGTCACTTTTCCTGTAGTCATTCTCACCGTCTTGACCAAGCAATTGTTTGAATTCCTCAGTTGATCCATGTTGTAAGATGACATCTAAAAAGAAAGTGTGGGAGGAGGAAGTGGAGGAGACTAATATGACAATTGTTCTAACTGGCCACATAAATGTAGATAGTCTTTTAAAAAAAAAAAAGTATATTTGAAAAATTGAAACAACTTTATTTACATTTCCCAACAATGATAGTCCATTTGAACATTCAATCTAATCCTATTATTAAGAGTCTGCTATGTGCAAGGCACTTGGGGGGAAAATCCTCTTTACATTATGCCTATTGAGCCTCACGACAATTCCTGTGAAGAATGAAGTATTATCCCCACTTTTGTGGATTAGAAAAATGAGACTTTAAGAAGTTTTGTGATTTCTCCATGGTCACACAGCTCACGAGTATCAGAGGCAGGACTTAAACCATATCTTCCTGACTCCAGTTCCAACAATCTATCCACAGCCATTCAAGGCAGTATCCTTGGAAATGGGATGACTAGACATGGTTTGGACCATGGTGGTATCTAGAAATAGAGACCATATTTTGGAAAGATGTGCTGTTGTAATAGAAAACTGGGGAGTAATTTAGTACATTTAGAAAAGCACCTATTATTACAGTGCTTCCTTGAACTAGGTCAGACAAATTCAACAGCTGCTGTCTTCTGTCACATCTTGAGCTCTCAGTTCCTAGTCTAGTGTGTAAGATATTTTTTCCCAATATATTTAGAGTCCAGTTCTCTGTAACTGATCCTTACAACAAATCTTCTCCGAAAAAGGAAGACTAACCCCTTATTTATTTGATTTTGATTTTCCTAAAAGGTTTGCCACTGGTTCCACATTTTCAATTCAATTCAATGAGCATTAACTAAACACAGACTACATAACAGACGCTAAGCTAGATGCTGGGAATATGATGACAAAAATTTGAAAAAAGATATAATACTCACTGTATTGTGTGAAGAAACCCTCCCTAAGAGACTGGCAACAGCTTCTGCAACTGAACCTTCAAGCCCTTCTCCGGTCTTTCTTCCCTCTCTCCTCTTCTCTGGAGGTGGAACATACTCCCTAACAATATCCATAAAGGACCCTTCCTTATCAGTGAACTTAAACTGGCTTTACCTTTCAATAGTGTTTAGATCTGATCATATATTGTTAGAATCGGAAGAGGTCGTGGCAGTGGAGTATTGTGATTTTCCTTACTCAGAGTTATTCTGTTCTCCAGTCATTAGAATGGACTGTTTTTGTTTTTCTGTTTCCAATGTCTTCTTAAATCATCCACCATTTCCAATTCCATTTCCTGGAGCTTAGTTTTCAGTTTGGTCCAATTAACAATTACATCCATCAGCCTCCACCCACTTCTCTACATTCTCATGTTTTTTGACTCATACTCCTACTCATTCCCTCAAAGTGGGCCCCTTCTGGTGTCCTCTCACAACTTGATAATATTTCAATTAAAAAAAAATATATGGGTATTTGCACAGTTTCTACCCACAGTAATAAGTCTTTAAATGCATATTCACATTTCCAGTATTTCATAACATAGAAGTCATTTTCTAGCATTTCCTCAAGCTCTAACCAATACGGATAGACTTCTGTGGACCAAGTGAGCTAGTGTCTCTCTAGTGAATTGATTTTCAGCATTTGCAGATCCAGTAATCTCCAGGAATGTTTCCAGATATTTATTTAAGTTATGAGTTCATTAGAACTAGTGGTAATTTGTAGGGGCTGAATAAAATCTTAGTCAAGTATAAGAATGGTGTGTTTTAGGCCCAAAAGCAAAGAGCGTTTAATTGTGAGTCTTAATAGACTCGCTACCCTAAAAAGATGTGAATGCCCTAGAGCCAAATCTGTTTATAAACTTGGAAACTGAGTGAACTTTTGATGTAATTTGTCAGAATGCAGCATCACTTTGTCTTGACTGTTTCTTTTAGTCAGAGAGCCAGAGGCCACAAACTGAGATTTATAAAATGTACAGCTGAATTGAGACAAGTCCTTTATACACTCAACTCAAGTGGATTGCTTAGATTTCTTTTTCTACTCTCCTTGATCCCAAACCAAGGTCACAATCTACTCTCCAAAACAAATTCTAGGTTGCGGATTCTTGAATATACCACTGGAATAGTATGTATCCAAGAGTAGCATTTGGCCCTGATGCTAAAAGAGAATTTCTGGGGACAGAAATTGGCTTTAAAATTTTTAAAATACTATTAGATCTGACTATTCTCATTTTTTGTACATATCTGCTGATGAAAAGCTGTTACTAATTTCAAAGGCATTTGTGTTCATGTGTATGCTGAAATGCCTGGCTTGGAAGATGTGACATTCACTTGCAACTGCACATGAATATTTTGGAATAAGAAATTGGCTACATCCTTTCTTCTGATTATTTAAATTTTTCTGGATCATGAAGACTGATGGAGGCAAATAGATGGCATAGTGGATAGAGTATTGGAGTAAGGGAGTGTGAGTTTCAGTCCTGCTGCAGACACTAGAGATGTGATCCTGGGCAAGTGTCCAAAACTCAGCCTCAATTTCTTTATCTGTGAAATAGGAATAATAATAACAGTACCTACCTCCTAGGATTCCTGTGGAGGTCAAAGTAATATAATCTGTGTGCAAAGTTCTTTGCAAATCTTAAAGTACTTAAAGTAACATCTTAAGGAGATGTTAACTGCTATCATCATCACTATCATTAGCTCCAGAAAGAGTCCTTCTCTACTGCCACATTATGGTGTGGAAAGGCTGGAGAGGCTTTCAGTCCAGGCCCAATAACAATCTACATGTCTGAAGATGAGCCTAGCAACCTATGAAGAGCTTCATCACTAGATAATTATGCAATAATGGATGATGAAATTTTTGAAAATGATAAAGGAATATATAATATAGCAAGTATATGTCCAACCAAAAAGACCTCATTACATAGTAGTTAGAGGGTTGGTTTTCTTAGAGTTAAGAAGATACCGTCCAAGGTCTTCTCCTGACACATACTGGCTACAGGACTCTAGGTAGCTTGTCAGTGCCTCGGGTGCCTACTGAAGACTATAAATTACTAATGCATTGGCAATGGGTGGGTGGGCATTGGAAGAGGGAATTTAAACATGGGCAGTTTCCCACAATAATGAAATCACAGGTCATAACCAAAACATAGCAAACCAAAAAAAATTCTCAAGGAAGAAAAGGAAAATGATTTTTCTGATGGGATCTAGTCATGTACAGTGAGTTGAGCACGGTCATACAAATGTAAACACTCATCTAAAGGTAAATTGAAAGACGAGGCAGACACAAAGCCATGGGCATAAATGCATTAAAGGTAAGTACAAGAGCTACTAAGGACAGCAGTCGTCATTTGATACAGACACTCTGACTTTAAATCTAGCGCTCTGTGTCAGAGATCCCTGGGAGGTAAACACACACCAGGCTCATGGGACTGTAGATCTATAGCTAGAAGGGACTTTGCTACTCAGTCACTGTCAGTTGTGTCTGACTCTTCATGACCCCATTTGGGGTTTTTTTTGGCAAAGATACTGGAATGATTTGCCATCTCCTTCAGAGAAGGAAACTGAGGCAAACAGTCAAATGACTTGCACAGGATCACACAACTGGGTGAGGCCAGATTTAAACTCAGGAAGATGAGTCTTCTTGAATCCAGGCCCAGCCCTGTATCCACTATAGCGCCACCTAGCCACCACAGAAGAGACGTTAGAAGCCATCTAGTCATGGGTGAGAATTAGAAGCCATAGAATCCAACCCTACAGTTTTACAGATTAAGAAACTGGAGTTCAGAGAACTGGAGTTAAGTGACTTGCTCAAGGCCACAGGCCACCTAGTGGCAGAGTAGAATTTGAACCTGGGTCCTCCAACACAAAATCCATTGCTGCCTCTCTTCTTCAAGTCTTTTCTTATTTAGCTGAATCATGCTGGCATCTTGACCACAGTCCAGAACATCAATATATTTCAGGAAGCTTTAAACTATTCCCATATCCCTCTTTCTTCTCTCTCCCCACTTCCTAGCAGTGGAGCTAATACAATGGAGTCTACTGTTCCTTCCCTGCTGCCTCCACACGTCCATGTCTCCCCTTCCCTCAAAAGACCCTCACTTCATCCATCTATCCCTAGTAGCCATAATCTCCTGTTTGTGGCTGAGCTCCTTGAGAAGACTATTGACAATAAATGCGTATACTTTCCTTCCTCAAAGTCTCTTCTTCTTCTTCTTTTCTTTTTGGAGGGGAGGGCAGGGCAATTGGGGTTAAGTGACTTGCCCAAGGTCACACAGCTAGTTTTGTGTTAAGTGTCTGAGGCTGGATTTGAACTCAGGTCCTCCTGACTCCAGGGCTGGTGCTCTATTCACTGTGCCACCTAGCGGCCCCCAAACTCTCTTCTTAACTCTCTATAGTCTGGCTTCCATCATCACTATTCAACCAAAACTGTTCTCTCCAAAGTCACTAAATATCTGAATTGACAAATCTAATGCCTTTTCTCAAACCTCATCCTTCTTGACCTGTCTGCAGCCTTTCACATTATTGATCATCCTTTTCTTGATATACTCTTCTCTCTGGGTTTTCAGGACACCCCTCTTTCTTGGTTCTCTTCCTACCTATCTGAACATTCCTTCTCAATCTTCTTTGCTGGAAATTCATGTTGGTCATGCCTCTTAACTGTGGATATCCCACAGGGCTCTACCCTGGGCCCTTTTCTCTTCTCCCTTTATACTATTTCATTTAGTGATCTCATTAGCTCCCATGGATGCAATGGTCAGTTCTATGTGGATCATTCTCAAATCTACTTATCCAGCCTAACCTCTCTTCTGACCTCTAGTTTTACATTTCCAACTGCATGTTGCACATCTCCAACAAGATGTCCTGTAGATGTCTTAAACTTGGCATGTCCAAAACCGAAATCGTTATCTCCCCTCCCCCCAAAAAACTTTCCACCTTTATAACTTCTCTATGACTACTGAGGTTACCACAATCTTCCCAGTCACCCAGACTCACAACTTAAGTGACATCCTTGACTCCTCACAATCATCCTTCTTCCCATCCAATCTATTGCTAAGGCTTGTTGATCTTACCTTGGTAACATTTTTCAAGTCAACCCCCTCTTCCTCTGACCCTGCCACTGCCATTGTGTAAGTCTGCAGCACTTTATACCTGGGCTAGTGCTCCCTGAGGCCATCACCCCTGCCCTAGACATTGTCTCCTCTTTTCCCCATCTGGACTCTCTGGTGAACTAGTTCAACAGTTCTACACTGTCCCCTTGAGTCCCTGATACCCTTAACATATTGCTGATTGTGCCCTGCCAAGTCACAGCCTTGGATCACTCCCATCATCTGCTGTCTTTGTTTTTATTCACATGCAGCTGGATGAAAGTGGAGAAAATCATGCCATTGTTCTGATTGGATCCAGTAGAAATTTATATTTCACAACCTCAATTGAGCCCTCACTACTGCTAGGCAATCATTCTACAATTCCCTTTTCAATTCTCTATCCCACTCTTCACAGTAGCTCTTTGAAACCTTTTCATCTGTCCTCAAACCTCCCAAGCAAGGCTCCCTCTCCCCAACCCTTTCAGCTGAGAACTTTGATCTCATATTTTAAAGAAGGAATTGAGGTCATCGGCCAGGAACTCCCCCTTCTTCCTTCCTCTTCATCTCCCATTATTCAGATGCTTTCTGCCACTGTCTCTTCCACTCCATCTCATACAAAGAGGTGGCTCTACTCCTTGTCAAGGCAAACCCCTCTACCTGCACAAGTGATCCCATTCCATCCTGCCTCCTATAACAAACTGTCCCATCTATCATCCCCACTCTCTCATTTATCTCATTCGATCTATTATTCCCGTTTTGCCGATGAAGAAAGTGAAGATGAGTGGCTAAATGACTTGCCCAGGATCACAAAGGTAGTAAATATCTAAGGCACGATGCTAATTCAGGTCTTCCTGGCTTCATAGCCAATACTCATTGGGGAAAAAAAAAAAAGTCATTTTACTGTTTACAGGCTCCTCTACTTAAAAACATGCCTATGTCTCTCCCATATTAAAAAAAAACCCTCACTTGATCTTTCCATTTCTACCTTCACCCTGAATCTTTTTTGTCATTTCTGGCAAAACTCCCTAATAAGGTTACCTATAATAGATGCCTCTACTTCCTCTCCTCTTACTCTCTTCTTAACCTCCTACAATCTAGCTTCTGACCTCATCATTCTGTCAAAACTTCTACCTTCAAAATTACCAGTGATCTCCCCATTTCTAATCCAGTGGCCTTTTCTCACTCCTCATACTTGACCTCCCAGCAGCCTTTGACATTATTGATCATCTTCTCCTTGACACCCTCTTCTCTCTAGGTTTTCAGAATACTCCTCCTGGTTCTCCTCCTTACCTATCTGACCATTCCTCCTCCAAGTCTTTTGCTACATCTTCATTCAGTTCACATACACTTACTGTGGCTGTCCCACAGAACTATCCTGGGCTTTCTTCTCTTTTCCCACCATACTCCTTCACTTGGTGAGCTCATCAGCTCCCATGAATTTAATTGTCACCTCAATGCTGATGATTCTCAAAACCACCTGTTCACCCTTAACATCTCTGGGCTCTTGAGTCTCACATCTACAATTGTCTTTCAGACATCTTAAACTGGATATCCAGTAGACATCTTAAACTCAACATGCCCAAAATTGAACTCATTATCTTTCCCCCTAAACCCTAACCTCTTCCAGATTTCCTTATTAATGTCAAGTCACTAACATCCTTCTGGGCCTCCAAGTTTACAATCTAGGTGACATCCTGGATTCATCACTCTCTCTCACCATGCCCCCCCCCAATATCCAATCTATTGCCAATCGATTGATTGGTTTCAGCTTTGCTTGATTGATTGGTTTCATCTTTACAACATATATTGAATACTCCCCCTTCTCTCCTTTGATACTGATATTCTGTGGGCCCTTATTACCTCAGGCCTAGACTACTGAAATGGCCTGTTGGTTGGTCTACTTGCCAACAGTCTCTCTCCACTCTAGTTATCTTCCATTCAGCAACCAACATAATTTCTCTGACATATAATTCTGACCATATCACCCTGCCTCCACCTTACACTCAATAAAACCTGGCAGCTCCCTATCACCTCCAGGATCAAATATAAACATCTTGGTTTAGAGTTCCAAGTCTTTTATAACCTAGTGCCCCTTCTCTACCACTACCATACACACACACACACACACACACACACACACACACACACACACGCTCGCTTTGATCCAGTAATCTCCTTGTTGTTTTATGAATAAGACATTCCATCTTTCAGCTCTGAGAATTTTCTGGCTGTCTCCTGTGCCTGGGATGCTCTCCCTCCCTTCTGCCTTCTGGTTTCTCTGGCTTCCTTCACATCTCAGCTAGAATTCTACCTTCTACTGGAAGTCTTTCCCAATCCCCCTTAATTTTAGCACAATCCTTCCATGAATTATTTCTGAGTTATCTTGTACATAGCTTCTTTGTAGATATTTGTGTGCTTGTTGTCAGCCTTGTTAGATTATGAGCTCCTTGAAGGAAGGGGCTGTCTTGTACTCTTCTTTCTATCCCCAGTGCTTAGCACAGAGCTTGGCAGGTAGTAGGCACTTTATGAATGCTAACCAAACAACTCACTGACTATCCAGTAGCCCACTAATTGGTCTTGCCACGAGTCTCTCCTTAACTCAAGTCCATTCTTCACTCAGCTTTCAAAATGACAGATGTGAACATCTTCCAATTCTTTCCTCTGCCCCACCCCAACTCTAACTCCAATGGTTCCCTGTTACTTCCAAGATCAAATATAAAATCCTCTGTTTGGCATTCAATACACTTCATAATCTGTCTCTTTCCTGCCCCATCTTTCCAGTCTTCTTATACACTACATCCCTCCATATCCTCTGTAATTGACTGAGAGCAGCCTCTTGCTATTCCTTGAACAAAAAATACTCCATCTCTACTTCAGACAGGCTGTCTCTCATGCCTAGAATTTTCTTTCCCTTCATCTCTTCCCGTAAGCTTCCTTCAAGTTCCAGCTAAAATATCACATTTTACAGGAAGCCTTTACCAATCTTTCTTAAGTCTAATGCCTACCCTCTGTTGATTATTTCCAATTTATCCTATATAGGACATTTTTGTCCATAGTTGTTTGCAAGTTGTTTATTCCATTAAACTGTGAGCTCCTTACATGTAGGAACTGCCTCTTGCTTTTCTTTGTGTTCCCAGTGTGCAGCAGAGGACCTAGCACATAGTAGGCACTTAATGAATGTTTATTGACTAACTGACTGGAGATGAGGAAGGGACTGTTTCCAAGTAGTTAGAGTCTCTGGAGATATTCAGAGCAGTAGGGAATTTATTCCTCCCCTCTTTTCTCAGGGTGGATTTTTCCAACACAACTCCTCAGAATCTCCAGTGACAGCATGTGTGGGTAACACGTGACTCTATCACCCAGAGAAACCTGTTCCCATCAAACTCTTCCCACTTGCTGCTCGTGGTGACAACAGCATGCCTGGGAGGAGGAAGTTGACTCTCTAACCACCCCCTTTCCTTTCAACTTCTGTTTCTGCCTCCTACTTAATTACATGCTCCTCCCATGTGGCCATTCTAGAATGTATCTCTTCCTTAGCTCACGTAATAGAATTAGGGAAAGCAGTACCCAAGGACAGTGTTGTAACTGCCTTTCTTTGTCCCCAAAAAGGCTCTCCATAATACAGAAATTCTTTCTTTCCCTTCTCCCCAGTCCTATTGGATAAATGCATGAATCTGGAAAATAACGTTACATAAAATCATAAATGAGAAATTTCCAGGTTTTCTCCTGCTAGGAGAATAATATTCCTGGAAACATTTCCCTTTCTGGAGAAAACCATCAGATAGCACCTTTTAAATTGTGCCATTTAAAAATAGCATCCCAATGAGAAAATCCCTCTTTCTGAAACATATGACACATGCATGGACTTTGGTACAGAATACAGGTGGTTGGTGATCTGGCTTAGATAAAAGGAATTTGTCTGGTTATTTTTAAGCCAAACTGACTCAAACTTGTAAAACAAAGAAAACTTCAGAGCAGGGGCTGGAATGTGAGTTGGCGGGCAGTCCCTAGCCCTCACTTTTCTTCAAGGAGTGGAGTGGGATGGGGTTGTTTAAGCAGCTGCCAGCTAACAATGGCATGCCAGCATAGGGCTTAGCTTTAACTCTACATTTTAAAAAATGTTTATAGCTGTATTCTCCCAAAATTACCCTTCACTTTAGACTCCAGATTCATTCTTTAGACTACATATCCTCATTACATGGCATAAAATTTTTAGGATTTGTTTTTTGGGTGGAGAAACAGAAGGAATAGTGGAGTTGGTAGAAAGATAAAAAAATTTGAATATTAATTACATTTTGGAAGGCTAATAACACAAAAGGCAGATTTGGTATAAATATAGCTGCTAATAGTCAAGGCTTGGTAAACTTACTGATTCTACTGGAAAATGTTAGAGATTATTGCTTATTCCTCTTTGTATGTCCTTCTGGTCATATGTAATCATGTCTTGTATAGTAGAATATAGTATATAGTAGATTATAAATGTTTAGTAGTAAATAAGTGTTTGAGGGAAGGAATGAAGGAAGAAAACAGGATGAGGCAGTAGAAAAGAATACTTGTGATCAGGTTCTATTATATTGTTTAATTGTACCTCAATTCCCTTGTCTGTAAAGAGAAGGGATTTAAAGTATTGGCCTAAGTGATCTCTTCCATCTGTGATTCTATGGGAAGGAAGAAAGAACAGCAGGTGGGCTACATTAAGTTCAGGAAAAAAAATCCATATTGAGGCTAAATGATGAAACTAATATTCCTTACATGAGCCACTTCTTCCTAAGTACCATCTTCAGTGACATGTACCATGACAGGTACAGAAATGTGTCCTGCCCTATGAGGAGAAATATGATAGGAGTATCTCATCGAAGCCTCTTGGCAGAGAATTTTATGGTATGCAAATAAACCCATTCCCCGGGTCTGCCTATATGCCCGAGCAATAGTAAAAAGTGTGGTAAAGCTCTAAATAACTCCAAAATATATTCATAGCTTTTTTTTTTATCAGTTGGGGTCCTTTGGTTCACAAAAATGAAAGATGTATGAATACAGAAAGACGTATCATTTCTGAATAAGGACATTATCCTTGACAAACAGCTTAAACACTAGGATGACTTAAGAAGGAAACTGTGGAATCACCTTCTCCAGATAATATGGGGTGTGGGTGGTTTAAAGAATAAAAGAGTTATTCTCCTTGAAGGTGGGCAAGAGACCATAGAATTCTCTGCATGGAATTTCATGTGAATTACTAGAGCTCCTTTATTATAATATTAGTTCTCTGAGAGTAGAGGCCATTTGTTAAGCATATTTATACATGTATATAATATACACACATACATAAATATATATATGGTTTTTTTTCATCCTCATGACAAACCTGTGAGATGAGTGCTATTAATATTCCCATTTTACAGATGAGGCTGAGCAACCTTGGCAAGGTAACTTGTCCAGGGTCACATAGCTAGTAAAGTGTCTGAGGCAATATTCAAAGTCAAGTTTTTCTGACTCCAAATATAACACTTTATCAAATGTACCACTTGACTGCATCCAACTACCATTTCTTTCATAGTCAAAAGAACTTGCCTTACAACATTCTTATAGGCTTTTGAATGAATGGTGAAATGTGCCTGCCTTATTATTATAGAACAATATGAGTGAAGGATCTTGAGAAATCCATCCACCATGCTTGTACCCAAACTATCCCAATGAGTTAGTAGCTGAACTTTTTTTTTCTTCCGAACTTTTCAGAGGAGATTATATAACTTGTGCTGCATTGTGCAGCCTCATAGCAATTATAGTCAGAAAATTTAAATTAGTGAGAGCCCTTTCCTTTTATCTAACTCTATTCCTTTTTTTTTCCATTGAAAGCAATTACAAGCTCCATGTTCTCAGTACATATTTAAAGTATTGCCATTCAGCTTAGGCTTCTCTTGGCTGTAGTTTTTCCTTAGGACACTTTTCCAAATTTTTCATATTTTGGAATTATTTTATGAACATTTTCTCAGTTCTTCTCATCATATTTCATTGGGGGAAACCTAGAAGATAGTATATTCTCACATGAAAAAACAACAGATGAGAGAAAACCAACTGAATTGTCCAATCAATAGTGTAGGAGCAGTTTGGAAGCACATGTAATATTAATTTCTCCCTAACACTTAGCTCTTAAAAAGGTTTATGAATTTTAAGCCATTTCCTATATTCTACCAACAATTCAAACCCCTGTTAAGGGAGAACTTAATAAAGAAGGATAGTTTACCTTATACTGTTTATACTTTTTAATGAAAGATCAGAAGAAATTTGCACATCCTAATTTGACACAAAATTGTTCAGAAAAAAAATTAGCCTTTTGATTATGACAAAGCATTATTCATTTAGTCCTGTGGGGATGAGAAGCAATAGAGTGTCCTAAAAAGCACACTAGGATGGGAATCAGGGAAACCTAGGTTTTCATCCCAACTCTACTACCAACTAGTTGTGTGACCTTGGATGAGGCAAAATTTCCTCATCTATAAAGTGAGGAGGAATAGCAGATGAAATAAACTTCCATCCTTTGGGTAGAGATATGGGGGAACTATAGATGGAAAATGTTGCTTATCATTTTGATTAGTTGCTTTTTTCTGTTACAAGAGAGGGTTCAATTAAGGTTAAGGAGAGGTATTTCAGGAAAGGCATTAAAAATACTATTTTAATAAGTAGGAGAGTTGTACTGAGTGTGAACTTTAAGTTCCCTCTCAGCTCTAAAGATCAATGATTTTGTGATATTCTGAAGCTTGCCTATTTCAAGCAAAGCTACGCATTTTGGAGGTCATAGCACAAGTGCATTGTTATACATGCTTTTTTTTCAAATTTTTATTAAAGTGGCTCTCCTTTGCTTAGAGTATGCAAATGCCTTCACAGATGAATTTAGTCACCTCTTTGGGCACTGAATCCTAGAGACAGAAGACAGAATCATTTAAATGATACTACTGCTTACATCCCTTGGGTTCACATAGAATTGATTGCTCCAATTCTCAGAAATGGAATTGGATCCTTATATGTCACTATTGTGATAAATATATAAGTTAAGCCTAACTCATGGTGGAGTGCCAGAGTCAATTCCTGAGAGTAATGTTCAAAGCTATAGCAGTGTAGAGAAAACAATGTAAAAATGCTATTCGATATTCAATCTAGTTCTCCAGCTTGCAGATGGAAGATCTGGCTGTAGGAGACAAGCAGATTTATAAGTGGATGTATTTATATATTCCGATAGGAAACTCATTTGTTTTAAAAGTTCTCAAAGATCAATCAACAAAAAATTTTGAATGCTTGCTGTATATAAGGCATTGTACAAAGTGCTGTAACTTCTCTTAAAATCTTAAAAACAGTTCTCTATGTTGGGAAAGGAGTCCAGAGACAGTGCTAAGCAATGGAAATGAAAGGCACAAATCCATATCTCTGACAGATTATAGTAGGGAATTGTAAGACATGATTTAATCCTGCTTTTACATATGACTTCCTCCAGATCCACTGAAATAACTATTGTTCTTGTTTCTATAGAGAAAAAAACAGAATAAAATTATATAATCCAAATTTGGTGAAGACATCAGAATCTATGTCAGGTCTCAAAGACTAGTATAGTCCTAGGGCTTTGTTGAAGTATTGGGGAAATATGGAAATCTTTAGGCTGTTCCATCTCTTTCCTGCAGTGACCTGGACCAGTTTGTATAAATTGGGCAGAGGCATGTTCATAATGGACTGTGTGAATACAGGTGGTTTAAATACCTAGTCTCGGGTTTAATAGATTTGAAGTGAAGAGTCTTTGCACCAAGATATTGTGTCCCTGTAACTATCTTCAAGGTGTATGTAATGGAATGCAGCTATTTGTCTGAAGTTATTTAACATTGTCAAGAAGAGTAATGGACTCCAGTCTAATCTTCTAGGATGAAGGAGGACAAGTGGAGAAGAAAAAAGTTCACAAAAGTTTCCCAGGCCAGGAGTTTTGCTATATATAGCATCTTGATGTTACTGGTACATTATTACTATTATTAAACTAATAGTTAACATTCATATGACTCTTTAAGGTTGGCAAAGCATATATATATATTTGATTTATACAATAGATTTATGAAGTATAAGCTAATATTATTCCCACTTTACAGATAAGGTAACTGAGGCTGAGAGAGGTTGAATGACTTGCCCAGGGTCACACAGGTAGTGAATGTCTGTCAAAGTATTTGAAATCAGGTCTCTTAATTCTAACTCAAGCTCTCTAATCACAATGACAGCTAACTGCCTAGTTGTATCCATATCAAAATTATTTAAGTTACTTTTGGAATAAAATGTCACCTCCTTCCTCCTATATGGACATAGCTTCACACCAGAGCCAGTACTAGAATATACCCCATTGGGCACTTACCTAATGAGCTATGGGGTGACCTGCAACTATTTGACTCTTAAAAGGTGGAAAATGATACATTAGTAGCCTGATGCTCCCTAGAAACTGCCTGGTACTTTGAAAATCAGACTGTACTGCTTTTTAGAATTGATCCAATCAAGGCAGTCCTATGCAAAAATAATAAATTAGGCTATTTTTTTTCCATTTGGTCCTTTTAATTCTTTTTCTTTCTTCATCTTGAAAATCTGACTCCTCCCATTGTGCCATGCTTCCTCATACTTCCCCAAATAGCAAGGCCCTGATATTGCCCCTTGTCAGCCCAGAGTCCAACCATTTAAGTAATTTCTCATGGTTTGCAGGGTTCCATACTCTAGATAAGGAACATGACCCTTCCTCATCAAAATCTACTTGTCCTATGTTGCTTGCCTGGTCTGAGATAGCAGAAGTTCAAAATCATAATGTTTTAGAGTTGTAAGGACTAGTCAATAAAATAATCTAAGTGGAGGTATTAATGGGTAATGCATAATTTAACTACATTTGTAAATATTTTGTGTTTCCTTAACTGTCTACATGTATGACCACTCTGTCCCAGTCACTTCTCTCCCTATCACACACACACACACACACACACACACACACACACACACACACAGTAAAATATAAGCTTTTTTCATATGTATATTTCCTGTACTTTGTAAGTAGTTCAGGCTTAATAAATGTCTGGGATGTTCAATTGATCCAGGGACTCCTCATGAGACAGTGCAGTAACCTAAAGGAAGGACATTTCTAAGGGGAGCCAGGCTGATGGACAAAATACAGGGGAACGCCACTCAAATCACACCCTACAAGTGACCACTATATCTAGGTCAAAGGCCCAGCTCTAAATCCAAACCTAGAGAAAGCAAATTTTCTCTCCGTTGGTTCTGTAATATAAATCCAAGGAGATAGGCTGCAGAAACAGGGACTCAAGGCGCCCTCTGGTGGTAGATGACCTTCTCTGCTCACTGAGCAAGTGGATCATCCTTATTTAAATTGCACAAGGTTTCCCAGGTAATGAATTTGGAAATGTTATATTTAGATCTTAGTCACAAAAATTTTTTAAAAATCAAACTAGTTACTTAGTAGATTCCCTTCCTAAAATGATTTTTCTCTGTTTCTGCAAAGTAAACACAGAGAAATATTTGGAGAAGAGAGGATAGTTGGAAACTTACCAAAGAGGAAATATTTCTGTCATCTGGAAACATCTGTACAAAAATCCCAGATATTAAATATGCTCAGCAAGGAAGTGTCACAAGTCTTCAAAACTAGAAGTAGAGCATTCCTATGAAGTTGGGGATAGGTCCATAGCAAAGAAGGAAAGAGCATACTGGCTGAAATATGGCAATCCATGAGTGAAATGGTCATGATCAAATCTACATGTGTCTCCCACAGTTAATTGCACAGAAATGAAGAATAGAGTCTGGTCATCAAATTTTTATTTCTTCTGTTACTTACAGAGGATTCAAGTAAGAGAAGACCAAATTTCATCCCACTTGCCTTTGGTATGATCAAATTTTGTGTGATACTATGCCAAAATCCAGGAGAAGGCAGCCAGAATTCCATTCTCTGACTATGTATTTGATACTGGACTGTCACCTCATAGTGATTGGTCATAGAACCACAGAACTTTGGAGTCAACCCATAATGTAGCTGATATAAAGGAACAAATATTAAATCAGGTGAACCCCTAAAAAGGAGGAAACTGCCCAGGAAAGTAGGATACAATTTTAGGGCAATGCTGAAGAAATGAGATAATATTATTTAAATAATTTAGAAAGAATAAAACATTCTCTAGATGTGAAAAAAGTTCTGGGGTTATGCTTCTGGAATTGGACATGATTGTAGGCCTAGAAGTGATTTCAACCATGTCACCTATAAAAGCCACCAGACAGGGCATGATTTGAAAGGTTTCTATGGCATAAGACAATTTTGTTTTTTTGAAGACCATTAATTTTCCACCTACAGACACTTGAAAAACAATCTCCATTTTAATAGGATGGTTGCAAACAGATGTGGGGAGAAAGGGACTAGAAAAGTATTTGTGTATGGTAAGAAATATGATGCTGTCATGTTATGCCATTAAAATTCTAATATCACCGAAATTAATAGAACCTTGGCTGACTGTGCAAGAGGATCCAATAAATAATTTCCTAGTGATGTTTTTGTATCTCCCTCTAGGGTAATGATTAATTACATTCAATCTATAGTGCTACTGGAAAGGTTGTTGCCATCATTCCTTCATACTTTTCAACTACAAACTTCAGATCTTTCCATTTCTGCCTTGTGATCTAGCATTTCTACAGTTCGTACTATCCTAACATGCAGATATATATTTTTCTAAGGACTCTTCACAATATCCACAGGTAGGCTAACACATTATTAGAGGATAAGTAAATGCCCCCAACAATGAGATCACAGATCCGTGAAATCATTGAAGTGATGCCTATGTTACCCACTTTACTCAAACAGGTAAATAAGATGATATAAAGCTCCTTATAACTAGAATGTAGTATATAAATATAAAGCATAGTAACTATTTCTTCATTGATGTCCTATTTCAATTCCTTATTGGTGCATGGAGGTGGCTCATGTATTCTTAAAGACTGTGCCAGTGTAGTTCAAGCCCTGGCATATTGTACCAATCTAGAGATACATCAAGTAGTGGCCTAGACCTAGTAACAGACAGCTAGATGGCCTTTGTACAAAGCATCTTTAGCACATAACCAGAAGGCTGGTCACCGAGTATTTACTTTTTTCAGTTACAGCAACTCATGAAGGCTAAAATATAGAAGGGTTTCATCATATCCACACCAAAACTCACATATCCTTGAAGTGTGTGAAGGGATGAAGGTGTGTGTAAAGTGTTTAATAGGAAGGCAGTAATTATATATATATATATATATATATATATATACATTTTTATATGTATGTCTCTCATGTCTCTCATGATCCTCTCACCCTTTGAGAACTCTTTGACTTTCCCTATTTCTAGACTGGTGACAGCTTTCTGTAATTAAAGAACCCTTTCTTGGATTTTTGGTTTAATATATACTATGACAGCGTGTTTGACTTTTAGACTAAATATAAAGCCAGTAAATTATGGGCAGCATGGTATGGAGAAGAGAGCTGCTCTGAGAGTTGGAAAGACATGGGTTGAAGTCCTCTCTCTAACATATACTGACTATATGACCCTTATGCAAGTCATTTAACCTCTAAGAGTCCCAGGAAGCTTTGTAAGACTACAATTAGCTGAGTAGGTGCTCAATCTGCATTGGTAGAGGTGGTTTCCTCACCTGGGAGTTCCCTGCAACAATAAAATCAGGTCTGGTTCCTCCCCAAAAAAAGTATATCATGGTCAATAAAAATCATAATCTTTCTTACATCCTAAAAAAGCAGTTCTAGTAAATTTAGTTACTTAAGGGGTACAAAAATGTCCTAAGCTATTCTTATATAAGTGTAGTATTTTTCCATTAGAATTTGAACCTTTCTGACACCTGCTTTAAAATGTTAAATAGCAATGGAAAGGTCAGGATATTATTATAGGGTATGATATTGTGTTATCCCTGCTTCATAAAAACATCTTCCATTTTATTTATATTTCTGTAAGAACTCCAAGCACTTGTCTTAAGATGTTGTTCTTGTTTTTCCTGAAAGGGTTTAAAAATACACTGAGCAACTATTTGCCCCAAGAGTCTTGTCACTTCAACTGGCTCCTTTATTTCTCCTCATGTGTGAATGGTAGCACAAGGAACCTAATGGAACCTAACTTACATATAAGTAGGGATTTTCCAGTAGCAAGGGTTGTTAAACACTGGAATGAGCAGGTTATGGACACTGTGGAATCTCTTTCCTTGGAGATCTTTAAAAATAGAACCAATTCTAATCTGTCTGGAATGGTTTAGATATGGCCTTGCATGACATCCTAGAGATGGACTAGAGCACTTATCAAGGTCCCATCAGCCATTGATGCTAATCTATACATAGTTTCTGAGGTCATGCCTTGACACAAAACACCAGTATTAATTATTTATTGAGACTTGTTTTAAAAGGGAAAAGGAAACAATTCTTCCTTGAGGTTTATTATTATGAATCACTTCTTACACAACATAACAAAGGCTAGAAGGATTTAGAAAACAAACTTTATTAAGTTTGATATACAAATAATATAGCAAACCCCAGAGATCAAGCATGACTCTGTAGTGAGTGGGTATGTTATCAGTTACCCTGGGTTAAATTGCCCTCAATTTAATTCAATTCAACAATTATTAGCCTACTAGACCACAGATTTGCATACTGCCTCCGCCCATTAGGCTGTGAGCTCCTTGAGACCAAGGACTGTTTTTTTGTTTTTGTTTAGGTTTCTTGCCTTGCTTTGAACCCCCAGGGCTTAATACAGGACCTAGAACATAATAGGTGCTAAATAGAGATTTATTGACTATCTGATTGTATAAGACCTTCTACTAGGTACTAAAGATATAAAGATAAAGATGACGTAATCTCTGCTGTCAAAATCAAACTAATAGGGGTATTAGATATCAAATGAGATATTTTGTCAAATAAGATAACACATAAAATGCTTTGCCAACTTCAAAATACTATATAAATGTTAGATGTTTTTTATTAGATGTAGAAAAAAATACTATAATACTATTTAGAAAATTATTCCATTCTTAGCAGACATGAAGCATGCTACCATTAGAGATTTGGGGAGGGATTTTGCCTTTTATGCGGTGAAATTTGAGAGACGTTCATAGAGAACTCAGAGAAAGCTGGATCTCAAAAGACAAAAAGGATTTCAACCAGGTAAATGTGGGGGAGGAAGGTCCTGTCCTGCTGTGTGAAAATTTATGGAAGTTCAAGAAAAAAATTAATGACGAGCAAGGAGTACAGTTTAGTTGAAGTGCAGGCTGCATGAAAGAGAGGACCATAAACTCACTGGAAGGATAGTCCAGAGACAGATTGTGGACAGCTTTGAATGTCAAGTTGAGTTTATATTTTATTCAGTCACCAATAGAAAGCAACTGATAGCTTTTTAAACTAGGGAATGGAGTGATCAAGTCGATGAATTACGTAGAGTAGCATGGTGGCAGCGTGAAGAGTGGCTTGAAAAAGATTGGAGGTAAGAAAACCAGTTAGGAGACTCATAGTAGATAGTCAAAAAAATATTGAGAAGGGTAAAAAGGAGAAGATTTTTCAAAGGTAGAAATCATAGAGCTTGACAGTGGATTGGATGTGGATTAGTCAAAGCTGACCCTTAGGTTTTAGATCTGGGTGGTGAGCAGAATGGTGGTATCATCACTAGAAATAGAAATATTAAAGGAAAAATGATGAGTTCATTTGGGGACATATTTTAGGATTTAAGTTCAGTAGACAATTGGAAATGGATACTGGAGTTCAGGACAGAAAGTGGAACTAATGACAGAGATTTTAGAGGAGTCATCTAGGTGAGCATCGAATTTATTACAGTGGATGAGATAACTGAGGATAGGAGAGAAGAGGGGGCCAAGGGCAGAGTATTGAACAGGAGGCATGTTCACTAGTGATGACGTATCTCCAGCATTTGCTTGCTATCTACATAATTAAAAGTCTTTCCCGCCATAATGTATTACTTGACCTCAAATCCAACTACTACTTCTGTTGGAAGTAATGCTCATCTATAAACGGACAAAACCATGGTTATTACTAGAGATGAGTCTTTTATAGGACTCATTTACAATTCTGTTACAGGAAGTATATCAAAATCTAAACAGGACCAAAGAAGACTTAGGTTCTTTTAGTCTAATCTTTAAGCATCAATAGAATTTTCTTCCTCATTTATGGGTAACCAGTTAAAGAAGACACTTTCTTTGTTCTGATCTACAAGAGTGGGGACAAATCTATTTAAACTATAAAAGATCATAGATTTAGAGTTGAAAGCACTTTAGAAGCCATTGATTCCAATCTTAAAATTAAAATTGATACCTCGGGAAGTAAAAGTAGATTGCTTAAGTCGGCCCTGATAATAAGCAACACAACCAGGATTTAAACCCCAAATCTTTTTGTTAATCCAGATCCACCATACTACATTGTTGTTGTTATCATTATCATTACATATCATTACATAGGACTGAACCTGTAATTTCAGTGACAGACCAATGCCAGGGCAGTACTTTTTCTGCAACTGATTGTCTTAAAAGGTTGTATAGAAAGAACACTAAGAAGGTAAGTGACTTACCCAGGTGACACAGTATGTGCAAGTGGCAGAACTTGAACATAGGTGGTAATAGTAATAGTTGTAGTTGTCATCGTAGTAATAGCAGCAGCAAGTAGTAGTGGTAGTGGTAGCAGCAGGAGTAGTAGTAATAGTGGTAGTAGTAGTAGTGGTAGTGGAAGCAGCAGCAGCAGCAGTAGTAGTAATAATGGTAGTAGTAGTAGTAGTAGTAGTTGTGATAGTAGTAGTAGTAGTAGTAGTAGTAGTAGTAGTAGTAGAAGCAGCAGCAGCAGCAGCAGTGGTAACAACAGCAACAATAATGATACCTTACCAATATTCTTTGTACAGGCTTTGGTACATTAACTTAACAGAAGACATCATATATTTATAACTGAAAGATGAGAATTCTAGTGACCCTTCCAAACATATACCAATTACATGTTTATATGTAATATACAAAGCATTCACAGCTTTTATTACCCAAAACAAATCTATTAATATATATGCATTATATGTACATGTATGTATTGTATGTATGTTATTACACACACACATAGATAGATAGAGAGAGAGAGAGAGAGAGATATGGGGGAACAAAAGTGTTGTGTCAAAAAAATCTCAGGGATGTGAAGGGCACCTAATAGTAAAAATAGTAACATATCAATACTAACTATATTCACGTAGTCTGTTACATATAGTCTAGTTCACCTGATCCTTACAACCATAACACATCAGAGTTCTTATTATACAAGATTTACAGATGATGAAACTGACTTGTGAGGGTCGTGCAGCTACTGAGCAGCTGAACAGGAATCCAAAACTAGGTCCTTCTGAATCCAAGTCCAGCATTTTATAAGTACATCACTACTGCCCACTGCTGGCACCTGAAAACTTTTGCCATCACTTGTATGCTTATACACTATGTCTTATGTTACTTAAGTCCTGGTCTCAGTTGACAAGATACATAAAGCTTGTTTTATTGACTAATTTGAGCTAGAAATCTGCTAAAGAGTTTATCAAAATGGAGCAAACATTTCACAGGGTTGATCTTATTATGATAGTGAGGAATGTTTTTTTTGTTGTACAGTCAGGTCTGACTCTTCGTGACCCCTTTTAGGATTTTCTTGGCAAAGATACTGGGGTGGTCTGTCATTTCCTTCTCCACCTCATTTTACAGATGAAGAAACTGAAGCAAACAGAGTTAAGTGACTTGCCCAGGGTCACAGAGCTAGTAAGTGTCTGAGGCCAGATTTGAATTCAGGAAGATGAGTCTTCCCAACTCCAGGTTCAGTTCTCTATCCACTGCCCCACCTAGCTGCCCCTCTGCTGCATTACTCCTTCCTATAATATGTATCTCCAATGGCAGACATGGACAGAAAGAGGTGTTAATTCTTTGAGAGGCAGCTTGTGTAATAGAGAGTTCACAAGACTCAGAGTTAGGAAGACGTGAATTCAAATTCCACCTTAGACTTTTCTGAGCTGTACCACCCAGTGCAAGTGACAATTTCCATGACCCTCAGTCTCCTGACATGAAAAATTGTTACTTCACAGGATTATGGTGAGGATTAACTGAAATAATATAGGTAAAGTGCTTTGTAAACCTTAAAGCAGTATATAGTAGTAGCATTGAAAGAAAAAAAAAGGATTACTAGCTTGGAGAATAGGGAAGTATGAAGAGAAACATGTCATATATCAGCTGAGCAGAAACACATTTTCCAAATGGTATTTTATATAAAGTAAATTGGGAATTGCTAGGTTTTTAATCCTAGAGTATGAGCAATCTAGAATTGGAAAGAACAGTATGTATGCTCCCTCTTCTCCACACACATACCCTTTCTGAAATCTACCAAGTAAGTAGTGAATGCCTGATTTGGTGTACCAGGACCTAGCCACACAACTTCAGATAACACTGAAATATATACATTGAGACTGCATGTAGAGTAGTTTAAAAAAAATAAGATCTTGAAAACAAGAGTTAAATTTCCCTAACAAAAGAGATCTAAAATGGGCCATTGTCATCCGTTTGATATTAACATCAGCTCTTTTGGCAAGCTTGAAAATACTGGGCTACGCTATAAAGCTAAAAATGTCCTGGACCTAAAGTTGTTTACACAAAATATGAACAGATCTAAAGTTACAGAGCTGGGGTTGGAAGAGGTGGCTCTAAGGCCATCCTCCCCACAGCTGACGTCACACCAGTCCCAGCTGCTGGTCTGATGATGAGCTGAACTGTTTTTTTTTTACTCTGTAAAAGTAGTGAAGGTTTCAAAGAGGCTTGTTAATGTTGCTGTGCTGAATTGTTACTCCTGCTTTGGTGTCTTCTAAAGGAGTGAAATTCAGAGCTGGAAATGTTTTTTCTATTCTCATAGCTATACATTCCACTTGTTTTTTTACTGCTAGATCTACCAATGGACTGACAGAACTTTCAAAGGATTTCCTTCCTGCAAAATAAAAGGTATGTTTTATTTCTGGAAGCCTGAAAGTGAGCATCTAATTGTTATAAACTAGAGAGGGAATGATATGTTTTAAAACCTTGAAACTGCCGGGGCCCAGGATTATTTAAACATCTGTCTCTGCCCGTGTCTGTGCTTGAAAACAATGAGGTATGTTGTAACGGATTGCACTGAGTTCCAAGGGAAAAAACCCTTCAGCTACTTAGACAGTGTCTTTAGACTTTGGTTTTTTTTTTTTCCAATGAGAAAATGCTGACAATGTCATCAAGTAGTCTGGCTTCTACTTTTGTTTGACAGTGTTTTCAGAAAGAAGCTTTGGGGAGGTTTAATTTTCCTAAATGTACAATTCACAAGATGCTCAGTCTCAGGATTTTAGAGGAAAATAAACTCACTTTCATCCAAGCTTATCATTTTTTAATTGAACATTAAGCATATTTATCAGTTTTGGGGAGAACTTCATCTCCATAACAGGTTGATGCCTTGAAAGAGGAAAAAAAAAATCACTATATCCTCTGACATAAAGTCAAGTTAATTTTAGATACCTGCATCTTTATGTCAAAGGTTTATTTTAAAAAGCAATTATTTTATTATTATCTCTTGAAAGAGAGGCAGTATAATGTCATATATAGAGAGAGACTCTCTGTCAGAAAAACCTGTGTTCAAGTCTGGCCTCTGACACATACTAGCTCTGTGACCTTGTGCAAAGCCTTCCAAGGTTCAGAAAGTTCTTTAAGCTTTAAACTGCAGGAAAGATGTTTATGTGTCTTGGTAGAAAACTTATTGGATGAGAGAAAGAGATTCCTTTTGAGAGAGTCAAGCTACTGTTGAAGTTTGCATCTAGCACTTGATAATGCTCAATAGACTCAAGTCCAATAAATTTAAACAAACCTACCCTTAATTAACCTTAGGGTAGTTAGATGGCATAGTAGATATAGCAACAGGCTTAGAGTCAGGAAGACCCGAGTTCTAATGCAGTCTCAGACCCTTACTAGCTGTGTTACCCTAGGGAAGTCATTTAACCCTATTTGCCTCAGTTTACTCATCTGTAAAATGAGCAAGAGAAGGAAATTCCAGTAACTTGGCCAAGGAAAAAACCAAATGGGGTCACAAAGAATCAGATATGACCAAAATGAGTGAATAAAAACAAAAATCCAAGGGCCAAAACAGATTTTGGATAAGAGTTATGAAGGGTGAAAAGGCAGTAGCATTTTAAAGAGGAGGCCAAGTAAGAATGGAGCATACTTTTGATTGGAAGGCATTGTTTTGGCTGGCAATGGCAATGAAAATAATTTCCTGCAGTGACTCTCATTGAATAATGTCATTCTGGTCTGGAAGGTTATCTGAAATGGCTTCCTGAGGTCAAGAATTCTGACTTATCATGTAGGACTGGACAGGGCCTCAGAAGATGTCTAGTCTAACTCCCTCATTTTACAGATAAGCGATCCAAGGCCCATGGAGGCTAAGTTACTTGCCTGGGGGACACAGACATATATTTTCAGCTATTCTAATCCAAACCCCTAATTTTTCATATGAGGAAACTTAGTAAGCATCAGAGGGAGGATTTGAACCTAGGCCTTCTGACTCCAAAGTCAATTTTCTTTCCATTATAGCCTTATTCTATCTTTGTATCCCCAGGACCTAGCAAGGTACTTATCACAGAATCAAATCCAACTACATGGCGCAGTGGATAGAGTATCTGATCAGGAGTCAGGAAGACTCATCTTTTAGTTCAAATTCAGCCTCAGACACCTACTAAATGTGTGACCCTGGGCAAGTTACTTAACTCTGTTTGCCTCAGTTTCTTCATCTGCAAAAAGTGAGCTGGAGAAGGAAATGGCAAACGACTCCAGTATCTTCATCACAAAAATCCCAAATAGAGTCAGAGAAAGTTGGATGTGACTGGAAAATGACTCAGTAAATAGAATCATAGATCATAGAGCTGGAAGGAACCTCAAAAGTCATC
Source organism: Pseudochirops corinnae (assembly GCA_028646515.1). NCBI lineage: Eukaryota > Metazoa > Chordata > Mammalia > Diprotodontia > Pseudocheiridae > Pseudochirops > Pseudochirops corinnae. The sequence continues at coordinate 93,353,701 of CM053586.1, forward strand.
TTGTCCAACCACATCATTTTTACAGGTGAAGAAACTGAAATCAGTAATGTTGTCAGTTGCCCACAATCGGCCAGGTAGTTGACAGAGCTGAAATTTGAACCCAGAACCTCTGACTCCAGACATTTCCACTGTTGTGCGACCTTTCTTGTTTCTTGGATTTGTTGGCTAATTGTCAAACACAAGTTCCCTCACAGCTATTAGAGCTATAAGAGAAAATTAAGAGTGATAGAGTTATTCAGTTCTCCTGTTACTTTCTTATTGTTCTTACCAGATCATTTTGATCCAATCTCCAGATCTGAATGGAGTAGAATGGGACAGTTAGAACAACACAGAGAATAGACTTTAGAAATCTTCCCCTTCTCCCACACAGATACCAAAGACTGTAGGAGAGGAGGCAACAGAGAAACCAGTAGGAGCTGGGAACAGAGTGGACTTTTATAGTTGCTTCAATATTATTAGGAAGTGGTGACTGCAGTCAAGAGTCACATATTTTTTTAATATGCTTCCTACTATGACATGTATCCCACGGTTTTCTTGCAAAGCTCTCTGCATATAAAAGTGTTCTTATTTTGATAATGTTAATGTCTGCTTTATAATAAGGCAGTGATTATTATAGCCCAATATTGTATAGGTATTGTCTATGTTAATTTAAAGTAAGAAGGAGTTTACCTCTAAATATTCGTTCTGTATTCTCTACCATTAGAATATTTAAGGCTGATGAGAGAATGATTAAGGGTGGAAGAGCCTGTGCACAACTGGACTTCTCTGAAAACAGGCAATTATAAGTAAAGACGGAAATTAAAAATTGTATTTCATAGAAGCAAATTACTATCCCATGTTATTGTCTTTACCTTACAGAAGTATAATGGTTTCTTTATTAAATTATGTCAAGAGGGAAATCAGCTTTCACCCTCCACACAGGATTATAAAGATTTTGGAGATCTGAGAGAGATTTAAGGATCAGAGAAGAAAATTTAGGGGAAGATGGAGAGGCAGTTAGGAACCTGGAAATGAATCCAAAAAATCCCCTGGAAAAAAGGGATGGAAAATTTGGAGATGAGGGCAAGATGAGAGACAATCAAGAAGTTGGGGACATAAAACGAGTACAAAGGTATCTTAGAAGGGGCCATTAGAGGGCTGAGAAGAAGAGAATGGGAGCAGCCATAGGGAGGAACCCAGAAGAAGGAGCTAGACAAAGACCCATTGTGCTATTCCTTCACACCTCAACTCTAGGCCCTATATTCCCAACATAGATAATTAGAGTTCTTGATGACACCCCCATCATCTGTCTTCAGTCTTTTAAGATTCATTTCCTCCTTATACTCAGCAGCTCTCTTCATTATAAACCCTTCATAATCATCATCCTCCATCATTCCTTCGTCCCTCCTCTTTCTTCATTTGATGATTTAAAATGGATCCAAAGCAAAGATAAGGGGCATCAAATGCCTGCACAAATCCTGACATAAAGAGAACCACAGATCTCTGGTCTATTGGAAATTTTATGCCAGTGCTTGTTTTTGATGTCCAAGCATCACATTCCTGGCACTAAGCAAAAGTTTTGGCCCCAGAGAAGTGTAAAATCTGTCCACTGGCTTTCTTCCATATTAAGTGAGGAGTTTGGCTTTTCTCAAATAAGTACAGAATTAGAATTTCCTTTTGGAAAGTCACTTGGCCAAAGGGAAAACTGTGTTTTTTGGGGCAATCCTAATTTATTTTTCCCATAGATATTCTTTAGATGGATGAAAACAGAAGGAGTTACCTGAATTTATACTTTAGTTTGGAATAGATTTGGAAAGAGCTAAGAAAGGAACAGAAAAGGTAAAATTTGAGATTAAAACATACTCAAAATGTGTCAGACAAGCTAGAAAAGGTTCTAGTCTTCAGAAGAAAAAAAGAGGATTTTCCAAAATTACTGGTCTGTAAATTATGCCAATAATTCTCCAGTGTCACTGATTTGCTTGGTAGGACCAGGCAGAAGGTCTTTTTCTTTATTTCTTTACTTCTTTTCCTTAGGACCTGGAACCATTCTACTATTTTTTTTATAGTTTCCTTGATTAAATATGCCCTTGTAGATAAGCCATCCTCCCTTTTATCTTCTCTAATGTAAAAGATACACAAAATATCCCAAGACTTTGGAATTCTAAGGAATCAAGATCTTCTACTCAACAAGTCATTTTTCCCCAGTTAACTACAACCAACTCTTAAACCAGTTTATAAAAATCCACACTTGCCTTGCATTGCCCATGCCTGAAGATAACTGGTTGTCCCTAAGACAAATTAGGTGAGCAGGGTGGGCAAAAACAAAATTAAATCACCAGAAGAATTTTGGCATTAAAAAGAAGGGCCTTTGTTTCAGGGAGAAGTTATTTGTAGCATCCACCAAAGATAGATAGATAAATATACACATATATGTGCATATGGATGTATGTAGATAGATGATAGATGGATAGATAGATAAACTCTATAGATTTGTCCTTCCAGCTGCATATCTTAGTCTGAACATAAGGGATTCTTTATCTTCTTGGTTTTTGCTGAGTGCCTAATTATGCTAAACTCTTTTAACTGATTATGATTAGCATATTAAAGACTTCATTTTTCTGTGGCTTCATGTAATCAACATAATGGTAGTGCAGATAGCACTAACTGGAGGATCTCACCATCAACAAGGAATCCCTCTTCAATTTGTGCTTTGCATTGAATATCCTATTTGACAATATTGAAAATATCTTTATTTAATATATGCCTCACTTGATATTCATCATCATTGGGTACCTCATATAATTGTGATATTTATTTGAGAGACCCTTTGTTGAAGAAGTATCTTGAAGTAGTATTTTGTTCTATCAAATAAAATTCTTATTTATAATCAATGAACAATGATTCAGAATATTGGAGAAATCTGGAGATGTGGGGGATTTTATTAAGTTCTTATTGAATTCTACAAGGAATTTCTCTATTTTTTCATCCTCTGTGACATCTGTTGATGCATAAGCTATAGTTATTTTCATGGTGTTCGTTTCTGCAAATAGTTATCATGATCATGGCAATACCAGATGGCTAAATTGCCCATGAAATGATTTTTTTCTTATTGCCTTTGTATGCTCATTAACCCAAATCCACCAACTCTTTTTTTTTTTAATAGTAAGAATGTGAAGTTGAGATGATTTCATTCCTTGAGTAGTATATCTACTCAATGATCTCTTGACAAGTAGCTTACATTTAGAGAACTAGCAGCTAGTTATGTTATAGACAGCCATGGTTCTTAGAAAATTATATGCAGATAAGCACAAGCACAGTAATTTGTCAAGGCAGATAGAACTAACTTGGGGTATCATCAAAGGCTTTGTAAAGAAGGCTAACCTGAGCTTTGAAAGAGGCTAAGAATTAGAAACAGTGGGCATATGAATGGAGTGCATTTCAGACATACAGGAGGCCAGTCTGTATAAAACAGGGGTGGAATACTGAATTCAAGGAATTGTATATTAAAATGATCTGAAGATCCACAGTATAAAATCTACACATACATACTTCAATGTACATATAGTGACTATTAAAGAGGAGTCATATAAAATAAATCTGGATAAATTGTGGAAAGTTTTAAATGCCATGCTAAGTAGTTTTTATTTTAACTTAAAAGAAATGTAGAACCACCAAAAAAATTTAATCAAGGAAGTGACATGGTTAGACCTGTGCCTTAAATGATAATATGGTCAGATATATGGCGAATGAATTGGAGGGGAGAGGTACTAGAAACATGGAGGCCAATTTGGCTTATTCTAATAGATGGAGATGAGGGCCTGAACTACAGTTGTTGTTATGTGGATAGAGAGAAAGGAATGGAAGTAGAGATAGAGACCACAGGATTTAGCATGTGATTGGTTCTGGGAAGTCAAGGAGAGGAAGAATGAGAATGACTCTGAGGTTATGAGCTTGAATGACTGAAATGTGGTGGTGTTCTCAAGAGATGTGGACTTCTAGACTTGGAATCAAGACATAGTTTTAAATTCTACCCCCGACACTTGCTAGCTTTGTGACCATGTGGAAAAGGCATTTGATCTTTTTTGAGGCTCAGGTAAGCCTCTAAGAGTATGGATTGAAATCTGTGTAAATTGTGGAAGAGATTTCTTGTTTCTTCTGATGTAATGACATCAGGTTTTCCTAGACTCACTTAATTCTTATACTTATTTTCACAACTCCTTTAAGCAAGGTCACCAAAGGCTAGATTTCAGCTCTTGGTGCCATTGAGTTAAGATATCAGATGACACCTAGAACACAGTTGAATGTCAGA
>CM053586.1:93358488-93413284 GCA_028646515.1 Pseudochirops corinnae
TTTTCCATCTGGCAAATTTGACTTTTTAAGGCATTCTTCCCCTCATTGGCTTTTTGGACCTCTTTTTCCATTTGAGTTAATCTATTTTTTAAGGTGTTGTTTTCTTCAGTCAGGTTAATGACTCCCTTTTCATGATTTTCTTGCATCATTCTCATTTCTCTTGCCAATTTTTCCTCCATTTCTCTTATTTGATTTTCAAAATCTTTCTTAAGCTCCTCTATGTCTTGTAACCAGTCTACATTTTTCTTGGAAGCTTTTGGTGTGGGAGTTCTGACTGTGTTGTCTTCCTCCCATTCCATGCTTTGATCTTTTTTGTCCCCAAAAAAGGAATCTAAAGTTGGATTGCTGGGCTTGCTTTGCTTCTTTTTCCTGCTCATGTTGCCAGTCAATTACTTGACTTTTGGGCTCAGGAGAGCTTTGTCCTAAATCTCTGGGGGTTTTGCAGCTACCAGGGCTATTAGGAGGCTGCTGTCTCTGAAGCCCTCATCAACTTTGGCTCACTGATCACACACCTCAGGAACACCACCCAAGACCACGATCCTGATCCAGGCAGCTTAAGGCAAGAACACTTAGACTCTGAATGATCACTTAGCTCCCCTGAAATCTGCAGGCCTTGAACTCTGAAGCAGCCACATGGAGGTGGCTTCAGGGCCGCTGCTACTCCTTCTCACCCTGGAGGCAGATGACTGGGCTCTCTCCCCCAAATTTATCTGAGTTCCACTGATCTTTCACTTAGTCCTTGTTTCTTATGGGTTGATAATTCTGGAAACCACCATAGCTGCCAGTGATCTGCTCTCCTGAAAGTTCCAGACATGTATTTTTCTGGCCACCATAGGGCTCCAGCTGCAGGTTTGTGTGGTGCTGGTCTGGGCTCCCAGCATGCTGCAATGAACCTCTTCCTGTCAGCCTGCCAGGCTGCCTTCAGTGGGAGCTTTGTTACTCTGTAATTTTGTGGGTTCTGGAGCTCCAAAATTTGTTTAGAGTCATATTTTATAGGTATTTGAGGTGATTATGGGGGGAGCCACAGAGTTCTCCAGGTTCTAAGCCGCTATCTTGACCTCACTCAAGTTTTTTACAAGAAGAAGCTATATCCAGTGTTACAGGCTTGACTCATGTCTCAAATAAAACAGTATTGACAACTAAGTGGCCCAAAGCAGCCACTTCTGTGAAATTAGGGTATTTTGTGCAACTATTTGGGAGCCAACAATCAAAGGTTTATGCCACATACAAAAAAAGAAAAAGAATCGATAAAAGGCCCATGATTCATTTATCTTTACATTTTTCCTAATGTCTAGCAAAGTGTATTGTCCAGATAGATGTTTAATACAATTTTTTGAATGGGAAAATTGCTAATTGAGAGAGAGAGAGATCAAGACAGAGAAATTTAACATGTCCTTTATTCTTTGGAAAAAATACATATATGTAGTTAAATATAAACATTAATTAATGTTTTTCATTATTAAAGAACAATTAGGAGCCTTACTCAGTGTTCTTTAACCTTTATTTATCACTGCTGAGCCCAACCCTTGTTTTTTCCTAGACGTGAGTAAAATGTTCCCTCAAACATCTTGGAATTTCAACTGTCTAGACAGGCCATATCATATAGCATTTGGAAGGGAAAGTATGTACATATAGATTTTATACTGTGGATCTTCAGATCATTTTAATACTTCAAGCATAATTAAAGTAAAATTATTACTAATTTTTTAAAATTATCATTATTTTAAAAACTTTAGCCTGTTTGACTTAGAATTTTTAGTTTTTACCTAAAGATCCTTTTAACTTCATATTGACACAAACTGAGCCTCTGAATAATGGCAACAATGAAGCAGTTTGGCTGCAAATGAGTTCTAGAGTTGTGTGGGGTGGCTACAGCAAATGAGGAAAACCGATTAAATTACATTATATTCTGCCACAGTCATAAGGCCAAGAACTCAGCCTTAGTTTCCTTAAGGCATTTTTAGTCTGCTGAACTTAATCATTAGTATTCATGAAATAATCTCTCTCTAGGAGTTAGCACATTTTAAAAACAAAATAAAATACAAATGCATCACACTCAAACATTTGGACTATTTTGCTTAATATAGTTTTTCTGTCTGCCTCAGAGAACAAAGCTTTGGATCTGTTTTCAGACAGTATTAGTTTTCCTTTCTTAGGCAGATAACTATCATCGACTTTTCTTCTTTCCCATCCCATTTTGTTATAGTTTGTTTGCTGAACATTGTTGTCGACATTATGATAAAATTCATTTCCAGAAAGCAAGAGGATTTGGAAATGTATCTTGTTATATTTATACTGTGATCTATTTTAAAAGCTAGACACAAAGGCAAGAGAGATTGGTTCAAATAAAATAACTCCCAGCCTCCAAGAATCAGTAAGGAGAAACAAAGAACAACAACAAAAAACAAAATCCTCTTCATTGGCTCTTATTTGGTTGCCATGGACCTCCATAAGCAATGGGACACTACAGAGACAAACTGGATTAAGGAAAGGATGGAATTACTGGACCAATTTGACAATGAAAGGAAGGAATGGGAAAGCCAATGGAAAGTTATGCAGAAGAAGATAGAAGAGGTAAGTGATGGTTTATTGTGAATATCTTGCAGATCCCAAGATCTAAGTGATCCTTTTTTGTTAATGCTTGTCTTTGGATACCACTCTTAACCATTTTTCCTCTTTCAGCCATTAAGCATCCACTACAGTGAAATTTTTTAGATGAACAACACAGGCATAATATCATCTCATGGCATTGGGTAGAGAAGAAAATGTACTCATTTTATAACACTGAATAGAATTTTTTAAAAAAACTTGAAATACTACTCTAATATGTATTTTAAGACCAAATTTACTGTTTAATTGCTAGAATTATGTACTGTTGCTAGAGACACTATAGATATGAAATGAGATCCATGAATTTTCTGATACCAAGGGCATATGGGGAAGATGTATGAAAGTAAGACTTAATTGGAAGAACATTACTTAGTAAAATTACAGTTGGGTATTAGAAAATATATCTTTCTAATATCAAGATGATAACTGAATTCTGACTCCCTAAAGATATTATAAGCAACATAGGCCAGGAAAATAGAAAAGTGTCATGCATCAAAAAGCAGATGCCATAAAGCTATGAGATTTATTTTGGGAAGTTCTTCTGTATTTTTTGATGATGTTCAATAAAAAGGAGGTTATGATAAATGACACACCACAACCTTGACACAAATAGTGATTTTTTTTCCTATCAGCCATTACTCACTCTGTCAAGCCTAGTACATTGCCGTCAGGCAACAGCTTTTGTATTCTCACTTGTGGGTATATGTGGACATGTATGTCCTCATGAAAAGTAATTAAATTTAACTTGCTTCCTTTGGACAATATTCATGTTATTTTTATGTATGTGTTTATATCTCCAAAGACAGTAGGTTGGCAGAGTCCTCAGCTTAGGTAAGCAGGATCTCAAAATGCATGTTTTGATGGTCTTTATCCCTAAACATTTTAAATTAAATATCAAGCAATCAGTAATATTAAAATATAAGTTAATTTGGGAAATAGTGAGGAACCATTGAATGCCAATGCTGCTTCTGCCAACAAAGCAAAGGGATCCTTGCAGACTTGTACATAACCCAGGCTTATAGCTAGGCAGAGTACAGCATGACCTTTCAAACCCCTTGGAGGAAAGCATTTCCTCCAGTCCCCAATATAGCTCTGAGAGTGTCTTACTTTCCCCTTCCCCTCCTCTGCTCATAGATTTATAGTGTGTTGATACAGGGCTACTGGATCAAATCACAGCAAAATGTTAGAGTACAATGTTAACCCATCCTGCATTCATGAATTAATTAGGCTGCCTTGATTGATTTAAAGATTTCATATAGTAGCTTTATATAGACACAAACACTGGCTCATCAGACTACCCAGTGAGGGAGATGGAAGGGAGGAAAACCATCTATAAAATCATCCAACCAATTATTGGTGCCATTTAGTTTAAATAGTCTTGGGGACTGGGGATGGGGGGTTGGGATGAAGAATATAGTTGGTCCAGATAATGACGTTCTTGCCTGTTATTCTGCAAAGGTTGCTCTCTGGTTCCTCTAGTCAGGTAGTCTCCAACCCTTTTGGTTTTAGTAACACTTTACACTCATAAAAATTATTGAAGACCTTAAAAAACTTTTGTTTTATTTGAATAACTATCAATATTTATTGAATTAAAATTAATACTGATAAATTTTTAAAATTTCAGTTTTTCAACTAAAATAAGAGTAAAATCATTAAATGTTAACAAATATTTTATAGAAAAATAGCTATTATATCCAAAAAATTAGTGTAAATAGTAAATAATTTTACACATTTTTGTAGCTTTTTAATATATGACTTAACAGAATTTAGCTGGATGTTCATATGTTTCTGCATTCAATCTCTTGTGATATGTTGTTTTGGTTGAGGTATATGAAGAAAATCCAGCATCACACAGATATGTAGTTGGAAAAGACAATAGTATTTTAACAGTCAGATGACATCTTAGTATTATGAAAATGGTTTTGACCTCAAGGACTCCCTGAAAGTGTCTCAGGAAGACTCCTAGGGGATTGTGAACCACACTTTAAGAACTGCTGCCCTAGTCCAAAGGTTCTTATCATTTTTTGTATCATGGACCCCTTTGGCATTCTAGTGAAGCTTACAGACTGCTTCTCAGAATCATGTTTTAAAATTCATAAAAGTAAAATATATAGGATTACAAAGGAGACTACTTACACCATACAGTTATCAAAAATATTTTTTAAACAAGTTATCAGAACCAAAGTTGAGAACCCCTGGATTAAGTCTTTTAATAGGATTTTCCATGCCCATGAAATAATATTTGGTTCAAATAGACAATTGTGTTGCACTGACAACAAAGAGACAGTATGGGAAAGGGACCAAGGAAACAGGTCCTTGATTCTGTTGTTGGGAAAAGACACATTCTATAAGACAAAAGAGGGAATCTAGTAAATTTAAAAACATTAAAAAAATAAATGGAATGGCTATTTTTACATTATTTCACAAACATAGTTCATTATGAATATTTAAAATATTTGTTACTATGGCCTAAAAGATCAAAATTGTATAATGCCCTAATTGGAATAAATTTGACAAATAAACATTAGTCAGCATGGCATAGAAAGGTGTATAGAATTAGAACATTGTCTTTATCATTTCATGATTCTGAATACCTAATGGCATATCAAACTAAATAAAATAAAAACACCATTTATTTTGAATGAATATCTGTTTAGATAAAACCATAAACTTACTCCTTCATAGTTGTGCTATGTTATCCTGAAGTTAGATACAGATTGTTAGGCAACCTGTAGTTATAGGTTATAGGTTCTACTGTGCCTTTTAGCATGACCTGAGCAAAGAATATCTGTACTATACTATAAGGCACCATAGTCATGGTGATGAAACTATATTTGGGATTGAGTTTTTCCATTCTCCTTCTGGCTCCTTCCTCCTCCTTCATGTCCTTGGTGTTCACTGCCCAAGCAAAGGATGTAATTATGCTACAATCTCAGGAAATTGAGCCCTTTGGGACCAAGCACAGTCCTGATGCATGAGATCCTGAATAGTCTGAAGGGATGTCCTGAGGTTCCTCCCCAAGACATCAAGAGGCAGCATGATATGGTTGAGAGAACACTATACTTGGAGTCAGAAGAGCTCAGTATGGGTCTGTAGCAGCAACCACACTGGCATACCCAGGATACTTGCTAGTGCAGAGTCTTAGTTCTGCTTTACTAGGAAAGACAGCTGTTCAAGAGGTCATCAATCTTTTTTTAATTACATTCATTAGTTCAGGGGGAAAATCAGCACCCTGAACTTCAGAGAAAATCCAGACAAAGAAAATAGAGAAAATATAAGTAAAGAAAATACAAGCAGAGAAATAAAGACCAAAAGATAGGGATCTGACTGACTGAATCAACTATACACTTTGCAAACATCCCTGGATCAAGAGAGCCTTTACATCTGAGCAATCAGGAAACTCTGAACATATGGCCACTCAGAATCTTGACCAGAGAATCACAAGCTCCTTCTCATAAGTGAACCTCTAAAGCAAAATGCCAACTCAGAGTATATATACACTTCTCAGAGCCAGAAGGTATCATAACCCTCCTGACTCAGTACCTAATCAGAAATTAGCAAAAGATGTGAAAGCCTTCCTACAAGCAAGCCTCTCATAAGCAAATTTCTCTTAATGGGCTCCATATGAGGTCTGTTAATAAGCAGAGAAGATCTTAAGTCCCATTAACATTACAGGGTCCTGGTTCCCCCATTTACTATTTGTATGGCCTTTGGTGACTCAAAATTTCTCTGAGCCTCAACTTCCTCACTTGTAAAATAGGAAAAAAAGAAAGAATACTTCACTATCCACTTCACGGGATGCTTTTGAGGTAAAAATGTTTTTAAAATGTATTAACCTTATAACACTATATAAAAGGTAGGTATTATTGTTATTATTTCTAAATCTATTGTGACTATCATTTGCGTATACTGCATGTGTTACTTTGCAATTACCATTTCTCCAACACCTCTTCTATACTAGAATAGTCATGAAAATTAAAAAAAAATCTGGATCACAGAATCAGAATCAAAGAATTTCAGAATTAGAAGGGACTTCAGAAGACATTTATTCCAGTACATACCCAAAAGGGTTACCTGACAATCCAGTCTTTAATTGAAGCCTACTAATGGAAGGAAACTACTCCCTCTCAAAGTGGCCTAATCTACTTTCAGCTAACTCTAATTGGAAATCTTTCCTTACGTCAAATTTAAATTTCTCAAAGCCTGGATAAAAAAGATAGTGATAACAGTTATTAAAATTACATATTTATAGATTGCTTTACTCATTTTGTGTCATTTGATTGTCACAACTTTGTGAAATAGGTAGGTTATTCTTATTCCCATTTTGTAGATGAGGAAATGGGTACAGAGAGGTTACACCCTTGCCCAAGATGACAAGTCTAGTGTGTGGTACAAGCAGAGCTAGACCTTTACTACCACAGAACAGTTCTATAAGGATCAATAAATCATCTCTTCTTAAATGACTTTGAAGTCCTCAGATATAGAGTGCCATAAAAAATCAGATAGTTCATTAATAATAAAATACAGTTAACATAAAAAGAGACTCCAAATGCTTGCCCGAGGCTGAAAACTGACATTGCAGGTATAATTTTATTGTCTTTCTAGCTTTGCCAGGAAGTAAAACTCAGGAGGGAAAGCAAGAAGAATGGCTGCTCCAAAACCATTGAACATGATAAGAATGCCCAAAGCAAAATGGCACCATTTTCACCACATCCCCCCAATCCAGGACAACATGACACTGCAGTGCTGTGTGATGGACTCTGTCCTGTAAATCTAAATCCAGACACAATGAAAGGAAGCAGCTTCTTCGAGGAAAAAAATCAAATGAGCAAGGAGCAAATAACAATGAGGCAATCCAAAGCAGTATTCATGGACCCTCTGTCCACAAAGAATCAAAAGAAATATGAGGGTGGGTCTTGCTTGAAGCTTTCTGAGGAAGAAAGAAAGAGCTGTACTAATGCCCTCAATACAGTAAGTAAAACATGATTGGGCATAAAGTTTTTTCTAAGGAAATATTTACATTTCAAGAAGCTAACATGATATTGTTTATGTGTGTAAAGGCTCTTGAGGAACTTGCCAAAGTTAGTGAAGAATTATGCAACTTTCAAGAGGAAATCCAAAAGAGATCTAACCACAGAAGGTAGGTTGGTACATTTATGGTTCTTTTGTGTTGAGGAATAATACCGTCCAGTAAAATGACCCTATCCGGTACTTGAATATGCCTCCAAATTAAACTAAGAGTTAGTAGAAACTTGATTTGATTACATACTATATTACTTTCTTAATGTGTATAGTTAGCATCTTCTCCAAAGGGGAAAATTGTATAAATATTGATTGTGGGTTTTCTGCCTTATAGTAGCTAATACATTTTTACCATTTAAAAAAAGCCAAATTTCATTTTTTGAGTGTTTATTTAACATTCTGGCCATAAGACACTGATAATATGATTAGATCATGGATTCAAAGCTGGGATGGAAGTTAAATGTTATCTAGTCTAATCCTTTATACAGAGAAAGAAGCTAAGGCTCAGAGAGATGTAAATGACTTGCTCTAGGTCATAAAGGTAATGAGTAGCAGAAAAAGAATTTGAACCTACATCTTCTGAACCCAGATAGAATGCTTTTTCTACCATACTAAACTGCCATCCCAAATACCTGTTATTTGTCAGGGAATTTTAAAGTCGGAACAGTTTGATTAAATTAATTTTCTAGCCTAACAAATTGTTAGTGTTATATTTGAACCAAATCATACTGTACTTCTGATATGATAGCTCCTGTCTAAAAGACATTGATTAGAGATATTAAATAAAAGTAGACATTTTATCTATAGCCATTTCAAAACAAGTAAAAATTTTAGGCGTATAAGATCCAATCAGTGTAATTCTACAGAAATGGGTACAGTTAGTTTCAACACACAAGATTAATCTCACAGAGTTAATGTGTGGGGATTGTTTTTACAGATAATGTAAGGCAGACATATCACTTTCTCTATTGTATCTACTTGGACAAAATTTCTCTTGCCGTCCTAATTAAGTAAGATTCCCACATAGCTCTTGAAGCCAGTTGCCCTCCTCTAGTGCTGCTAAGGCTTGATATCAAGCTCCTCCAATAGTTTCCTTCATCAAATGAAAGGCTTGATGAGAGAAAACTGAACTTCAGAGACAGCAATAAGTTAGATTGATTTTCTAGAAATATAGAAGAAATGAACTTAACAAGATCAATTGAGATATTTGTATCTACTGGAGGAGAAACATCTAGAGTCAATGAGAAAAGTGAATTGAGTTGTGCAAAGATGTGAAATGGTTTGCTACATCCTCAGAGCTTTAAACTGAACACTTATTATTTTGGTTCACTCACTACATTGTCTGTTTGAAGGCCTGTAGAAACAGTCCCATGTTTCTAATTCCCTGTTTGAGGTTTGACACTCTCATCTTATTGACTCTGAGGCCTAATTTCCTATTGCTAACAGAATTAAAACCTGATACCTTTACATGAATCTTGTTATTCTTGTTTTTTCTATTGAAAAATGTTGGAGGTTTGAAGTAGAGAGGTAGATTTTTTTTGAGGCAATTGGGGTCAAGTTACTTTGATATGACTATTGTCATTCTTGGTTTTTATTTTTTTTAAATGTTGGAGGTATGGAGTACAGGAGTAGATTTTTTTTTTTTTGAGGCAACTGGAATTAAGTTATTTGTCCAGGATCACACAAGTAAATGTCTGAGGCTGTATCTGAACTCAGGTCCCCCTCATTCCCAAGCCCATGCTCTATCTACTACACCACCTAGCTGCCTCAGAAGTAGATATTAAACCTGGATCTCTATGAAGTAAATATTCCTCAGAGCTGCTAGATGTTTGGTCCATTTTTCATTCATATTTCTTATTGGTTATCTAATAAGAGAATACAAAACTGAAGAAGATATAAAAGGGTTGCTTTTCTTTATAACCTGAGGTCCACTGATAGATTTGAGGGGATAAATTTGAACTTATTTTTAAAAATATTTTGATAGCCGCATTTCAAATCCTCTGTATTTCATTTTATGCCTTTAAAAACTCTATTCTTAGAAGGAAGGGGTCCCGATGCTTCACTAGACTATCAAAGGGATCTATGATGCCAAAAAAGATTAAAACTCCTGATATAAAAGATAAGGCAGTTTGGAGATCTGATCAGGAATAATTCATGACAGTAAATCAGGAAGACTTTATATGGAATATTCTCCACATTACCAGAGGGACAAATAACAGGGTAGAATAAATGCTTTGAAGCTAATATTTTGCTCTGTTTCCTACAGGTCAGTGACTTTTCCATATCAAGGCAATAATCATGCTTACATGCATTTTAATCTTTTCTCTGATGAAATATAGACTAAGCCTCAGTGATAATTTAATCCATAAAAGAATGAACAGATCTCCCAACTATCTCCTATGCAGTAGGCACTATAAAGTGAAGACTATCAAGAAGAAGACATTGCTCTTGCACTCACAGAATTCATAGTCTAGTTTGGGAGACAAGAAACAGACAAAAAGATAACAGTATAAGTTTAAGTGAATGGTATAAAATAAGAGTTCAAAAGAAGAGGTCATTATGGGCTGAAGCTCATTCTGTTTTTTGGAGAATGGGAAGGAGTAAGAGTGGTAGGGAAGAGGTTGGAGGTCTTCCAAGGAAATGGATGCATGAGCAGCAGCATGGAGATAAGATTAAGCAAGACCTAGGCTGGGACAATAAGTAGATAGGCCTGACTATAGCAGTGTTTGTGTAGGGAAGAAAAGAGATATGAAATTGAAAAGGTCCAGATTCCTAGGGTTTTGAATGTTAAACTAGGCTAAGGAGTTTGGGATTTGTGGAATGAGAAGCCATTGGCAGTTCATAAGCAGAAAAATTATATCATAAAGCAGTGATTGAGCAACATGTAGTATCTCCTCTTTATTCAGTCAGCTGAGACCCAATCCATTGTTTCTCTAGAGAGCTTCTCCTAAATAATCTTATCACTAAATTGTTCTGTTTCATTTCTATGCAGGATGAAGTCAACTCCCTTTGTCCAGGAAACAGTTAGCACAGTTAATCCTGATATGAACCACATGATCAGCAATGGCTCCCCAGCTGCTTTAATCGATTTAGATATAGAAAAACAGATAAATAGAAAGAAGCTGATCCATTTTGATGATATGCCCCATGACACCCCTATTGAGAACAGGGAACCAGATACACTTTCTTTGCAAAGAAATGAAACTCCACCAGTCCCTCCTCCAAGAAGCACTTCTCGAAATCTGCCAAGCTCATATTCTGAAAATCACCCAGTCTTTCATAGTCCAAAGGAAAATTTAGACAGTAGGTGGGAGACACAAGATTGCAGGGGTAAAAGGAATTGTAGTAATAACTTTCCTGCAAAGCAGCATGAAGCAACCATGTCTTATTCACATAAACAAAACACTTTGAAAGATCAAGTTACTTTTGCCACTTCAATGCAAATAGCCAAAATAGACAGTGAAACTCAATGTAATAAGGACTTGGAGACTGATATATGGTCACAGGATATAGACAAGCTTAGAACAGGTATGAAGAGTGTGCCTTCAACATTGTGGTTTCCAAAAACTTGCCCTAACTCCGATAAGCTTCCATATGAGAAGTTGATCCAAAGCCACCAGGCTAAATCTGATTCTGCTTTTCATGTAAGTGATGCCTTGAATTCTTCTTTGAAACCTAACAGTGAATCATTTACAGGAGTTAGTTGTAGCTTTGAAAAGATTTCAAAAAATGAAAAATTGGCAGCAAAGACAGATGAATTTAACAGAATTGTATTTCGAACAGACAGATGTTGCAGTTCAGCACAGAATATTGAGAGACTCTTAAACTCATCCAAAGACTCTAAGCCCTGTGGTCCATTATGTACATGTGCAGTTCATGTAAAAGAAAATGACAATCTGTGCTGTGTTCAGAACAATAGCCTCTCGGTGCCCAAAGAAAGAATGTCAAATAGTTTTACCAAAAAAGTCATGGGGGGGCAAGTTAAGCAAGCACAGGAGCATCCTAATGCCAACAATTATCATCACATGCTTCAGGAGCATAACTGGAGACCAAGCAATTTGTTAGGTCGACCACGATCAGCTGATCCGAAGTCAAACTATGGAGTAGTGGAAAAGCTGCTGAAAAACTATGAGAAGTCAACAGGGTCTTTGTCACACGATTTGAAATGCTCCCAAGATCAGTGGACCAAATTGGATTGTAATATCATCAAGAGTGACAAGGACACCTTTAATCAGTGTTTAGAAATGTTTCAACCAGAACAAGAAAAGCAAGAGCTTCAGATGAAGTCAGCCATGTCTATGGAGCAGCAAAGCAAGCAAGGAATAGAGAGGAAAGAAGTGACAGAGGTAAGAAAAGATACTGCATTTTGTGTAGAGCCACATCAGAATTTAGCAATAGGTAAGGGTTAAATTAGTTAATTATCCTGTAATCTAAGTGACTGTTATTGTTCCACTTTCTAAACTTATTGAACCTTTGGGAACTTAGGTCAGTAACTAACTTGGAACTTTAAGTTTCAACTTTATTACCTATTTTGTTATGTCAAGGATCTATGACTTCAGAAATTTGTTCCTCTCTTTCACATAGCCCTCTCTATGTTTGTAGATGGGTTTTGTGTATTGCAATACATACATACATACATACATAATTGAGTAACTTGCAGCCAACTTTATGCTAAGCCTCTCCAAACTTAGCTATACTGGTTCTCAGAAAACATATTTCGTCACCAGCCCATCTTACCAGCCTTTCCAATTTGGTAGCAACTGCCTGGAATTGTAATCAACTGGCATAACCATCAAGAGTCCAGAGTTCCATGACATGGTGAGGCCTTAGAGTAGTACTCGAATGAAGATTGAATTTTATTTTAGTTGGGTCAATAAACTGGCATTTATGAGGATAAATTAATTTAAGATCTCATAAGTTCATTTAAGTATCACAAAATAGGCTTAGCATATAATGAGAGCTGACTTTGAAGTTGAAAATACCTGGGCTTATGTCTGACCCCTGGAAAAGACTTCTTGCAGGAGGGTGGACTCTAGCTGAGATTTGAAGGAAACCAGGGAAGCTATGAGATGGAGATGAGGAGCAAGGGCATTCCAGGCATGAGGGATGGGACAGTCATTAGAAATGTAGTGAGTTGGACAACAAAATGTTGTGAGTGAGGAACAGCAAGGGGGCCAGTGTCACTGAACTGTAGAGTACATGAAGGTGAGTAAGGTGTAAGAAGACTGGAAGGGTTCAGGTTATGAAGGGCTTTAAAATCAGTGGATTTTTATATTTGATTCTAGAGGTAACAGGGAATCATTGCAATTTATTGAATATGGGTGGGGGTAGAAATGACATGCTCAGGCCTGTACTTTAGGAAGAGCAATTTTACAGGTGAGTGGAGGATTGACATGAATGGGAAGAGACTTGAGGGAGGGAGACAAATCAGCAGGATATTGCAAAAGTCTAGGCATGAGGTGAAGGGGGGAAATCTTACTGAAAAGATTTTTAAAATAATTTGTAATATAATTAGATTCATTTCTCCACAGAATCAGCTTCATTTTTTTCATAAGATTAATGAGATGCATAGCTGTTTTGGTTAAAGATGTCATCAAGGGACATATGTCTGAACGGATTTATTCTTTGATATCAATAAACATCTTATACACAAAAATAAAAATTAAGATAGAAATTTACCTGATGATATATCAGCGAATTGCACACTATTATGGGCAACACCAAGAATGACAGTCCCTGACTATCTTTTAAGAAGAATTAGGGTGTTTTTTTTTTCATTTTTTTTTACCTAGGGTGTTAAAAAAAAAAGAAAAAACATCATCACAGATGTTATGTACGTTGTACCACAGGGAGACCAGAGATAGGAAGGTTGAAGCAAAGAACTATTCAGGATTCTTTTGCTTATTATTTCTGAGGTTACTTATAAAAAGTTTTTGCTTGCATTTGTTCACCAGGATACTAAAAATATTTCCTGTGACATTATGCAAAAACTGTCAAAGCAAGGATGATACGGTACACTTTTTAGTCAGAGAAGCTACCTTTTGTTGGAGAGAAGAATTCATCACTAAATCAAGATGTTTTGAGTTGAAAGGGATCTTGGGTATGATCTAATCCAATTTCCTCAGCCCAATTTATTTTTGGTCCTTTGCAGATCCCAGTATGAACATGAGTTTTCAACCGTTCTATTAGAAACTTGAATTTTGTCAAAGAGTACAAAGGAGAACCTTGCTTTAATGAAGGAGTTCTTAACCTGGAGTCTATAAACTTTTAAAAAAATTTATAATTGCATTTCAATAGATTAATTTCCTTTGTAATTCTTTTTATTTTATTTACATTCAAAAAGTCATCCCTGAGAAAAGGTCCAGAGGTTTCACCAGACTGCCAGAGGGGTGACATGATACCAATTAAGAACCCCTTTAATGTTTTCCATTACTTCATTTTGACTGAGAAAGAAAGACATGAAACATCTTTTAAGGGGAGGGGAGTGCTATTGCGGTCTGAAAAATTCTCCACATTTACAATTCCCATTTCTAATTGCCTCACACTGATTCAGGTAATTAAAAAATTGCAGATAATAGCAGATGATAGTTCCTTGTTTACTCTTTGACTTATTTTTTTGTTCATGGAAAGAAGTGGTTATGTAACCCACAAGGAAAATCATTCCCCTGGATAAATTGTAACCACCCTGCACATAAAAAGTGGAGTTTTTCCAGGGATTAAATTGGGGGTGAGAAGGCAAGAGGATGTAGAGAATCTGAATGCAGAGAGGGGATGCAAATAATCAACAATCATATATTAAGGTATTAGTAAGTTTCAGGGCAGCTAGATGGTGCAGTGGATAGAGCCCTGGACCTGGAGTCAGAGAGACTCATCTTCCTGAGTTCAATCTGGTCTCAGACACTTACTAGCTGTTTGATCCTGGGCAAGTTGCTTAACCCTATTGCCTCCATTTCCTCATCTATAAAATGAACTGGAGATGGAAATGGCAAACCACTACAGTATCTTTACCAAGAAATCTCCAAATGGGGGCATGAAGACATGTGCTAATAGGCATATTAGGACTGGGGAGTCCTTGTGTTACCAAAATATTCAACACTTCAAAGAAAGTCAAAGGTGAAGTTTTTGCTTCCTATTGCTAATGCTCTTGGCAACCTTCTAAGATCTTAATAGTTATAGGTATTGTTCTGCACTGTTAGAGGAATTTCTTAATCCAGGAGTTCCCAGATCCAGAGAAATCACCCATCTTTGCCTATGACCTAGGGCCCCATCTTTTTATTGTTTCAGTTTCATTTTATCTTCAGGAAAACCTAACCCTAACCCCATCACAAATGGAATCCAACACTTTCTAGATTTCAAAATTTGAAGCTTTTCAGATTTAAAAAAAAAAAAAGATTCCCCAGAGGAGAATGACTTTAGATAACCCCCCTGAAATGCGGGTTCAAAAATAGGAACAAAAAGAAATTTTTCTAGCCAAAATCTTGACCATGTGAAGGTTTTTGTCAACTCCCCGAGAACTATATTCCACAATGGAGATGATAAGGAAATGGTCACCAAGAAAAGTCTCTTGAGTGCAGATTGATGTCACAAATATCTCTGTGAGTCTTTTCAGTATTGAGAAAAATGTGTCTAAGTTCACCAATTGAAATATTACTTTGCAATGTTGGTGGGCACTTCCCCAAATGAATGACTGTATTTGTATTCTAGGAGTCTGTGGCAATGAAATCAACCAATGGGAAAGGGTTTTCTCGGCCTGCCCGGCCAACAAATCGACGCCCACCTTCCCGATGGGCATCCAGATCCCCATCTGCACCCCCGGCCTTGAAGAAGACTGTGTATGGCTATTCTTTTTCACTGCAATCAGAGACCACAGTTGTCTGAGTCTCCCTAAGACAGGATGGGGAGACCCTATGGCCAAAGCTCTAGACCTTCTTTCCAAACAGAGCATTCAGTGTGTTTGTAGCCAGTGTCCTGCTCTGTATCCTTCAAGATTAAGAATTCCATCTCTTGATATACAGAACAAGCAGTTAAAAAAATCTTAACTTTCCATCAGTCTTCAGTGTTTTTACTCGACGGATGAACCATCTTCCTGTATTTGTTTTTGTTTGTTTAACAGTGCAGCATAGCTTTTTTTTTTTTAATGTCATCCTCATTGATTTGCCAATCGGATTTATGTTTAAACAGTGTACAATTTTGTATATTCTAATGTTCCTGCTAGTGGCAGGAAGTGAGCTTGTATGCATGACAATGTGTCCATAGGTGCATGTGTTGAATAGGAAGTATCCTGGTATGTACTTAGGTGAGTCAAACTTATGTGCTAGTATTGACCTTACAATTATAATCCGTATACCTATATATTCTTTGTGTTTATTTTAAAAGTTTGAAAATATACAGTACTGATATTTATATTTTGTTTATCTCTTACTTAGATAAGAATACTTAGGTATTCAGCTGTGGTGTTTGGGGGACAGAGAAAAAGCTGTTCTAACACGCCAACTGCAGAAACATGCATCGCAAAATATGTATCATATGCAGACTCAAGCTTGGTGGAGTATCTTTGATAGTATTCTTATAGCACTTCTTAATCTTTATAATGAGAAAACACCATAGTTGGGCTGATTTTTTTTCCCCTTTTCTAATGAAAAATTGCATAATTTGTATCAGACAGTCCTGCCTAAAAGACCCACAGATACTTTTCTGCATTGCTCAGTAGAGGAGGTCGGTGACTTTTACGTGATGCTTGCCTCACTGTATTTTGGGCAACCAGATTCATGGGATACTAGATCTTGAGGAGCTTCTTTTGGTATTTTAGTAACAAAACCCCCTGCAAGGGGGCGTCAAATGGGTCTGCTTTGTACTGGATTCTTCTCTCTAATGAATAATGCTCAATTCAATTCAACAAGACTTTAATAAGTTTCTATTATGTGCCAGGCACTGGGAATTCAAAGCAAAATAGTACCTGCCCTCAAAGAGCTAATATTCTATTGGTGGGAAAGAACATGTGTTTAAACAAGGTTTTTGTGTAGCCATGCTATCTCGACTAATGAACATTTTAGGGCAGTAGAAAAAGGTGTACATACACCTTCAATTTTTACATTTTTCCACCTCTTTCCCTAAAATTATTGGGATAAAAGAATAATTCACTTTGTATTGTAAAACAAGAATCATGTTTTGATTCCCACATAACTTATGGTGACTTTTCTCTTTTTCTGCTGCAAACAAGTTACTAAATATCTATGTTTCTATGTAACATCAGTTACAGTTTTATGGTTGTAAACCTGAATTAAGAGAGCACATAAATTTCATTTACAGACCTGAGGAAAACCAAAGTACTCTAATGCCTGAAACATTAGAACTGAAGGTCTTAGAAATAACCGTGACCTTTTACTTGTCTCTCTGACAAGTTTTACACTATGTTTATTTCTCAAATATTAATTTCTTTCAAGGTCTTCCTCTGCTGCCAAAAAGTTACTTGGTTCACATGATTGGAGTCCTGTCCGCACAGGGATTCAAAGAGCCTTTTTTTATCAGTAACCAGATTAGAGAAATGTACATTAGCCTAGACCAGGCCTTGAGGTAGAGTATTTAGGTCTTAAATCCCAGCTTGCCTTAAAAAGCTCAGGGCTGTTGCATTGTGATGGATTGAGGTTTAATTTTTAACTGTAAAACAGATGGAGTTTAACAGGAGTTAAACTGACTCCTTCTAGAGATCTCAATGGATTTATATTTGGGCCATTCAGATTTCAGGACCATCGTCCTCCATCTTTTTTAGTGCATTGCAAGTCTTTATAATAACACAATGCTGCCACCCTGAGAAAATCTGCATAAATTCTAATTTATGTGACTCTCAAAACATGTGCATTTTTCCATTTGGAGCTAGGGAAAGGTGGGGAAGGAGAGAGCAGAACAGTTCTGAGGAGTGTGGTCTGTGGTATAAAATTCTGTATTTATTGGGAAATCAATACTGTATGGCATGGTAAGAGGGACCTAATAATGAATGCCTGGGTGCCCGACTAGTTTGTTGTTCTTGCTTGTGTTCTACCCTAGAGGATCTAATGTAGATGCTATCTCTTGATAAGGTAGATGGTAACCTGCGTTCATGCCATTTTCATTTTTGCTACATTTTAAATGAATTAGTGATACACTTGAGAAAACATTTTTCACCTTTATCTGTATGATTTCTTTCTAAATATGCTATACCTTTCTCAGGAAAAAAACACTACCAGGTTTGTGGGAAATAATTCTTTAGTAATATTTGTGTCAGTGTTAATGGATGAGTTTTCAAAATTAAATGATAGAATACTTAAACATTCTTGGAACTTTTAAAAAACTGTAATGGATACTATAGTAATGCACTCTAATATAGGCAACTCTAAAAGTTGCAGAGAAGTTGTTGATCTGCAATGTTAAAGGGAGCTCCCTATGCTGATGAAATCACAAGTGTATATCAAAAAACAATGTTCGTACTACAAGATGAATGGCTTCTGGTATATATCAACAATTCTTTAAAAAAAATTATCTAGTAGAAATACTTTGATTACTACCAGTTTCTCCTAACCAAACGTTTTGGAAAAGATTTAGAGCAATTCAAATTCATATGATCAGCTTTCACTGTCCTTAGCGATACTATCAGCCTAAACTAAATATGGTAACTGGCACTTCTTATCCTTTACCATCCAAATTTTGGAGAGCCAAAAGTTGAACCCAGGGAATGGAATGGGAACAAGAATAAACACAGAGGGGAGTATATGAGTTTCCAGTATGTGTGCTTGTGTGTTTATTTGAGTTTATGTCTGAGTGTTCTAGATGTCTCTGTGTTCCAAGGCCAAGTATTATTTGGATTATTTGGATTATAAACTATTTTTATTATCCATAACTCTTCTCCTCTCCTTTAGCCCAGATAATTTTGTTGGCTGTATTTTATTTTTAAGCCAGTCTCACAAGGTTGACACTAAACAATGGTTATTGTCAAATAAATAAGGGGTTTCACAATGATTTCTGTCATCCTGTAAAAACATTTGTTCCTAAAAGATAAGAGTTTTTATTTTTGTTTATTTTTTCAATGATTGAAACCATTTCTTTTGGGAAATATGTGTTGATAAGCTCTTGCTTTTGGAGTCTTTCCTCAGACTGTTGGAATATACCCAAATAGAATATAGGTTTATAGAAATACCTAATGTGGCCTTTATTTCAAGAAATTTGATTTACTTTTTTTCAAATGAATACGAGCCTCATAAATTCAAAACATAAACATAAACATGCTTCTTCCTCCTTGTCTCTCACTGGAAGATGGAAGGAGGCTCCAAGAAGCCCAAGAGGAAGCACAGCTTACCTTGACTATTCAGTTCTAGCATTTTCCTACACAGCTGTGAGCATGATACCTAAAGATTGGTGTAATACTTATCCACTCTAGGGATTTTAATTCACATCTTAATTGAATTGAATTTGTGTGAAAAGAACATTCCCCTGAAACTTGCATTCAGATGATACCAATGACCTAAATGTTGCCCAGATATGCATGTTCATTTTTGATAAGAGTGTTGCTTGAAATTGTATAGTAAGTGCTGATGCTAGAAATAGTTGAGGGTACCCAATTATACTATTAAATTGTCCTTCAACGAATCTCATTAGCAATAAAGCCCAGAGGAAGCTGAAACTAAATACTCTTCTGGAACTGGGACACTGTTCTTCAGAATCAGAATATTCTCTCAGACCACATTTGTGTGGCCTAAATATACTGTTCTCTGGAAGCTGAAGCTCTATTTAACTGATTACTACACAATTTGAAGCACTCTCTGGTTTTTTTTTTATTTTTTTCTTAGCAAACTTTAAAAATATGATGATTTGCCTAGTTTGATTATGACTGTAATGCTGCCCTATTGAAGTCAGGCCACAAGCAATGTCTCAAAGCCATTCCACTTCAAACATTTCCATAACCTGTCTTATCCTATAGTAATTACTTTCATTAAAAAATGGGGAGATTATAAGAGTTCAAACCTTGGTATAGACTACATAGACCTGGAGTTAGAGAAATCAGATACATATGACTAGCGAATTCTGCATAGTTTACTACCTGCTAATGTAGAATTATATTTAACTAGTTATTTAAATGAAACTATTTAAATGAAATTGTATGACTATGAGGAGAGGAGAGAACAGCTATTTTTTAACTACTTACTCTCCCCACTGAAATATCTTTGAAATATATAGAAACCTGTTCTTTTTTTCTTTCTTCTTATGAATATAACTTCAGATTATGCTTTATATACAGTATCTCAAAATTCCTAGTGCTGTTTTTGAGATAGGTATGGTTTCAATAGGTTCTGAATGGAGCCCACTTTATTAAAACATTTTTCACTTTGAATGTCTGTACTTTGATTCTGCATATATGGTGAATGGCCTTTCCAAGACTAAAGACTAAAAGACTAGGATTCTGCCCTGAAATACTAAGTCATAGCAACAAACAAGTCAAATCAAACCTTCTACCTTGAAATAAGTCCCAGACTTATTTCTACTCATTATAACTTTTAAAGATTCAAGACTGAGGATGAGTTATGAGTCCCCATCACTTTGTTCTTATGGTTTTATTCTTCAAGCAAATGAATCACTAATGTCATTTTTATTAAAAGTATAAAACAGCTGTGAGAACATGCTGTGTAGTGAATAGAAAATTGTCATTGGATTCAAGAAGATCTCAATTTAAATCCTCCTTCTGACACTTACTATCTGTGTGACTATAGACAAATCCTCTTAATACCACCCAGGCAACATTTTATGCCTATAAGTTTCAGCAGAATTGCTGATTTGTTTCTCTGGAAGGAAGTTTCCACACTGGGAGTTCTCTCACATTAGTAACATTACAGATCTGGATCAATTTCCAACCCAACCCCCCAAAATAATTTTTTAAAATTCTGCTCCCTGAGGTTTTATTTAGCATAATATTGTTCATTCTCAAGATAAGGCCAAGTTAACTGTTGGCACTGTGTTTTTCTTACTTTGTTGGTATTAAATTAAACTAGGTAGAGGATTTTCTGGAAAAAAATAAACAATTTGAAATGAAGTCCAAAGATTCAGTAGCACCCTCTTTTCATTTGAACACAAAAAGTTCCTAAAATCCTACCAGACAGTATCTTTCTAGAAGTCTCCTAAAACTCTTTAAATTGGTCAATATACAAGCAGACTATCATGACCTCAGAGAACTATCAGTAGTTCTCAACCAAAAGATCTGGGGCTTCTAGGCGCTCAATAAATGTATACTGAATTGAACATGGAAGGGCAGAGCAGGATCTTGAAGAAATTTGAATTCCTAAGAATGTATTTCTCAAACAACATTTAAGACACATTTTCTTCTCTCCAATTTCTCTTGGATTACATGCCCCTTTTAGTTTTTTCTTTCCAATGGCTAACACCTATAAACAAAATTGTAGATTAGGTAAATTGTCTCTTCAATGACTTCTCATTCTTTTACAGATTCTCCCACATTATTCTGGGACTGCCTGACATCTTTGACTCTTAATTCACTTTCACTACCCAGGATTTGCTGCTCCCATGCTTTTCCTTCTTTCCCCAATGAAAATTTAGCTATAGATCTCCAGAGTTCCAGATATCAATGACTGCATTCTGTTAACCTCTCCCCTAGACATTAGTACAGGACCCAGTAATAATCTAAATTTCCTCCAAAAACAGTGCATTCCCCAACACCCATTTCTTTGTCTTATCATTAAGTCACTCTAATAACAATAATAACATTAGTCACCCTAATAGTGTGAATTTGAGGCCAGAGGCATTTCGATGGATTGGACTTTCTAAAGCCCTTGAATCACTCTGAGGGTGTTGAACTATCCATACTGGTTTTATTAAATTGCCTTCATTAAAACTAATTAATGGTATTGAAAAAAGAGACCCAGTACTATAATAAACATCAGTGTTGATGTCTATACCTAAAACTGAGACTAGGTCATTACAAGAGAACAAAATGGTAACAATGGAATCTATTTTTATAGCCCTTATCAAAGTTCGGTTTTTCTTACCATTGCTTCGGTGGCATCTGATATTAAAAGCAATAGTAGTAGAGAATTACTTGTCACAGGCTCATGTTTGACTCCTCTGTTATATAATATCTCAAAACCACTCATTATAAATATGAGGCAACTAATTAGAGATTAGATTAGATTATTCTGTGATTAGAAGTCATAGAATCATAAATTGAGAACTAGAAGGTAACTATGGAGTCACCCAATTTGAAATGCCTCTTTATTTACAGATGAGAGAATGAGGAAAAGAGAAATGAAGAAATGCCCAAAAGTGATTTGTTCAAAGTTTTTCTTAATGGTAGGGCTTGGATATGACCAGAAGACATTACCACCTATATTCCTAAATAAATTGCTATCTATCTATCTAGAAGAAGGTAGAAAGAGAGGAAATACAGAATAAAATAAAATGTAAGAATACTGATCTTAGAGTCATAGGACCTAGTTTTTAAATACACAGGATCATAAACACCTGACTTGAAAATTAAGTGAATTAAGCCAATGACCTGATTATGTAAATAGAGATAGCTAGTACAAGATTTTCAGTACTGTTACTCAGCACTTAGTGCAGCACTGGGCACATAGTAGGCACTCAGTGAATGCTTGTAGATTGATTCATTGGGCCTGTGTTTTCAATGTGTTACAAGATGGATTGGATAGGAAGGAAGGAAGGAAGGAAGGAAGGAAGGAAGGAAGGAAGGAAGGAAGGAAGGAAGGAAGGAGAAAACCAAAATAGATTCCTTCCTATGAGATATAGACTTGAGAAAGTTCCCACACACAGAGGGAACAATGGAGATGTTTGTAGAGTAATCAATTTGTCAATCAAGAATAAATTCCTTAGTTTAAAAAAAGTATTCTCAATTTTGGCAATAACGTTAAAACATGAGTTGTTTTGAAAAAGGGTAATATAGCAAACCACTCTTAAGGCAGTAGCTCCTAAATGGAACACCCTGGACTCCTTAATCTGTGGTCTTGAGGCTTTTGTTTGCCATCAGTATTTTTAAGAGACTACCACCCCAAGATTGAAGCCCTTAAACTCTGTAGCCTCACCCACTCATTGCCATCATTGCCACAGGATTTAGAGGCAATAATTTAATCAAACCCCTCATTCAGCTCCCATCTAACATGCTATCATGATGAGGGTGTTACCTATTAAAACAGGGTAATTCCTAATCTAGTAAACTCCCTCTGTATTTAGGCTGATACGATTTTCTGAAATTTTGAAAACAGATGCCTTTAAAATTAAGACTACCTTTTATATGGTCTTCTGTCACACTGCATTGTTCCATCACAGTATTAGTCCTTTTGTCATTGATCTCTTTACACTGTGTTCCACTTGCTGTTAAATTTTCTATTTGAGATTCTTTAAAAAAAAGGTTCATTCTTGCTTCTTGATGAGACTGTGCGTGTGTGTGTGTGTGTGTGTGTGTGTGTGTGTGCGTGCGCGCAATAGATTTTGGTTTTCTTTTGGAGATGCATCATTGTTAATTGTTCATGCTCTCTTCCTCATAAAGTGTTAACATACATTCTTTGATGTTGAACATGCTTCTATTATTAATTTCTGGGTCTTATTTACAATATATTTTTATTTACAGATAGTTTAAAGCATTTAAATGGTATGTAAGCAGGTGAACTGGGGGTCCAGTCTGTTGAATTATCCTGAAAAGGAAAAAGAAGATAATTCTACCCCTTACCCCAAAATCCAGTTATCACTGCAGGATGATTTTATACTGAATGCAATTTTCAAAAGTAGCATAAGGGAATTCAAGTAATTAACAGTATATTACATAAAAACATGTCAGTGCAAAATGCAGCATAAATGATACATGATAGAAAAGAGGACAAAGAAATCCAACACCTCATTATCTGATTTCTGGTCTTTCTTATAAATACCATAATTCTTTACTTCTAAACTAAGAAGTCTTGGGCAAATGTTTCTAATAAATAAAAAATGGTGTGGTGCTTTTCAAATTCAACCATCATTTTTTCTGCTTCATGATCTTTAACACAAGATAGCAAAGGATAGTACACAAAAACACACCTCATATAAATGAATTCTACATACTTTATCAGTATCTAGGTCCTCATAAGATGTTCTTCATCTTCAATACAGCCAAATTGTACTTTAGAGTGGTGTTTTTGTGCTAAGTAAGTAATTTTGGAATGAAAATTATACTCTTTAATACATATAAGAAGTAGCTAAATTTAGCATTATTGTAGTCTTACAAAAGTTCTACTTAATAGGACTATTTGAAGAAAAGTAGGATTCTTGGTTCAAAAAGAACATGCTCTTTGAAGTATGGAAGCCCAGTGTCCTACTGGTTTTATAAAGCCTTTTCACACAGCTATATCTTCATAAATCACCTACATAATTTTCATTTAATATTGACATCCTTTGGAAAAGAAAGGAGCCTGGGATCAATGGAAAGAAACCAAAAATTTCCTAAGGCCTGGCAAAAGTGAATTGAGTATCTATATTACATTTTTGCTATGGCAGGGACACCAACCATTCAAAACTTCAAGAAACATTCTTTTCTAGCCTCTGATATTTTAAAACCACAATCCCACATGAAACAATGGCATTTTGTGATTGTTGTAATAAATAAAGAAAGGTATTATAATGGAACCTTTATTCCATATTGAAAACAAGCATTAAATGTATACTTAACAATAACAAACAACAGTTTTGGTGATGCTATTGCCACCTTAAAAAGGGAGGGAAGGGAAAGGAAGGAAGAGGAGAAAATGGGGAATCACAACAATTGTAGAAAAGCAAATGTCCTCAAACAGTTCTAAAATCTTGTGAGAACCTTGAGGGGGATTTAGGCATTTGTATTCCCATATATGCCAGTGTCCATATCCAGGAATCCAGGTATGACGAATACTATGCAAAAACATGGATATAGGAAAGCACGGGGCAGGTACAGGAGACAGCAAATAGTCTGAAGTATGCTATAAAATGTTATATCAGCTAAGATTGAGAGGACAAAATGGATGGTTTGGAAAAGGGATTGACTGCAACCAGTAAAACTCTGGAGAGAGGAGGGTATTGAGAGAGTCTCGGGGAGATATAAATTAGGGAGTCGTCTGCAAACACTCAAAATGCTCAAATGGATCTATAATCTCATCATTATAGGTATTGCTTCCAAAAGTGTAAATCATAGCATAACTATCCCTGCCCATCCTGTAACACATCTTCTTTATGTCAGAAATTCACCACAGGGCATCTATCCAGGAGAAGAAGCCTCCCTCTTTTTCTCTTGATAATATGAGGATACCAATGGAATGCACAAAATTGTCCAGCAGTTATCCTTTGCTCTCACCACATAAACAATCAGTCTTTTTCACTCACATTTCTTTGCTGACATCCCTTATTCTATTCTTCCCTTTGTAATTCCTTAGCTGTAATGTGTCAAAGCCTGTTCATATCCACCATGGACTTTTCCACTGTTCTTCCTACATCTTATAATTCTTTGTAAACAGCAAAGTTTTATGATTAGCAGCCTTACAATAACACCAAAAGAATGCTGGTATTAAAAATTGTCTTTTGTAACATGGAGAAATTTGGTGTTGTTAAAAAAAACAATTTTGCAATTTATTCAAGGCAATTCAGCATACGCTCTCTGTGCCTGTTCAGTGCTAGCCCAATCCACACTCCAATTGCTCTGTTTGTTTTATACATATGTATCTATGTGTATATGAATATACACACATATGTATATTTGTTATATAATGATGTACAAACTTTACAGGTTGTCTATTCAACTGCACGCCTGGACAATAAACATTTTTCATCCACTTGGTTTTTCCTATGTGGACTGTCAGGTCAAACTTTTATAAATGATTATGGATTGCATTTAGGAGGTTTTATAAGGTTTTGGAACTTGATAAAGAGTATCTAGAGGACTTTGATTAGGAAGTCACCTGTGTATTTGTGTTGATTGAAGTTATAAAAATTAATGAGATCATCAGGAGATAAAGTAATGAGCAAAGAGGGTTGAAATTGAAACCTTAGGGAAACATCCCCCAATTTAGGAGGAATTTATAGGGAATAAATAAGGAAAAGGTAAAAAGCTTTCTCTGCAGTAGTAAGGGCCTAATTAAAACCAGAGAACGTGAATTTATAGGGTATACGGTCAGCACAATTTTGTGATTTCCTCTGATATCATTTGCAAGTTTGAGGGTAAAGCCAAGGAGGCTAAGAATAAAACCATTAGAAATAAGGAATAACAGAGTATATACAGAATAAATGTCTATGAAAATGTCCTGGGGTAGCTCATAGATAGGAGCAGGATAAACAAAATAAGCAATTGTAAATGGAATTTAATCAGGTTAATTTGAGCTACTATTTAGCAACCTCCAGTAAAGTCCTACTCATGTGTCTCATCATAATGGGAAGGTAACTGTGAATTCCCTAAGGCTATGCCAGCAAAGTCTAAACTCTAACAGGTCTTGCCTGCCTATAAAGGCTTCTAGTGCAGGTCTGCTGACTACATGGATGCCTGCTCTTCAAGAACCAGGCTACCTAACCTCAGAAGAAGCTCTTCCTCACCCTGTTAGCAACAAAGCAATGACATGTTCAGCCATAGTAACATTCAGGGACCATCTATTATGACACAGGAGGCTGAAATCTGAATTGGTGGTGAGAGTAAGCAATGATGAAATCACATATAGAAACTGATAAATGTTCAATGGTTCTTTATATCTTATTTTTAAAATTTTTTCCCACTTATTCTATTTTTTAAAGTGAATTTAATTTTATTTGTTCTAATTTGTCTTTCTTGGTTAATAGCATAGATAAGCATGTAGAGTAACCTGTCTCTTATTTTCTTAGTTTTTTCCAAGCTAGAGGAAGTCTAATACTCTCTGTCCTCCAAAATAAAGGTACCATTAATATCAAGGGATAGTAATCAGAGGTATAGTTGAGAGTGATATTTGAAACAGACTTCTTAAGATATAGTTCAAATCCTCAATCTCTTAACTGGAAGAGCTATATTCTTGATTGAGTTTTGTTAAACTTGTTTAAAATTGGAAAGCAGATTCTGGTTTCTTAGGTGGCACTATTTGGCACTAGCTTCCCATTTTCTGCTTCATATTGTCCCAGTGGTTCCAGACTGTCATGTTTATCCTGAAGACCTATTCAAGTAATACTCAGATTCAGAAATCACCAGAAAGTCTGCTGATGTAATGCTGGAAGGATGAAAACAGTGTGTTAAATAACTAAGAAATGATTGGCCAGTCAACAAAAGCAGCACCCCCTTTTTTTTCTAACCCTTCTTCTTCTTGTTTGATTTTTCCTCTCATTCATCATTCCAGTTCTTGTCAGCCCTTTGAAAATTCTAATTAAAGCCACTGGGCCTTGACACAGAGTCAGTAACTAATAGGTTGAATTACAAGTTACTCTGTAGCCAAAAAACCAGACAAAATGTCAGTAAGCATGGTGTGAGACACTGCCTGGAAACCTAGGGGGAAAAAGCACCATTATCACTGTCACTATTGTGGTTAGTTAGATTTAATGGGAAAAGTAGAATTTGTTTAAGACAATTTTTAAAAAGTCTTTTACCAATTCTACCAGTCATTTAGACATTACAAAGAGTCTCATTTGGGGTTTTTTTTAAATAGTATTTAAATTTTTTCCTGATTACTTGTCAAGACAATTTTTAGCATTCATTTTTACAAGATTTTGAGTTCCAAATTTTTCTCCCTCTTCCTCTCCCCTACCCTCTTCTGCAAATGGTAGGCTATTTGATGTAAGTTATACATGTGCTATCATGTAGAATATATTTCCATATTAGTCACAGTTGTGAAAGAAGAAATGGATCAAGAGGGGAAAAAAACATGACAAAGAATAAAGTAGGTGAAAAAGTATGCTTCGATCTGCATTGAGTCCATCAGTTCTTTAACTGGATGCGGATAGCATTTTCCCTCATGAGTCCTTTGTACTGAAGACAAAGTATTTTTAACTTAATAAATATAAATTAATAAAAATGATCGTTCAATTTACAAAATGGTTTTTCAGATGCAAAGTGACCCCAAAGAAAGCACCTGGAATAGAATATAGCACATCATTGTTCAGTTGTGTCTGACTCTTCAGGATCCCATGACCCATACTGTCCATGGGGTTTTCTTGGCAAAGATACTAAAGTGGTTCGCCATTTCCTTCTCCAGTGAATTAAGACAAAAAGAGGTTAAATCACATGGCTAGTGTCTCAGGTCACATTTGAACTCGAGTCTTCCTGACTCCAGGCCCAGGGCTCTATCTACTGAGCCATCTCGTTGCCCATATAACACATAGTAGACATTAAATAAATAATTTTTGAGTGAATGAATACTTTTTTTCTCAAAAAAAATTCAAAATGTTCACTTATTTCACAAATGAAAAAGAAGTCCCCCCTGAGGTCATTTAAATGCATTTCATCAGCTGTATCTGTGCCTAATGAATTTATTAACAAATGTTTAAGCAACTGGTGTGTGCTATTGAAAGTACCAAGAAGTTTATGACATTTCCCCAACCTCAAATACCTACAACCTAGTTAAGGAGAAAACAAAAATACATTAAAAACCTCTCCTCATAACAGGGTATTATAAGATGACTAGTACAGATAATAAATGCCGCTAGAGTTGTGTTGTTGTTGTCGTCGTCGTCGTTGTTGTTGTTGTTGCTGTTGCTGTTGCTGTTTTAATCAGCAGAGGCCAAGGAAGGTTTCATGAAAAGAAGTATAACTATACTCTTGAGAGGAGAACTGGGACTCTTCGGGAGTATAGTGACAGGAAGGTAAATTTCAGCTCCACATAAGGAAGAAATTCTTAGCAACTAGAGCTGTCCAAAATTGTAATGAGCTGCCCCGTGGGGTAATGAGTTTCCTGTAACTGGAAATCTTCAAGTAGAATTTGGATGACCATTTGTTAGGGATATACTGGAGGGGGTTCATGCATTGAGTACTAGACAGTGTAACCTCCAAGTTCCTTCTGACCTCTGAGATTCTCTTGTTCTTTAGCTTTAGCATATGGAATGCCTGGGAAAGCATTCCATATAAGAAGAATTGCATTAACAAGGCAGGGATAGGAATATGTAGTACACATTGAAGGAACTAAAAGTAGGCTGGAATGGCTGGAGTAGAGGGCCCATGTGGGAAAGTAATGAGAGGTAACATAGTGAGAATCATAAATAGGATTTAAAGTTGTTTGGGGCCTGATAATAGATGACCTTGAATGTCACATTTTTTTAAAACCAGACGTTCATCTTGTGGGCAATGAGGTATTGGTGGAGGATTTCCAGCAGGAGAATGATATTATATTTCCTAATTAGAAACTATGAATGCATTAGTTCTAAACAAAGTATCTATGTCAAAACTGTTCTCTACCTCTCATATTAAGAGTGTAAGACAGAGAGAGCTCGAGATGGGGGTAGGGTAAGGCAAGGGGAAGAAGAAAGTTAAGGAGAGAAAGGAACTAAACCCAGACTACTGTCTGGTAGTTTCTTGTTTTAATTAGTTTTCTTGCTAACTAGGTACTAACTTGAAGGACTCTGTGTACTTTCAGCCCCCTCAAAATTGAGGCCCTGAGGCAAAGCACCAGTTGCCTCCACCCAAGTTAAGTCTTTAACTAGAACTTCTGCCTATTCCTGCTTACTCTATGCTAGAAATTGAATTGTATTTAAAATGTCTCTCCTTGGATCCCCCTCCTCCCTCTTTGACTTTGATGACTTAGAATCCTGCTCCCATCTCTCATAGGATGTCCTTATTCTCTGAATTCATAGTATTCTAGTTTATTCAATGTCTCAGCCCCATATAGTTTCTTTATTGCCTATAAGAGAAAATACAGTAAGTAGAAAGTACTTGTCATCATACAAATTCTTCTTTTTATTCTGCTTCTTCTCTATGCTGACTTTAATTTTTAAAAATATCAAACTTTTTGACTATATACTGGCCCATATTTACTCCTAAGGTCCCAGAATCCTTCAGATTAAGATACTCACGTGTTTTTGTTTTTGTTTTTTGATAACAGCCCAAGAAAAAATCTTTATATACCCTGCAATGTAATGTTTCTGCTCTCACTGGTAGAGAGGAATTTTCTGTTATCTATTATTATGTATGCAAAGTATGTTTCCTATTATGAGCATGGATTCTAAAAGACTTTCTTTTCTGGTTTGAGGGGAAGGGCCTTGAGAATTAGTCATCAATCTAAGAATACAAGGGAAAGGGTGGGCATAATCCTTTGAGCCATGCTCATACACGGAATGAAGAGCTTAGGGGAAAAGGGCTCTTGAATGTCAAGGTATGGAGTTTAAAATGTATTTGTTAGGAAACAGGGAACTATTGAAGGATTTTGAGCAGAATTATATTATTAGAGCTATGTTTTAGGATGACTATGCTGGCAAAAGTATACAGGATAAACTGGAATGTGCATAAAATGGAGTCAAGATCACTTAGGAGTCTATGTCAAATGTAGGGAAAGGGTAAAGAGGTTATGGGAATGTAAAGGAGGCCTGTTTCAGAAGCAGAGTCAGTGGGATTTGCCATTCAATTGCCAGTAAGAAATAGGGAAGGCTTAGAAAGGATGTCAAGGTTTTGAATATAGAAAAAATAGAAGGATCTTGCTGCTATGAACTGAAATAAGGAATTTCAATGAAGGGACAGGTTTGGGAGAAACAGTCAAGTTTGGGATAGGTTGAGGTGGTGGCAAGACCCCCAGGTGAAGATGTCTTAAGGAGCTAGAGTTGAGAGGAGAAATTATACCTAGAGATAAAGATTTGAGAGTCAAAACTATGAGACTGGCTGAGACACCAAGGAAAAGAGTACAAAAAGAGGACCAAAGAGATGACAGAGCTTTTGGAGAGAGTAAGAACAAAGAACTACTTCTGGGCTCACAAGGCCTGGGACATTATGCCCAATCCTGGTTCAATAACTCAGTATGCAGTTTGGATTTGGTTCAGCCCCAGGGAACTTGGCTCTAATGATAGTGTGCAGGCTTTTTTGTTTTTGTACTCCATGGTTCACTAAACCACCCTCAACCCCATCCCAGGTTCAGATTTATTTATAGTTTAGGTACTGTCTCACATCCAGAATTTTCCAAGAAAAGGGGAATAGAAAAGAAAGCATATATACCATATATACAATCTGTGTACAACTGAATAAGGGAAAATGGGTAATTTATTTTTACACACAAAATAAATGGTAATTATAAAAGATGTACCATGCACATCAGTAGGATTACTAAAAACAGGCTTCAAGCACAACCTTTATAACCTGCTAGAATGCTGATATTTAAACCTCACCAGAAATTAAAGTAGTTGGCAAGATAGTTAAACGGGCAGTTTACATTTTGCCTCAGTCCTATACTAAAACAATTCCTGGCAAGTCCAAAGGCATGCAGAGAGGAGACAGAGTGTCAGGTGAGAGAAACAAAGAGGTCAGTTTAGCTGATCACAGATTGCAAGAGGGAGAATAGTGTAAAATAAGGCTGGAAAGTTGACTTAGGTTTAGACTAGGAGGGCTTTAAAAGCTAAAGAGATCAGTTTCTATTTTATCCTAGAGGCAATAGGGAGCCACTGGAGTCACTGAACGATGGTGAACTCGCAAGGCAGGCCTAGAAATCCTCATTTTTATGGCATTTTTTGCCTCTTCTTTCTGGTTGTGGGGGAGAGATGAAACCCAAGAACAAATGATGAATGTAAGGAGGAAGAGTAAGAACACTTTGTTTTCCATCTTTCCACATTTCTGTTTCAACATTTTGAGTCAAGAGGAATAGTACTTTGTTTTCTCAGGAGACAAAAGTTGTCAGTGTAATTCTATCCCCAAAGTTCAATGGGTAATGTCAAGTGATTCCAAGACTGTTCTATTCATGATCATGTTTCAGGAACAATGTACAGTTGTGCCTTTTGTAAATAACAAGGGCTGTGAGCACAACTATGGGCTAATTCAAAATGTAACTTTTATTCAAGTCTTCTTAAGGATCATTGGAAACTTTTCATTTGTGCTTTTTATTTGAGTATTGTCAGTTTGCTCCAGGGAAAGAGGAGTGAAGTTGGTATTTAGGAAGGTATTGAGACAGAATGAAGAAATACATTCTTCATCAACTGAGCAGAGGTCACAGAATTTCAAGCTGGAAGAGACCTTAGAGATTGTCTAGTCCAAAGTCTGCATTTTAGAGATAAGGAAGCAGATTCAAAAAAGGAGAATAATTTGCTAATCACACAATTAGAAAGGGGAAGAGCAGCAATTCAACTTACATACCCCAGTACAAACTCTCTTTTCACTGCAGCAGATTTCCTCTTGTATCAGTCCAAACTGATTAGATCTAATGGTCCAACTTATGCCAGGTTCTTGTCACACATTCCCAGTTAGGTGCTGCTGTGCCTGGATCAGTCTCATCTAACAGTTGGAAAAGAGGGCAGTTATTTCAGAAGGAGAAGTAAAGGCTCACTCAGACTCATCTGATTTTTCAAGGACAAAGTGAGCATGTTCCACAAACTGCTCTAGGCCTGAGGGTATAGGCAAAACCAAAATAGTCTCTGCCTTCAAGAAGCTTCCACCATACATAGTATTTGGAACCTATTTCCCTGGCAGTTTAATGGGCAGGGTTAGCAAATATAGATCTACTAATGAGGGAAAATATTTCATCTTAGTGAGGTAGTTCTCGAGATGGGATGCTTCCATTTGGTAGCAAATTTAAGAGAAAAACTAGAAATTTCATTTACGATATTGGATCCAGGATATTTACCTGTTGGTTCTGACAGACTACCTCAGTATTAGTGGCAAATGGTGGTATTATTCTTTGATAGTGCATTATCCCAATAATTTCCTATTGTTGGACTGGATTCATTTAAGAGAAAATAGCTCTATGTATGACTCTAAAAACAAAATTAAATTTGGAATAGGGAAATCCTTCCCTCTCAAATTTGCTGCTCGAATCATATATAGAGGTGCTTACTTTAAGATATTTGGAATGAAAAAGCTAAGAAATGTATAGTACAAATGTTATTCTAGTATACATAGAATATTAGAAGAATCATTTTCCAACATTTTGGAAATATTTTGTTGAATATTTATAATTATACTCCCATATATAATACAAAAGGAAGTAGAAGGTTGACATTTCCCACAAGTAATGCCCATTTAGGGGTATTTGCTAGGGCTAACCCTAAACATCAGTTTCCAAACTGAAGAGCTTTCCAGTTTTCTCTTCATCTATAAAAGAAGAGCATTAGATAAATGATCTCTTACATTCCTTCCAATCCTAAATCCTATGTAATTTAAAGTACATTTTTTCCATGAAAACTGTGCCTTTCCATTATGTTGCTTTACTACTAACATTATTAGACTTCATATTAGACTGATGAACTTTTGATAAAATTAAGTCCAGGGCAGTAATAAATGATGCTTGGAATACATATTCTTCTCCTATTTCTATGTAAATAGGATAAAATATCCTCAATGACCAATGTTCCTTTCATTCCTTAATCCAAGATTGTAAGAGATTAGAGAGGAGAAACCAGAATGGGAAATTTTTGATATGAAAAAGAAAAAAAAAAATCTGAGGCCCAGGAGCGGGTGTTGGAAGAAGGTTGGAAAAGAAGTAATTGGGTGAGTGAAAGCCACAAAAAAGTGGAGATCAGAGAATTAGCAATTATATTCAGAGGTTCATATAGAAACTTCCCTTGATTCAAGGTAAGGACAAGGGCTTTTGTGTTGCATTAATGTGACTACTTCCCCTCAAAGCATTTCATGACTCTTATATTGTACTAAGGCATTCAGGAAACTTGGGATTTCACAGCTACCCCAGAGAAAGGGACCTACTTTGGTTTGTACCATCAAAAAACTTCAGATTTGAAAAGGATTTCAGTAGCAATTAGGTTCACCAATTCCTTTCCATAGAAAGAATCTCTTCCACAACATGCTACACAAGGAACCATTCAGCCTTTTCTGTCTCCATTGAGAAGGGAACCCATTTCTTCTTGAGGCAACCCATTCCACTTTTGTATACCTTTTATCATTTGAAGGTTTTCCCTTACATTCAATCTGAATTTGCCTTTTTGGAACATTTATTTTCCATTTGACTTATGTCCTCTTAAAGTTACCAAATATAAATGGTTATCTGATTTGATTACTATTCATTGGAGAGACAGTGTGGTGTAAAGAAAAGAATGTTGGATTTAGAGTCAGAGGACTTACATTTAAATGCTGTATCTATTATTTATTATTTGTGTGACCTTCATCGAAGCTACCTAATTCTCTTTAATTCAGTTTTTTCACATGCAAAAAAAATGGGGGAATTGAACTATGTGACCTCTTTGGTCCCTTCTAGTTCTGAATTTATGATCCTATGATTTAGTGCTGGACTTGGAATCAGGAAGATCTGGGTTCAAACATGACCTCTGATGTTTATTAGCTATATTCATGGGCAACTTATTTAGCTTTCCTGAGTCTCAGTTTTTCTCATGTATATGACGAAAATAATAATAATTATAGTTCTCAATTCACAGGGTTATGCAAAGTACTATAATTAGACCACTAAAATGCATTTATAATTTGCTCATCTGCTTATGTCCATATCCTTCAGATTTGAACAATTAACTGGTGAACTCAAGTAAGGTAGATGCAATTAATCCATCTTTTAAAATCCATTATTATTAATTCTACTCTTTTGATCTGCATTATTTGATTTGCTATTTACAATGTGGAATTTTGCCAAATAATTATATCCCCTCTACCAGGCACATATTCATTCAACAAGCATTTATTAAACATCTCCTAGTATAAGGTATACAAAGAAAAAGTAGCATGGTGTACTGAATTTAGAACTAAGTTCAAAGCTTAAAGAATTTAGGTTCAAGTATTACCTCTAACCTATGCTCATTCTGTAACTCTAGGCAAGTTTCTTAATTTCTGTGTCCCCATAACACTCTAAGACTATAAGTTGCAGAGAAGATGTTCCACATGAGAAGTTCCCACACCAATAAAATCAAGTGTCCTCTTTTGTTTTGTAAATAGTATTTTATTTTTTTCCAACTACATGTAAAGATAGTTTTCAACATTCATTTTTAAAAGATTCAGAGTTTCAATTTTTTCTTCCCTCTCTCCCTCCTCTTCCCTCCAAGATGATGAGCAATACATATGCAATAATAGAAACATATTTCCACATTAATCATGTTGTGAAAGAAGAAACAGAACAAAAGGGAAAGCCACACACAAACACAAAGTGAAAATAGTACACTTCGATTTGCATTCAGACTTCATAGTTCTTTCTCTGGATGTGGATGGCATTCTCCATCCTGAGTCTTTTGGAATTGTCTTGAATCATTTATTGCTGAGAAGAGCTAAGTCAATCATAGTTGATCGTTGCACGGTGTTTCTATGCCTTTGTACTATGTTCTCCTGGTTCTGCTCACTTTACTCAGCATCGATTCATATAAGTCTTTCCAGGTTTTTCTGAAATCTATCTGCTCATCATTTCTCATAACACAATAGTATTCCATTACAATCATATACATAATTTGTTCAGCCATTCCCCAATTGATGGATATTCCCTCAATT
The DNA here is from genome assembly GCA_028646515.1 of Pseudochirops corinnae. NCBI lineage: Eukaryota > Metazoa > Chordata > Mammalia > Diprotodontia > Pseudocheiridae > Pseudochirops > Pseudochirops corinnae. Next base: position 93,393,683 of record CM053586.1, read on the forward strand.
TTCAATTCTTTGCTAATAGGTCCCATTTTTAAAATGTGCTAGGCACTAGAGATAGAAAGACAGAAAGGAAAACAATTATTGCTCTCGAGCTTATATCCTAATTGCAGGATACCTTTTACACATGCAAGCAAATATAAAGCTATTACTGCAACATAATTTCAAAAGGGAGAGAATTATAACACTTGTCAGGAAGAGGGGGAAAGATCTTCAAGAAAGACATTATATAGGAGCCAGCAAACTCAGGAGGCTAGGGATTCTATGGGCAGAGATGAAGAAAGAATACATTCCAAACCCAGAGGACCACTTGGGCAGAGGCAGAAGATAGAACATATTAGAAAGGTGAACAGTCCAGTTTGATGAGAACAGAAAATTGTGAAGGATGGTAATGAGAAATAAGACTGTAAAGGTAAGTGGGAGCCAAATTGTGAAGGCCCTTATATGTCGGAAGGAGGATTTTTTTTATTTCATCTTACAAGGAATATATCATAAGCCAATAAAGATTGGGGGGGGGGGGTTGCCATAATGATCTCTGTTTTAGAAATATCTAATTTGGCAGTTATGTGGAAGATAGGTAGGAAAGAGAAGAAATTGCAGTTAGTGATATCAGTTGAAAAGTCATTAGAATAGGCCAGTTGAAAGGACCTGAACTAGAATAAAGGCTATGTGAGTGGAGAGAAGGGAATGCAAGAAATGTTGTGGAGGTGGGAGCAACAAGAATCGGTAACTGGTTGGATATGGAAATTGAGGGAGAGGGAAGAGACAAAGAAAACTCCAAAGCTGCAAATCTGGATGATGAGAGAGATGGTAATGGCATCAATGGAAACAAGGGAGATAGGACAGATTGGAAGCTTTATGTTGGCATCTACCCCTTTTCACTTTATTTTCAATATGGCCAAGTTGCCTTTTTTTCTTTCATTTGTAGCACAATAAAGGCAAGCTCATAAATTTATATCCTTATCTTTCTTCTCAGCTTCTTCTATTTCATAATGTTTCTGATGCCTGAAATCTTCAAACTTTGTTTCTAAAAGCAGAGAAGATTCCAATGATACAAGTGAATACTTGGAAGCTTCCCCCCCTCCCCCAATGCCAAGAAAGAAACTTGAAAAAGTGTTCTAAAAGTACTTAAGAGAACAGTCTTGGGCATAAAAAACATTCTGCAGTTGCCAAACTGGCTACAGTGGAGGGATTGGATTAAAAAATGTAAGCTCTTCTGCACAGCATCAGGAGAGTGGGTCAGATTTCAAGGTTATTTGATGCCTGAACTTTAATTCCCACCGAAATCTGGGCCTGAGTTTCTCACAAGTTCCTCACATCCTTGCATATTCACTTCACTGCTGTGAAAAGCATATCACCTAATCAAGAAACTGTGCCAGGAATGAACATCTAATGCTAGCAGATCACTTTAGGAAAAATAAATGAAAGCACTACCAACATATACTAAATTAAGCACTTCGTGTTTGTATCCTCCACTCTGGACAGGCTGGTTTTACTGTTGCATGAATATGGCATACTCATCCCAATTTCCCTGTCTTCTCTGCTGTTCTGCTTTTCTGGAATGCCTTCCCCCTTCTCTTTGCCTATCTAAAAAGTTCTTTCCTCACAATTACCCCTATTACTAACTCAGGTGAAGACATTGAGTTTTAGAAAGAGATTAAATAACTTACACATGGTCAAACAATATGTAGGATTTGAACTCAGTTTTTCTGAATCCAGTATTTAGGGTCCTCACCAAAAAAAAAAAAAAAATCCTCTGGTTTTCAGTGTATAGCAATTCTTGCCAAAATTGGTCTTAGTTCTAGAAAGGTCCTTGCTTCTGCTTGCTACTTGCTCTATCCCCTCTCTGGAATGCTCATCCTGAAACCTTCATTAGATTGTAAGCTCCTTGCAGGCAGGGATTGTCTTTTCCCTCTGTGTCCACTTAACACACAGTACCAGGCACAAAGTAGGTGCCTAAAAAAATGTTTGTTGATTGACTGATGAAATCTTTCTTACTGAAAACTATTAGCTTCCTAGTTAATTTGTTACCCAACTGCCTGTGACATCATATCTGATTAAGCCCCAACCCTCCCTCTAAAACACCTGTCCCACTTTACCAGTTGTGTGAGACTGACCTACATCTGATTGGAAAGGAGTGACTAAAGCCTGGCACAACCAGGATTTGGGGTTCAAAAGGCACCTCTTTCATGATCATTGGTCTACTTCATCCTCCCACTGTGGCATCAAGATCACTTTACCTAAGACCCAGAATTCCCCCTCAACTTCCCTTTCTCCCAGGGGCAAAGCTGCAGACATAGATTGTCTTTCTGGAATTCCATCGCTATCCTTGTCTCTCAGGTAACTGCAATTCTGACTCTCACCTTTTCCTCTTTTCTACTTCTTATCCGCATATTTCTCTTAAGCTGAAAAACCTTCCCTTGTAAGAAATAAAAAGTTTCTGTGATAAAAGACTAAAGCTTTTCAGCATCACTGTCTGTTTCTTCTTTAGAAATTCCTAAATAGATAAACCCAAAGACCCCAGTTTTGGGGATAAGAACTCACTATTTGACAAAAACTGCTGAGAAAACTGGAATACGGTATTGCAGAAACCGGGCATAGCCCATTATCTAACTCTGTATACCAAAATCAAACCTATATGGGTGCATGATCTAAGTATAAAGGCTGATACTGTAAGCAATATGGGGAAGCAAGGAATAGTTTACCTGTCAGATATATGGAGAAGGGAAGACTTTACAACCAAACAAGAGTTAGAGAGCATTATAAAATGCAAAATGGATAATCTTGATTACATTAAATTGAAAAGTTTCTGTACAAACAAAGCCAATGTAACCAAGATTAAGAGGGAAGTGAGAAATTGGGAAAGAATTTTTACAACCAGTGTCTCTGATAAAGGCCTCATTTCTAAAATATACAGGGAATTGAGTCAAATCTATAAGAATACAAGTCATTCCCCAATTGATAAATGGTTAAAGGATATGAACAGGTAGTTTTCGGAGGAAGAAATTAAAGATATCTATAAGCATATGAAAAAATGCTCTAAATCACTATTGATTAGAGAAATGCAAACCAAAACAGCTCTAAGATACCACATCTCACCAGTCAGATCAGCTAAGATGACAAAACAGGAAAATGACAAATGCTGGAGAGGATGTGGAAAAATTGGAACACTAATGCATTGTTGATGGAGTTGTGAACTGGTACAACCAGTCTGGAGAGCAATCTGGAACTATGCCCAAAGGGCTATAAATAATTGCATACCCTTTGACCCAGTAACACCATTTCTGGGGTTGTATCCCAAAGAGATCATAGAAGTGGAAGGAAGACCCATATGTACAAAAATATTTATCGCAGCTCTCTTTGTGGTGGTAAAAAAATTGGAAATTAAGGGGATGCCCATCAATTGGGCAATGGCTAAACAAGTTGTGATATATGAATGTAATGAAATACTATCATGCTATAAGAAATGAGGAGCAGATGGACTTCATATTTACCTGGAGAGGCTTATACGAACTGATGCTAAGTGAGAAGAGCAGAACCAGAAGAAATTTGTATGGTATGTGTGATGACCAACTTTGACAAACTGTACTTTTCTCAGCAACACAAGGTTATAAGACAACTCTACAAGTCTTAGGATGGAAGGAGATGTCTACATTCAGAGAAAGATCTAAAAAGAACAGAGTTTAAATGCAGACTGAAGCAAACTACAGGCTCTCTTTCTTTTCCATGTTTAGTTTTGTTTCCTCTTTCCCATTGTTCATTCCATCGGTTACAACCCTTTTTTACAACCAGACTAATGTCTAATGTGAAAGTATTTGCAGATCCTATACTTGATTGCATGCTGCTATGGAGGGAAGGGAAGGGAGGGGAGAAAATTTGAAACACAAAGGATTGTGGAACTGAATCTTCTAAACTAAAAGTAAACAAACAAATCAATTTAAAAATTTTTTTTAAAAAATTAAAAAAAAAGAAATCGCTAAATAAATTTCCTAAAAGAGTTGCAATTGACTGAGACTGTATGTACCTTATATACACTACCTTCCAAAGTCACCTTATCTCTTGAAGGTCCTCAAGGGAAGAGAACAAATCTCATTCATTTTTATGCCCTCCATGAATGCTTTGAACATTAGTAAGAGAGTTATAGGGACTTGACCATTGATATAAGGAATTTCCAGGTAGTCTAACTCTCTCCACCAATATATATATGGGTGCCTTTTCTACTACTTAAAGTTTTAGAGAACTACCTAGGATCCTGAGAAGTTAACTAACTTGCCTAAGGCCATAGGGTGAGTTAGTATTCACATGTAGGTGTTCTTGGTGTGATGCCAGCTTTTTATCCTTTATCCTAGACTGCCCCTCATATAAGTAGATACTCAGAAAATATCTGAATTGGTCTCGAATTGAACTAAAGTGGCCCTCAAAGTGATTAGTTTCTGTTCATCCATGTTATTTCTTTCTGGAATAGTATTCATTTTGAAGCTATCACTGTTGTAGAGCAGTTCTTTCTTTTTTTTTTCCTTCCCAGGGCAATACCTCTTTCTGAAACAGCATGAAACAACTCGTCCTTTCCATCACGACTTGATGAAAATATACCCTCCACCTCTCAGCTCTCCTCTGCCCTCTGAAAAGAAAATCTGACATCATTTTCTCTCAGCTATTTCCAATTAGCCCCCACCCCAGTGGGAATGGTTCCAGACTCTGTAATTTGATTTCTTAAATGGCTCAGATGTTTTTACAACCATCACCAACTATAATAATAGTAGTTGACATTTAGATAGAGCTTTAAAAAGTGCTTTGCACACATCTCATCTGATCTTCACACAAGCCTGAGAGGTAGGTACTAGGGAATCATCCTCCCCAATTCAAAGAGGAGAAAAATGAGACTCCAAAATGTTAAGTGATGTGTCCACTGTCAATCAGGTTTTAAATATCAGAGGTATGATTTGTAGCCAGGTCTTTCAGGTATCCAAGTCTAGTGACTTTTTTTTCTTGAAGCACACTGAACTAGCATGAGTAAAATATAATTAAATTATTTAACACAACAATTTTAGATTAAAAATCCAATAGTTCAAGTATTAAATATTCAGTAGTTCAATAAGCAAACATTTATTGAGCATTAACCACATACAAGGTATTTTGTCAGCACTAGAGCAACTTGGATACTTCAGTGGATCTATGATCTCATTGTGCATCCAACAACCTAGGCTGTGACTCATCTATGCCCTCCCAACCTGGGTAACTCATGTTCATGTTCTTTGGTAAATCTGCTTCAAGGGATCCACCCAACATTCTAGGGATTTCCTCTAGTTGATATTTAGAGGATGCCAAAGCATGCAGAGTTCCCATTAGTCATCTCTTGCTCTTGCTATGGGATGGCAAGAGATGCATGACCAATCTGCTTTTTTTCTGGACATGCCTCTCTCTAATTGTGTCCTTCATGCTGTTGGTCTTGTACTGTATAATTCCTGGTTAATAATATCTTGCAGCTTATTCATGCTCATACCACATGATGGTCCACCTTTGGTTTACATCCAACTTTAATTCCTCTGAATATGTGGTGTTATATGACTTGTAGCTCAACAGCCTTACCAAAAAGAATATTGTCGCTTTTTAAAAAGTTAATATAGCTAAAATTTGTCCTTGATGTTTTCCGAAAACTCAGCTAATGCTGGGATTTAGCCTTCCTGACACTTTTCTTATAGGTCTATATCACTTAAGTTCTTTTCCTATGGGGGCATATTGTGAAAAACCTTAAATAGCAGGCTGTTTGAACTTCATTCTGTAGGTAATTGGGATTTCTAGAAGTTGTTTTTTTTTTTATCAGAACAGTGGCATGATGACATATTATGTGACATAATGAAACTGGCACACTAGCTAAAATTAGGACTATGTATAAGTACTTTATAAACTGTAAAGTGATGGAGATTGCCTTTTCTCATTCCACATTCTTCTTGGCCTGGCTGCAGCATTTGACACTTGCTCATCACCTCCTCTTGGATACACTCTCTTCTTTGGGTTTCCCTGACATTGCTCCCTCCTGGATGCCTTCCTATCTGTCTGATTGGTCCTGCTCAGTTGGGTGACTCTTCATCATAGTTATACCCACTAACTATGAGTGTTCTTCAAGAGTCTGTCCTAAACTCTCTTCTCTTTTTTCTCTATACTATCTCCCTTGGTGACCTTATCAGTTCTCCTGAGTTCAATTATCATCTGTATGCATTCGATTCCCTGATCTATAAATCTAGCACAACATTTTCCTGAGCTTTAAGTTTCACATCAGCCACTTCTTTTTTGGACATCTGAAATTCTATGTCCAATAGGTATTTCAAATTCAATATGTTCAAAACAAAAACATTATCTTTCCTTCAAAACTCTCCCGTCTTCTGAACTTCCCTATTACAAATAAAGTGCCACCATCTCCTGTGTCACCAAGTCTTTACAATCTTATATCTACTGTTTTACTATCACTCTACTTACATATTCAATCCAAGATACATCTTCATTCCTCTCGTATGTCTCCTTATCCCTTCTGCTACAGTGATTTTACAAATAAATCTTTATAGTCTGGTATGAAGAAAAAATAGTCATCACCAACTTTATATTGGATATTTTGAAATAGAAGTATCATAATCATCTCATCATTCAACACAAGATGAGACTTCTAGCAAGATAGTCAAATAAGTAGTGACTTTACTAGCTCTCCTTGATTAAAAAATAACCAAAAATATAAATAAATTAACTAAAAGGAAAATAAGAGGATGGAAAAAATACTTATGGAAAAAACACATAGAATATTTTAAATGAACCAAAAAAGAAATCCTCTCAATAATCTTTAATAAACTGGCCATTTTTGATTCAGAATGGATAATGGAAGAGGTGCTGTAAGACTAGAGATGGGCTAATATTGTAACACTTTCCAAGGAGGAGAAGATGTCTTCATTCAATTAATAACTGTGTTTTCATAACTTTCCTAGACTCCTTTGTATTGTTCTGAGATTTCATTTGAAATGAAATCAGTGGAATGAAATCATATTAACCTTGGTTCCTGGGAAATTTTTAGAATTTGAGTACTCAGAAAGGAAAGAAATAATGAGTAAAGTCAGACTGATCCCATTTCATATGGCTCCATTTCAGCAAGGACATTGACCAATATTGTTGTGATATTCTTGTCGGCAAGATGAAAAGATATGATATGGCTTAAAATGTGGTTACATGAGTTTTGAATTATTTGAACCAATGAGTGGTGATCAATGGACTGAGTTCAACCTAGAGAGAAGTCATAATGCAGCACCTCCAGGAAGCTCTGCTCAACCCTGGGCTGTTCACCATTTCAATCAGTGACTTAGATGAAGGAAAAGATGACAAATTTGTCAGATTTAGAGATGGCATAGGGTTATGGATATATATATTTAGTAGATACCTTAAAAGTCATCTAATAAGAGGTAGAGCCAAGCTGATAAAGTAGTAGGAAGAAATACCAAAAGATTTTCCTGCCCCTGCCCCATCCAAGCTCCTCCAGACATAGAAAATCTACCAGATCAAATTCTGATTGAGAAATTAAAGAAAAAGTCATAGTGGTTCACTTTCTTAACTCAAGTCAACATGGGGAGACAGAAAGGTCTGTGGACAGTAGAGCTGACATCTGGAGAGGAGCACACTGTGGAGCATTCCAGCAGCCAGAGACTAAAAAAAAGACCTAGACTGAGTGCCAAGGCAAAACAAGATCCCAAACCCATACCAGGGCACTGTAACCTCATGTAGGATGTGATACCAGATGCCAGTTGGCAGCTTTGTTGCTCATTGTGCATTTTTAGGTCATAAATCTAGTGTGGACTAAGGAAAGAACCTGGGATCTGGGATGGAATTGCAGGGCAAAGAGAAGTTATAAGCCCTAGGCTTTGTACTGCATGACGAACAAGTTCAGAAGCAATCAGCAGCTGTTTGGCTCAGATTCCAGGAGCAGAGAGGCATTTCATTTACAACTTCTAGCTTTTTAATTATTATTAATGATAATAAAAATAAAAATACTTATTATGTAGCACTTACTATGTGCAAGGTATTGTGAGGTAGATACTGTTCTCACACACACACACACACACACACACACACACCTCATTTTACTGTTGAAGAAACTGAGAAAAACAGAGGTTAAATGACTTGCTCAAGGTGAAATGGCTAACAAGTGTCTGAGCCTAAATTTGAACTCAGTTCCTCCAGACTCTAGGCCCAGCACTCTGTCCACTGTGCCATCAGCTGCACTGAAGTTGTTAGCCCCACATCAAATAACAGAGACAGAGACAAAGAGAAACAGACAGACAGATTAGGTTTCATAGGCTGGCAAAATTGTGAACAATTGAGGGTAGATGAGAAAGAGGACTTCAGAATAGAAAGAATGTCAATTTTTCATAGTTCATTTTTAAAGAAAATTTTCAAATAGAAATACTCATCTAAACATAGGAGGAAATCTTTATTTTGGAGTTTTTCATCTCAAATGAAATCCCAGAACAATATATAAAGGAGTCTAGGAAAACAGAACAAAAGTTTAGTTTCTAGAAAATCAGAATACATAAACAATACAAAATGGTACAAGAAATCTTCTTAAGTTTTTAACATGAAAGTGTACACTTAACACCATTTATAGACCTGCATCTTGGGTCTTGTATCCTCCACATTCTATACCAATAGTAATAAAGGTCACTCAGGCTGCAGACACGTAATTGTCCCGTATCAGGATCAAGGAAAATAACACGATGCTGGACAACTAAGTTACATCCAAATTTACCTATTCTTTCCATTCTAACAGGCTGGAATGGAAAGAAAACCAAGAAAACATTTTGATTAATGAATAGGCTTCCTTTTTCTCCTGATAAAAAATTTCATTTTGAGGGCAGAGGAAGGAAGGAAAAAAAAAACTTTATTAGGTTATATAGAGAAAGATTAGGTTAAGAAGAGTAACATATGGCTCTGCATTTTTTTTTTTTGAAATCTGCATTTAAAGTGTGTCTTTACTGCCCATTAGACAATTGTTGTGGAATTCAAAGAGCACAAGTTACCAGAATGGATAGGACCAGTGAGCTAATGAACAGCAGATGTTAAGCAGTCAAATATAGATTTCACTGTGGCTCCTGAGTCATTTCAGCAACACTTAATTGTGTGATGAGCACCTGAGCCCTTGTTAACAAGCCCTGGAGGTCTTGAGAAGTATTGACTTGATGTAGCTGTGCTCACTCTATTCTCTCAGTTTCACTGCAGAGCATTTAAATTTGTTTTTATTTTTCAGTCCACTAGAGGGTTGTTTAATAAGTAGTGTGCCAGCTTCCCATTAGTCAAGACACAGTCATGCAGAATACTCATTCCTTTGTTCTATCTTGTAGCTCACTAGGGGCAAGAAATCAAAGGAGCAAAAGGAGTGTATTTCTGTAATGTAGTTTTATGTGTATTGGGCAAGAAATGCAAGTCCTCAGATGGAGGGAGCTCTCAGCAAAAATATTAGATTGGATAAGTGAATGGCACAATAAGGTCTTAGATGATTAAATCATTGGTCTAATTCAAGTAATGATTCATCTCTACAGCGACAGCTTAAAAGTTGGCAATTCATCAAAGAGTCAAATACCTGCTATCACATAGAAAAACCAGCACATAAAATGTCTGGTGCCTTAGTACTAAACTGGAAAGAAAGGAAGTGGTCTTTTAAGTGAAAAAAAAAATTTCATTTTAATTAGGGCATTAAAAAAATGCATAGTTTCTAAAAACCTCAATAATTCTCCCTGATACTTCCCATATTCAATCAATAGATCAATCAACATTTATTAAGCTCCTATGGTATGCCAGGCACTATAATAAGTTCTGGGTATTCAAAAAGAGGCAAAAGATGATCTGTGCCCTCTAGGAGCTTACAGTCTAATGGAAAAGACAGCATACAAATAAATATATACAAAGCAAGCTTTAGACAAGATGAATGGGAAATAATTAATTAATGAGGGAAGGCAGTGGAATTAAGAGGGGTTGGAAGGCTTCCTGTAGAAGGTGAGATTTCAACTGTTACTTAAAGGAAACCAGGGAGGTCAGTAGTTGGAGCAGAGCTGGGAGAGCATTCAGGGCACGAGGGACATTGAGAGAGAACGCCCACAGTAAAAGATGGTCTTATGCATGGAACAGTCAGTTGGCCAGTATCACTGGACAGAAGAGTATATGTTGGGTGTAAGGTGTGAGAAGACTGGAAAAACACACTGTCCCAATAAGAATTTAAGAAGTTTTCAAAGGGCTTTCCATGCAGTTTCATTTGACTCTCATAACAACTCTGGGATGTAAGTCTTACAAAATTCATTTAATCCAATTTTACAGATAAGGAAGCAGGATCAGAGGTGAAGTGACTGGCTCATAGGCATACAGCTAAGAAGCATCAACAAGGAGATTAAAATCCAGATCTTCCTGTTTCCAGGTTCAAGATGTATTCCCATATATCTTGAGTCCTCTCAGTACTATCTATAGCATTTCCTTAATTGACCAGTCTAGTAACACTTTCCCCCCCTTCTTTCCCCTGAAAAGGAAATGAAGTTATTGCCCCAAGTGGGATCTGAAACCCAACCTCCCCCTGACACCAGACCCATTCCCTTTGCCTCCTCTAACACACTGCTTCTTTTTAGAAGTTATTTATTTAAAAAAAAACACATGAAACAGAATATTAATCTGTATTATGTTAAAGAAGATACTTGACCTGAAGGTTTTCAACTGTCAGATCATGCATCCATCCATCATTCAGTCATTAAAAAAAGTGTTATTAAGACCTTATTGTGTGTAGACACTGAGCAAAGAGCTGAGTGAGATAAAAAGTTTAGAAATGACATGTTCGCTCCCCTTGGAATGAATGAATGAATGGGGAAAAAGCATTTATTAAGTGTTTAATATGGTGACAGAAATAGCAGTGGTGATACAAATAGCAATCAAGGCAGTTCTGCTGTCAAGAAGTTTGCGTTCTAGGGGAGACGACACATCTCTAGTTCAGATTTGGGGCAGATGGAAAGTACCACTGGCCCTTAGCAATACTGACCTCATTCTCTCTTCCTGACTTTTTGGATTTCAAAACCACGTTCATCAGGTACCTTCATTTTCTAACTCCACTCTTGCTTTTCAGCTCCCTTTCATGGGTTCTTGCCCCCCGAGAAAATAAAAGCTCCCTGAGGACATAAATTGTCTTTTTGCTTATAGCTGTATATTTAGCACTTAGTATATTGCCTAGCACATAATAACCTTTTAATAAATGTTTCCTTCCTTCCTTCCTCTTTTTTCATTCCTTCCATCCTTCTATAGTTTTACTCATTATTCCTCTCTTCCTCCTTCTTCTTTCCAGAGAGCCATCCCATATAACAAATATCATTTTTAAAGATAAAAAAGAAAGAAAAGAAAAAAGGAAAACTAAGCATAACTAATGAATGTGTGAAAAAAGTGTGAAAATAAGTGCAATTTGCAATGTTTGTAGACTTCTCAGCTCTGCAAATGGGTGGGATGGGGATGTCTTCTCTTTTCCTTCCAGCCATGCTTGTTCTTTATAATTCATTCCACAACACTCACTTTTGATTTTTTCATAATTGTTCTTTCCCTTTGTGTTGTTTTAGTCATTGTATATATTGTTTTCTTGGCTCTGTTTTCTTTACCCTGAATCAATTCAAATAGATCTTTTCCATGCTACTCTGTATTCACCACATGCATCATTTCTTACAGCACAGTCATATTCCATTGCATTCATGTACCAAAGGATGGTTAGTTATTCCCCAAAGGATGGGCATCCTCTTTGTTTCTAATTCTTTGCTATCACAAAAAAATGATGCCATGAATATTTTAGTGTATATAGGGACTTTCTTGTTATTACGGCAAATCTGCCTTGTGCATAACTGAAAATAACAATTGAAATCATCACAGGTATATTTTGCAGTCCTCATGATACTATCTCTACATTTTCATAGGTGCTATGTGTGAGATTTCCAGAAATCATCTTTTCTGGATGAATGTCTTCCCCACTACGTCAGGAATCATGTATTTCAGGTTTTCATTCATTTCTAGCTTCATAGATGGTTAAACTGAGGCATGGAGAGCTAATGAGGCTCAAACAGGATCATTTTGAGAGATTAAGAGTTCCCGAGGAAAATCAGAATAAGCAGGGGTAGCTTGGTGGCGCAGTGAATAGAGTACCAGCACTGGAGTCAGGAGGACCTGAGTTCAAATTTGACCTCAGACACGTGACACTTACTAGCTGTGTGACCTTGGGCAAATCACTTAACTCCAATCACCCTACCCCTCCACCTCCATAAAGCAAAAAAACAAATAAATCAGAATAAACACCAGAGAGGTTTTGTGACCACCGACACTTGATAAATATTTTTTTCTATTGTGCTTGATTATATCTTCTACAATTGTCATGGTCTAGTCTCAGGTTAGAGTATGAAGTAATAAATATTCTTTTTATCTCTATAAGTGACTATGCCAGGGGTAGGGAAACTGTGACTTCAAGGCCACATGTGGCCTTCTAGGTCCTTGGGTGTGGCTTTTCAACTGAGTCCAAGTTTTATAGAACAAATCCTTTTATTAAGGGGATTTGTTCTGCGAAGTTTGGATTCAGTCAGAGGGCTACACTTGAAGATCTAGAGGGTTACATATGGCCTCAAGGCTACAGGTTTCCCACCCCTGGACTATATACTATGAGAGACAATATGGCATAGTGGATAGAAAGGTCTTCTCAGAGACAAGAAAACTTGGTTCCAAATCCCACCTCTGACACATAATGGCTCTGTGTCCATGAATAACTCACTTAATTTCTTTGTGCTCCCAAACAACTCTAAAATCACAAATTGTAGAGAAGATGCCCATCTGCATTGGTAAAGGAAGTCCTCACAGGGAGCTCATTATGCTGATGAAATCACAGGGCTAGTAGAAAAAATTACTATAAATAAATTTCCTCTCATTAAATCTATAATGCTGTGGTTGAGTCACACAGGAATCACTGTGGATCCAAGACAAGTACAAAGGACTCATGAAGGAAAATGCTATCCACGTCCAGATAAAGAATTGATGGACTCTGAATGCAGAGAGAAGCATTTTTTTCATTTACTCTATTTTTTTCGTGTTTTATTTCTTTTGATCTGTTTCTTCTTTTGCAAGTGTGACTAATATGGAAATATGTCTTACATGATAGCACATGTATACCTTATCTCAAACTGTCTACCATTTTCAGAAGACAGGAGGGAAGTGAAGGAGGGGGAAAAATTTGGAACTCAAAATCTTGTAAAAATGAATGTTAAAAATTATCTTAACATGAATTAGGAAAAAAATAAAATACTATATTTTTTAAAAAAGAGTGTGCTTTTCTGTACATGGTAGAGGATCTAGGCCAATTTGGATGGGACGGCAAGTACAACATGAGAAGAAAAAAAAAAAGGAAAGATAAATGTTCCCTTACTTACAACTCTGTTTTCTAGTTTTTTTAAACTGTGTCTGTGCTGAAGCAATTGTACTAAATCAATGTGTAACATCATATATACAGTGAACCCATTTATGACATTTCTGCTTATTAGTTAAGTTTTTTACATGTGATGTTCACCTTTTATAGAGTCATCCTAACAACTATCACTCGTAGTTTGATTAAGGAGACTACTCCAAAGAAGCATCTTTCAGTTGTTCATCTCCCTCTGCCTACAAGGATATTTCAGTCTAGCACTTGACCTTGACTATGTTTAACCATCTGTGAGTTTGATTTTTCTATGCCAATTTGAGAAGTGAGAATAGTGCTGACTGTCTTTTGTTTATGAATCCATTTTGTTAGCAATCAACAGACAGTTTTAATGTATAAAAATATAAGCAAGAGACTTAGGATATATGTGTGTATGCACATATGTGTAAAGTATATACACATATATTTACATATTGTATGTGTGTATTTATGTACACATACACATACATATATATATATATATATATATATATATAAAATGTATATACCTATATACACATAAGCAAGGCCACGTCTGCCCTGCTTAAACATGGACAAACCACTTAGGTTTATTCAGCCTCTTTAAGACAACTGAAATAAATTGTATGACCTTACTCTGGCTCTTAAAGTAATCAATACGAGATTCTGGAAGCCTAAATGTGTCTTACAAATTCTAATCAATCAAAAAAATCAATGAATAAACATTTATCAAGCACTTTTTTTCTTTTACTGGACCAGTAATTTCACAATTGTAAGAAACTTCTGATGAGGCACTTGTACCACTGAAGACTGGCACCCCTTTTATAGTATAGTTTTAGAGAGTTGCCCAGGGCACTGAGAAGTTCAGTGTCCTGTCCAGTATCACAGGAGGATTCAAATCCAAATCTTTATTACTCCAAGGCTAGTTCTCTATCCATTGTTCCTGACAGTCATTTCAGATGATTTGAACTCCCTTTAAGAGCCAAAGCCTGAACTAAGACATGCTTAGCTTCACTTCTAAAATGCCCTTCTCTGTGTCAGTAACTTCAAAGACTTGTTTGTGACAGGATGCCTGCAACCAGAGTGCTGGGACTTGTTTTATCATGGTAACCCAGGGGCATATGCTATATGGGGAAAACTCAGATACCCTGAGATCGAAATTTCCAACTGACACTACTTTGTCAATTGTCTTGTCAATTTGTATTTACAACATATTCAACTAAGAAACTTCCTTTCTCATGTTATAGTCAAACACATATGGAGACCATAAATCTAAGGGATACAGACAGTCTGGGATTGCCCTAAAACAAATAAAAACTTTGTCATTCTTTTATCAGACAGTCAGAACTTATGTTTAGGCTCCTTGCATGTACAAGTTTGCTAGCTTCAGCTAGCTTTAAGGGAATAAACAATATGGATTTACATATCACCTAGCCTGTTTGCCTCCTTTAACCAAACTTTCAGGCTGACATTCCACACTGCTTCTCACAATAATAATAGCAACATATAGTACTTTGAAATTTATAAAGTGTTTTTATACAATATCTTATTTAATTTCTATAACAATCTTGTGGAGTATGTACTACAAGTACCATCATTTGTCAGATGAGGAAACTAAAGTTCAGAAAAGTTAAATGATTTTATCATGGTTACCTCTAGTAAATATCAGGGCTTGAATCCTGGTCTCTCTTCACGCCAATTCCAGTCTCCTTTAGCCATATGTTATGTTTTTTCTTACAAGGAACTATAAGGTAGTAAATGAGATACTAAAAAGTATAAAATGCAGTAAAATGGTTATTAGTGAAAGGCGAAGGATTTAATGAAGGACTCAGACTTTGGGCCAGGGTACTGACATCCAGGGAATCATACTTCATCCCATTAGTGATGATTATCCTCGTGCTTCATTGCACAGCCATCCACCAGTCTGTGAGATCAGATGACCACCCTCAAGATAACTACCACACTGTCCGGTTGGGTTGCCTCTAGTTGAGGGATGTAACCCTCCCCCAAGGCCTATAAGAATAAGATCAGATTTTCTGGGAAATGAGTCACCTTTTCTCCTAGAGAAATAGTGCCTATGGTTAGTTTATCCTCCAACACTCCTGATGCCCTACTCAACCAATTTAACTTGCCCTAGGCACAAAAATTCATAGTTATGGCTCTGAGACACAATCTCTACTCTCAGAGAACTTTGTCTAGTTGAAGGAATGACATATATGCATGTAAAGAGAACTAATAATGAAGGTAGGTTGTGTTCATTATCAAATAATAGAGATAGAGTATTTATTAAGTGCATACTATATGTTAGGCATTGTGCTAAGTACTGGAGATATACATACAAAACCCTCCCAAGACATTGCCTACCCTCAGTTCTAATAAGGCAATATGACACATAAAAGGGACTTGGAAAATGGAGAAGAGGGAGGAGATGGGGCAAGGAGCACGCAAGAAGGAAGAGGAGTCAAGAATCAATTAAGTCTTGAGTGAGTTGAAGCAGATCTGGGGTCCTTCTTAAAACAGTGATCAGTCAAGGGAGAATGAAATAAGAAGAATGGGTCCTCATGGTTAAGATTTCTCCAAGGTGGAAAGGTAATTACATAAGAGGAGGAAAAGAAGTCTGGAGTATAGTTTAAGGTATAAATGACAGTAATTTCTTATACGAATTTAGAAGAGGAAAATATCGTTTCTTACTGGGACGGTCAGATAAATGTTTGTAGAGGAGAAGAGATTTGATGAGATCTTTGAAGTATGGAGCAGATTCAAACCGTTGGATAGAAAGGAAGCTTACATGCCAGGTGGTTGGGAAAGCTATGAATAAAGAGGTAAAAGCAAAAAACCTCATTATATTTGGAGAACAGCTAGCAGATCATTTTTGCTTAACAAAAGGGTTTTTATTGGATAATTAAGGGAGACAAAGTTGATTGTGGACAGAATATGAAAAGTTTTAATTGGGAAATCTGGAAGAGGAGAAAGAGGGCAGAATTAAGGAAAAGATGTGGTGTATGGGTTAGCCTTGAAAAAGAAGAGGTCTACATAGCCTCTACAATAGGAGGAAAGAAAATATAAATCTTTAGAGACATAAATCAATCAATAAGCATTTATTAAGTGCCTATTATTTGCCAGGGATTTAAAAAAAGAAAAAGAAACAATCGCTATTCTAGTAAGTTACAATATGATGTTATTCACTGGGGGGGAAAGAGAGAGATGTTAGAAAATGTGAAGGTCTTGAAGAAAATGGAGAACATTTCAATCAGCTGATATAAGAATTGAGTTATGCCATGAACAAAATAGGAATTGAATAGCATAACCATGGATCAATGATAGCCCACGTCAAGTTAGAGAGGATGACTTTATAGTAGAGAAAGTCAATTTCAGTGAGATACCATATTTCAAGAAATTATAAATGCAATTGCCCTGATATCCTAGAAGGGTAAAATAGAAACTGAAAGAATCCACCAATCACTTCCTGAAAGAGATCCCCAAATGAAAGCTCCCAGGAATATTATAGCCAAATTCCAGAACTCCCAGGTCAAGGAAAAAAACATTGCAAGCAGTTAAAAATAAACAATTTAAATATCGTTAGTGCTGTAGTCAGAATCTCACAAGACTTAGCAGCTTCCATGTTAAAGGAATGGAGGATTTGGAATATGATATTCCAGAAGGATTACAACCAAGAATCACCTGCCCTGCTAAACTTAGTATTAATCCTTCAGGGGTAAAAATGGATACCTAATGAAATAGAGGACTTCATAGCAGTCTTAATGAAAAGGCAAGAGCCGAATAGAAAATTTAACATTTAAAAAATTCTGAAAGATTTAAGAATTCTGATTATCTAAATGATCCCAAAGGACTGGTAAAGAAGAATTCTGTCTTTACATATAACTGGTGGGAAAATAAAAATAAAATATTTGTAACTCTGAAAAAAAAGAATTCTGCCCACCTCATGACAGAGAGACAATGCATTCACAAGCAGGCTAAGAAACACATTTCTGAATGTGGGCAATGTGGAAATCTGTTTTGCTTAACTATGCTTATGTATTACAGAGGGAATGAAATTTTTTTTTTCTCTTTTTTTTCTTTCTCCCCCTCCCTTCCAAAAGCATAGCCTGAAAGGCTAGGGTTTTTCCTTTTTTCTTTTTTTTCCTTTTTTCTTCCTCTTCCTTTCTTTCCTTCTTTCATGTGAATGAAGGAATAAGAGAAATGCTTCATAATTAGCAGAGTGCTAAGTATCACATCAAAAGCTTAACGTCAATACTGATTGAAAAAAAGAAGAAGAAAAAGGAAGGAAGGGAAAAGAAGAAAAAAATCATAGACAAGTAGGGCAGCTTTGGAAGTTACATATTGAATTTATTATATAATTAAAAGAAGAGTAAGCTGTAAATAATAGGAACACAGTTTCACATACAGACATCTTTATTATACAATGTATATGGAACTATCCATTTTATTTCATGTTTCTCAAGTTCAAAATAAAAAGAAAAGAATAACATTCTGAAATACAGGCATAAATACTTGCAGTAAGGAGGAAAAAATGAGTATCTATTTGAAAAGACCCATGTACATGCACAAGCAGCTATTCAACAAACTAAGAATTTTTTAATATATAAAAAATAGCAAGGACAAAGAACTGAGGGTGAATGCAAAAGTTCCTTCGATTCATAGGAAAGAGACATTGCCACTATTCTCACTTCTTGTCTCAACTGGCTTAGAGAAAACAAATTTACAGAGCTGAAGTGGCTAAACATAGATAAGAACTAGTACTGGAATAAAATATATTTCTATGTGCATGAAGATGAATGAAAAGAAGTATTTCTCTCTGATGAGTGCCAGACTTTGAATAATGGTTGTTAGAATGGATCAATATAAGGTGAACATTACATGTAAAAAACTGTTCTGATAAACATCATAAATGGAGGATATTGATATAATACAGCTATCTTAGTACAACCAGAAAGCCAATTTACCAAAATCAGGAAACAGATCCACAAGAGAGTGAACATTCATCTTTCTTTCATCTCATATTCCATCTGGTATACCATCTAAATTGCCTTAGATTCTCTATCATCTACAGAAAAGAATTATGATTCCTGTATGACTCAACCAAGGCATTCCAGATTTAATTAAAGGGAACTTATTTATAGTATTTTTTACTACCCCTGTGATTTCATTAGCATAAGAAGCTGCCAGTGAGGAACTTTCTCTACCAAGGCACACATCTTTTATGCAATTGACAATTTTAGAGTTGTCTGGGGACACTAAGAGATTAAGTTACTTGCTCAGGGTCACAGAGCCATTAAGTGTCAGAGGTAGGATTTGAAGCCAGGTTTTCCTGACTGAGAGTACCTCTCTATCTACTATGGCATGCTATTTCTCCTAGTATCTACTAAAAGTCAATTTATTCATATAGATAAAGAGGATATTTATTTTCGCATATGCTAACCTGAGCATAGTTCATGGCAATTATGGGAGAAGCAATCTAGGGCAGCAGAAAGAGCATCTATGGAGTATTTATTGGTGGTCACAAAACTTCTTTGGCTTTTATTCTGATTTGCTCTGTATTCAGCATTTTAATCTCCCTCCAGGAATTTGCATTAATTGGTCCTGGGGAGAGGAGGTACAACATGAACAAAAATAAAGAAGAACAAAAGGAGAAGACACAGTTCTAAAATAAGGTGTGTTTTATTAGTAATGGACCACAGATTCCAGGAAAGATAGAGAAGAATAAAATGGAAATACTGAAGGGGAGCAGGTAGTGGTAGTTAGAGAAAGGAACTTTGGCCTAGGCAGCATACAGCACACAATATTTGAGAGTGACAGTGGCAAAGAAGCAGATTTCAACTGGATTTAGGCAAGAACCCTAAGAATCAACCAAAAGCAGAAAAGCCTTCTTAGGGACATAGTTGATTCCCCTTCATGTGTATATATGTACATGTGTATGACAGAGTGTATGTGTGTATGTATATGTGTGTATCTCTATAAGATACTGTATCAGCAATGCAGCATTCACAATGCCTACAGTAACTATAAGTATGTTGATATGGTTATTAATCACAAAATGTAACAGGCTCTCTACATAAGAAATATAGCTTAGAGCATTTATTTAAATACCAGAAAACTGAGTCCCAAAACCAGAAAGTCAAAGCCAA
>CM053586.1:93413784-93452620 GCA_028646515.1 Pseudochirops corinnae
AAACTAAGGGCCAGCATTTATCTAATAGAAAAAAAAGCTAAATACCTTTCCTATACGATCAGGAATAAAGCAAGAATATATATTACTACAACTTGAACTTCATATAATACTAGGAATGCTGTCTACAGCAATCAGACAAGAATTTTGAAGGATATACAAAGCATAGATAAATCAAAATGATCACTTTTGCAGATAATATGCTGGTCTACTTAGAGAATTTGGAGATTCAACTAAAAATTACTTGAAACAAATTTTAGCAAAGTAGCAGAATATAAAATAAATTCATACACATGATTAGTCTTTCTGCATATTACAAAAAAAAAACTCAATAGAAAAAGGAAGAAAGAAAATTCCACTGAAAATAACTATATAACATGTAAAATATTTGGGAGTCCATATACCAAGACAAAGAGAAATTATATATGAATACTACCATAAAACCCTCTTTATAAAAACCAAGCCACATCTAAACAGTTGGAGAGATGTTAATTCCTCATTTTTGAGCATTTCCATTATGAAAATGACAATACATTTTAAATTAATTTGCTTATTCAGTGTCATACCAAACTAACAAAAATGATCTAGAAAAAAATACTAACTAAATTCATCTGGAGGAATAAAAAATCAAGACCCTCCAAGGAAATAATGAATAAAAATATGAAGGAAGGGGGCTGGCAGTACTTGGCAGTATTAAATTATGTTCAAGTAAGTAATCATTACAATTATTTGGTATTAGTTTAAAAGTGGATCAATGGGACAGATGAGGAACATGAGATCCAAAGGCAAACAAACATGGCAGCGAGATGGCAAAGTAGATAGACTGCTGGGTCTGAACTCAAAAACCTGAGTTCAAATCTAGCCTCAGCTATTTATCATCTGTGTGACTCTGGGCTTCACTTGACCTGTTTGCCTTAATTTCCTAAACTATAAAATGGATATAATAATATCAACTGCCTCTCAAGATTGTTGCGAGTATCAAATGAGATAATATTTGTAAAACACTTAACACAGGTGCCTGGCACATAGTAGGAACTATACAGATGGTATTATTACTATTACTGTTGTTGTTGTTACTATTAATATTATTACTTCCTGTTTAATAAAAACAAAGTTTCTAAATACTGGAAAAAAGACTTACTATTCAACAAAAACAACTGGGGGGAAATTCTGTCAGAAAGTAGATTTAGACAAACATATCACGTCATAAAACACAATGATGGGAAGGGGGGCGGCTAAGTGGCACAGTAAATAGAGCACCAGCCCTGGAGTCAGGAAGACCTGAGTTCAAATCCAGCCTCAGACACTTAATACGAAACCTAACTGTGTGACCATGGGCAAGTCACTTAACCCCAATTGCCCTCCAAAATGGCAAAAAAAAAAAAAGCAAAAACACAATGATGTCCAAATAGATATTTAAATTAAATATAAAATGTCACGTCATAAACAAATTAGAAAACAATGTAAAGAGATATTTTTCACAACTATGCATAGGGGAAGTGGATGAAATAAATCAACAGACAAGATCTTAGAAGATTAAAATGGACGATGTTGACTACATAAAATTAAGAAGCTTTTGCATAGGCAAAATCAGTGCAGCCAAACTCAGATGTAAACAATTAACTGAGGGGAAAAAACTTTGCAGGAAGTTTCTTTGATAAAGATCTGATATACAAGAAATAAAGTGACTGATTCAAATATATAGGAACAAACAATCCCACTACTTGACATATACCTTTAAAGAGATAAAAGAAAGAGGGGGGAAAAACCCATATATACAAAAATATTCATGGTTACACTTTTTGTTTTGGTAAAGAAATGAAAACAAAGGTAGTGCCCATCAAATGGGAAATGAATAAATAAATTATGGTTAATAATAACTAGCTGACATTTATATCGCACTTACTATGTGTTAGGCACT
This sequence comes from Pseudochirops corinnae, assembly GCA_028646515.1. Classification (NCBI taxonomy): domain Eukaryota; kingdom Metazoa; phylum Chordata; class Mammalia; order Diprotodontia; family Pseudocheiridae; genus Pseudochirops; species Pseudochirops corinnae. Next base: position 93,415,703 of record CM053586.1, read on the forward strand.
ATACTAAGTATTTTACAATTATTATCTCATTTGATCTTCCCAACAACCCTGAGAGGTAGCTGCTATTATTAGCATCATTTTACAGATGAAGAAACTGAGACAAACAGAAGTTAACTGATTTGCCCAGCTAGTCTGGTGTCTGAGTTCACACGTGAACTGAATATAATAAAATATTATTATACTGTAAGAAATGATGGAAAAGACACATTGAGAGAAACCTGGGAAAATTTATGTAAATTGATAAATAAACTTAACAGAATCAGAAGGGTAACTTAAACAATGACTATAATATTGTAAAGAAAAACAACTTTGAAATAACTTAAGAGCCAATTCCAGAAGACCAATAGCAAAGCATGTTTACAATCTCTTGATAGAGAAGTAATCAGTGGTCCCTGTCCTTACTGCTTTAATCATGGAATTAAATGATTATCCTTATTAATTTTTTCAGTTGGAACAACATTATCAACAAAACATCCAGTGTAATAGATATAATCAGATTATTACTGATATCTGTTAAGCAAGATAACAGAAAGAGATACTGTATGCATTATCTTAACTCAGAGCATTGAAAATTTAGCATAGATCAAGTACCAAGCAACTCCAAATTATTTCACACTTAAGGTCTCTTTGGGTTCCATATAAATGTGTATTTCATTACAGTCAGGAAATTTAGAAAGGCCAAGGGGCTTGAAATCTGTTTTCTTTTTTTCCTTCATTCCAAGTAATCCTTCTTGGCATAGACCACCCCTGTGTCTCAGTAAGAATTTATTTAATTTTTAGAAGTTGACAGAAAATGCATTTCATGTTAAGGAGAAGAGGCTTACGGAATTATACAAGCTGAAATGCTGTTCTCTGTAGCAATACAATGATTCCACCCAGTCATGCCTGAGCAACCATGTCCTAGACTTTGGCTGAGGAATGGACTCCTTCTGTTGGGTTATGACTGGGAAAGCTATACAGAATGCTTACTTTGGCTATCCTAATATCTTTTATCTTCCACTTATTAATTAAACTATTTAGTTACTATCTAGACAGTTTATAAGTAGAGACATATCCCATCCCTATGCCTTACCTAGTATAATTGGTATGTCATGAGTCAGTGGATGTAGTATATTAAACCCCTAAAAGGTTATCTCACTCTTCTTGCCAAGGTTTACTTTAATACTAAGCAAATGGTGTGGGTCCTCCTTTCACTAATTCAGTGTGCAACTGAACTTCCCTCCCCCTACCTCCCATTTAGCAGCCAACTTGGAATGCTGTGCAGCTATCTATGACACACCTAGTGAAATGTGCTGTGCCAGTTTTATGCTAGCACAATAGAAGTCCTGCCAAAATTATTTTCTTCATACTTAATCAGATGCTTAAATGTTAATTTTTGTATAATTTGTTATAATTTTATATAATTATTTTCTTCTACTCGATCTTATACCTAAAATAACTGGTGATATAAAAATCAATATATCAGTGTATTGATTATATTAATATATTAATTACATAATTAATATATTGATTTGGGGACAGCTAGGTGGTGAAGTGGATAGAATCAGGCTTAGAATCAGGAAAACTCATATTTCTGAAGTCCAATCTGGCCTCAGACACTTACTAGTTGTGTGACCCTGAGCAAGTCATTTAACCCTGTTGCCTCAGTTTCCTTATCTGTAAAGTGAGCTGGAGAAAGAAATTGCAAACCACTCTAGTATCTTTGCCAAGAAAACTCCGAATGGGGTCACACAGGGTCAGATATAACCAAAAAACAATAATTTCTTTATTTTAGAAAAACATCAAAAGACTTTCAGGAAATAATAAAGAGTGAAATGAGCAGAGCCAAGAGAACATTATATACAGTAACAGCAATATTGTTCTAAGAACAACTGTTAATGACAGTTATTTTGAGTATTATAAATACTCAAGTCTGCTGCAAAAGACCTATGAAAGAAAATGTTATCCACCTCTAGAGAAAGAACTGACAAATGGAAGTATGTATAGCATGATTTTTTTTTTGGAGGCAATTGGAGTTATGTGACTTGCCCTGCGTCACATAGTTAGTAAGTGCTAGAGGCTGAATTTGAACTTCAGGGCCCATGCTCTATCCACTGTGCCACCTAGCTGTCTAGTATGATATATACACACATATATATCTGTGTCTAATAGTGGCCTTCTCTAATGCAGGGTAGGGAGGGAGGGAGAAAAAAAAGTACACAGCAGAGAACAAAAGAAAACTCAGAAGGAAGCATAGAAAAGTGGGGTTGCTTTAAAAATGATGTCTAGTGTTAATATTGCATAGTTTTTTTAAAAAAAGTAAACTATGAAATGGAGATTAAAAGTTTCATACTGAATCCTCTGTGCTGTGCTGAGGAAGGTTTATTTTTGTATTTTTGTATTTAAGTTCAAAATGACTTATTTTTTCAAAAAAGGTTGATTTGGTTCAAAAAGAAGTAGAGAGCTGGTACAGTGGGTAGAACACAGGGGTCAGGAAGATCTGAGTTTGAATCCTACCTCAAACACTTACTATGTGACTCTGGGCAAGCTTTTAACCTCTCTGTGTCTTGGTTTCCTTATCTGGAAAATAGCAACTATCTTAGAGGGTTTTTGTGAGTATCAAATGAGTTAATATATGTAAAATATGTTGCAAACCACAAAATGCTATGCTATTATTATTATTATTATTACTAAATCTTTACAATTGTGAATAGTGATAAAGGACAAAAAAGATGTGTGCTGACTAGATCTGTGGTTTAATTGGTGTCGGGAACTCCTGATGAGTAATTTTTCTCTGATAATGCATATAAATACCATCTCTGCAACTTAAAATCTTAGAGATTTGTCTAAAGAACAAAGAAGTTAGTTGCCTTGCCAAGAATCACACAGCCAGTATGTGTCAGACATAGACTTGTTCCCAAGAACCCATGTCTTACTGTCTCAAAAGTCAGCCCTCAGTCCATACATACATATATATATATATAATATATATATATATGCACAGATATATTCATAATAGCACTTTTGGGCAAAAAGTTTCTAGAAACAAAGTTAGTGATCATCAGTTAGGAAAGAGTTGAACATATTGTGTTATATGACTATGATGGGATATTATTGCATCACAAGAAACAATGAATATGAGGGATTCTGAGTAACATGGTAAAACTTATATGAACTGATGAGGGTGAAGTAAGTAGAACCAGGAAAAGAACATACACAATGGCTGTAATAATATAAATGAGTATTTATAATAATTATAATATAATTATATTGACCTGAATATAATTATATGACCCTGAAGAAGAAATAGGATAACACCCTTTTCTTTTTAGTAGAGAAGTGCCTATAGCCATGGAATCTTGCCTGTACTACCAGAAGAGGTCACTGTGTCAGTGAGTTTTGCTTAATTGTTTTCCTTTGTTGCAAAAGCCTAGCGGGAATTAGAAATATACAGACATGATTGTGATATAAAAACAAAGGGTATCATTAAACATACTCTAAAATATCATTGATTTTTATACACCCTGATTCAAATTCATTAGGATCTTTCCTTCTTCCTAGTACCTTCTTAATGAGACCAAAAATACCTCAAAAGAGTTCCATTTAACTATCTACCACCAAATATAAACAAACAAAAAAAAAATGATGAATAAGTAGATAAATGAAGAATGTCTGTTATCCAGACTTTGACATTCTATTGGATGGATATGTCATCAAGATTTCTCATCAGAATATATATTTTAGACAAACTGTGAATGGATAATGAGCTAGGCCCACTACTGAGTAAGAGGAAAGAAACGAGTGGATTAGATTACATTTAAGAAATAGCACCAAATTCTGGGTCAGGTAAGCAATAAAATGGAGGACTAGGCATTTTTTCTGTTCTCCATTACCTCCCAAACCTCTCTAAAATTAAAATTATGCACCAAAGACAAAGCAACTTCAGCTATCTACCTCCCAAACCTCTCTAAAATTAAAATTATGCACCAAAGACAAAGCAACTTCAGCTATCTCCATGATCTTGGAGACCTAAAATCCAAAAAAAGGTTTAAATTAAACAAACCCATGAGTTGATGCTCACTAACCCTGAGCTCAATCAGCACCCCTTCTCTACCTCCCACATTACCAGGAGTGAGGCTGTCCTAGAAGACCCAAGGACACAATACAAGCTTCTAACAAAACTCACTCTCACACCCCAGTCCTCCCTACCCCTTTCCAGTGCCATGTAGACCAGGCTGCAGAAATTTGCCCTCGCCTTGGTAATCTCATAGCACCAATTCTTCAAACCTTCGAACTGCCATTGCTAGGAAGAGCAACCCTGTAGCATACACAGAATCAGAACTGGGCCAGCAACCCCATAAAACCAGCAAGAGCTGGGATAGACAACCCTGTAGCACCAGAACTGCAAAGCTCCGGTGTTGAGCCAAAGAGGTAAAGAATAGAGGGATCAGGACAAGACACTAGTAGAGGATACTATGTTGGTTGTTGTCATTCATTCTTGACGAGGACCAAAATGATGCCACTATGTTGGTCAAGGTACACTGTGGCTGATCAGACTAATATGAGTTTAGAATGCTCTATCACAGGTTGGGCACAAATAATCTACATGAACATTTGGAGATATCTTTAAACTTGCCCATCTCACATTTCTTTAAAGCTACTGCAATTCTTCTTTGCTCACAGAGCACAGCACAGCACCTTCTTTGATGTGGGCACAGCATGCTAGGCAGTCCTTGCCAGTGTTTCTCATGTCATGGAATAGATTCCAAAGTTCTTCAGACAGAGCTTGAGAATGTCCTTCTATTGCTTCTTCTGACATCCACGAGTGTTTGCCTTGTATGAGTTCTCCGTAAAGGAAGTCTTTTAGGCAAGAGTATATTTGACATTTGAACAACATGGGCAGCCCATCAGAGTTGCACTCTCTGTAATAGAGCTTGAACACTTGGCAATTTAGCTATGAGATAAGACCTCAGGGTTCAGTACCTTATCTTGCCAGGTGATCTTCAGAATCTTCTTAACACAGTTCAAATGGAAGCAATTTGGTTTCTTGGCATGGCACTGGTATACTGTCCAGGCTTCTTCACAGGCATTACAACAATGAAGTCAGCACAACTCTTAGACTTCCAATTTAGGAGAACGTCTAATACCTCTTTTTTCCACACTTTCATCTGGAGACTCCCAAACGCTGGGTTAGATCTGGTATATGTCATCCTCATCATCTATGTTGTATATTCCTGGAAACTATACTGCCAAGGTAAATGAATTTATCCACAATATTCAAAATTTCTCCATTTGCTGTAATTGATGCTTCCATGTATGAATGGTGTGGTGCTGGTTGGGGGAGAACCTGTGTTTTCTTGATCTTAATTGTTAGGCCAAAATTAGCACAAGCAGCAGAGAATCAATATATACTTTGTTGCATCTCAGCCTCAGAAGCTGCACTTAGTGCACAATCACCTGCAAACAAAAAGCCATGCACTAACTCTCCCTCCACTTTAGCCTTGGTTTATAACTTTTGCAAGTTAAATAATTTTGTATCAGTGCAATAGGTGACCTTGATACTGTTTTTCATCCTCACTGAAGGCATCAGACAATATTGCTGAAAATCTCATGCTAAAAAGCGTGGGAGCAAGCATACAGCCTTGCTTCCCTCCATCGGTGACTGGGAAAGTGTGAGAGCATCACTCATTTTGCAGAACCTATGCAAGCATGCTGTCATGAAATTGATATACAATACTGATAAATTTCAGGCAACCAAATTTTGATATAATTTCCCACAATCCCTCACAACTGACCATTATCAAAGGCTTTGGTCAGATCAATAAACAGTGAATTCAGACCTCTGTTCTGCTCCTGGCATTTCTCCTGAAGTTGTAAGCAGCAGATAGCATATCAGCTGTGTTCTTCAGCCTTTTCTGAAATCATCCTGGCTCTTGAGTAGGTGATCATCTACCAGATGAAGGATCAGTCTATTAAGGAGAAGTCTGGCAAGAATCTCGGCAACAATGACTGAGAAAGACCTCCCTCCCCCAATTAATTGTTAATACTATGTGAAGGGGGAAGGGAAGGGAGGACTTCCCTAAATCTGAAGGACTCTTCCAGCTGGACAGCATTCAGCTGGGGCCAGTTTTGACCATCCAAAAGTCACTTGAGGCAGATACCTAGTCTGGTGAATTGCCCAGCATGAGAGGAGGGAGAGGAGCTTTGAGAACCAGCCCCCAATAAACCACAATTGCAGGTGAAAGTGAGCAATAAAGGAAACAAGGCAGGGAAATGACTGAAATTACCAAAGATTTTAGGAAGTAGTAAACTCAATGCTTGAAGATAAACAGATAAATAATCAGGAAAAAAAGTAACACCAAAAGGAAGTGAGGCCTCCAAATCTAATAAACAAGTTCAGGCTCATATGAATAAATACTGCAAAACAAAGGAAAATTATCTAACACTTGATGAGAAAGAGAAAAAATTTGAAACGTAAAATTTGAAGAGACCATGGAACCATAACACACTATACTTGAGTGGTTCAAAAAAAGAAATGAGATTTATGAAAGCAGAATTTATTTCCCACACAGCAAAAATACTGGACAAATTAGAAAAACTGGAATCTGCAATGGCAAGCCTCACCAAAGAAACGTAAGAGAGAATAATAGATTGGGAATTCAAAAACACAGAAATAAAAGACAATCTAAAATAAGAGAAACAAAAGAAACCAATTACATGAAAAAAATGATTGCTATGTAAGCAAAACACACTAACTTTTTAAAAAGGCTGCATAAAGACAAAGATCATAGGTCTCCCTGAAAAACATGATAGGGAAAAAATCCTCAACACTATGATGAAAGTACTATGCCCAAAACTTTTGGATATAGAAAATGAAATACCAAGGGAAAGAATTTCCTGATTGCCACTGGGGAAAAAAAAACTCAACAACAAGTAAAAAAACAAAAAAGGCTACAAACCCTAAGACACATAGTGGTTAAATTTAGTACTTCAATTCAGAAACAAGTTCTGTAAATGATCAGAAGACCTTCAAATACAAAAGGAAAGCTAATTTGTACCCATCAGAAACATAAGAGGGAATGGAATAACGTGTCCTGAAGAGCAATGGAACGTAGAATTCAGCTCAGAGTGATGTACCCTTTAGCTCGAGCTTAACTGTACATGAGAAAAGATTGACATTCAATAATGAAGAAATATTTGAAACAGAAAGAAAAACAGAAACAAAGGGATTATTTGCTTCTCAAGCACCTCAAACAACAGAAATGCAGAAGTCAACAAATGTAACAGGCAGCGACAGAAACGGCAACAACAAAATGACAGCAGAAGACCAGTAACAAGACGTTTTCTAAATGTACAAAAGAAGATGGCAGCGAAGGTAGAAATCTGATAGAGGTAATAGTGAAGAGGCAGACAAGGGAATTAGAGACAAAACCTAGTGACACTGGTGAATTAATGTTTTGTTTTGTTTTTGTGTAACTATATTGCAACATGGGCAGGCACATGAAGCAGGGTAAGGGGTTAGAGGGGAGTGTGGGATGTGTCAGGGTTAAGAAATAGCACCATGTTTTTAATAATCCTACACGTCTCCAAGAAACAATAGCGAAGAAGCAGACAAGGGAATTAGAGACAAAACCTAGTGACACTGGTGAATTAATGTTTTGTTTTGTTTTTTTTGTAACTACATTGCAACATGGGCAGGCACATGAATCAGGGTAAGGGGTTAGAGAGGAGTGTGGGATGTGCCAGGGTTAAGAAATAGCACCATATTTTTAATAATCCTACACTTCTTCAAGAAACAAAATTCTAACATTCTTCCAGTGATTTTATGTGATTATAAATGATAGAAAACCACAATTTCTCACAACAAACCCAGAAGCCAATAAAGAGGTGCATGGTGAACAGAAATACATTGCAGTGAACTATGAACAATGATTTATGAATCACAGAATGGAAGAATCTTATAGCCAGGAGGTATCTCAGTATCCATCTAGCTTATAGGTTCCCAAAGTAGGAGATATCACCCTCTTGGAGGTGCTGGAATGATCCAGGGGGCAGTAATAGCCACAGGTACAACTGGGGAGCATTGAATAAAATTAAGGGGGCGGTGGAAGCATAAGGAAAGAAGAGAAGATAAAACAATTTTGAAGAACCATTCATACATGCTGCATCTGTTATGGAGCAGAGTTAAAGTCATAGTGATTGCATTATTTTCCAAATAAACTCACAAAATGCAAGTTATAACCAATTAGTGGTCAAATCTGCCAAAGGTTTTAACAAGCAAGTGTTGTCAGATGAACATGTGGCACATGTATTGGCAGGAATATGTGCATGTAATAATTTATTTACAATATGATACTATAGAATTACATGACACAATATTGCATAATCAAAATTTCACAAATTATAATAAATTATTAAATTTAAAATGTCATTTAAAAAATTCTTATATATTTTTTTAAATGACTCACATTTCAAAAAAACTGTTAAAACGTTAAGGAAAGTAGATTTTCAAGAGGGTGCTGAGTAATTTTTTTTGAAAAGGAGGCAGTAGGCCATGTAAGTTTGGGAACCTCTGATCTAGTCTAAACTATTCCCCAAACAAATGACCACATTCACATCCAAGACGAGTGGTCATTTACTCTTTGCTTGAAAAACTCCAGTGTAGGAAAAACTATCATCTCCTGAGGGTACCAATTTTGTTCATATACAACCCTAATTGTTTAGAAGGTTGTTTTTTTCCCCACTTATAGGACTATGTATCTAGAGTTGGAAATTACCTCAGAAATCATCTAGTCTAATACCTTGCTTTTACAGATGAAGAAACTGAGACCCAGGGAGACTGTGACTTGTCCAAGGCCACACAAGTGGTAAAGAGAAAACCTGCTATTTGGACCCAGGACCCATTAATCAAGGTTAAAACTTGACATAAGTTAAAGGGTTTTCAGACTTTGGGGAGCAGATATTTTTTGTAGCGGGGGGTTTTCTCAGAACTCCCTGAAATCACATCTTGCATACAGTCACCTTTTCTGTTAACCCAGAAGTCCAGTCCTCACCCCATAGAATTTTGAACAATAGGCAACAGCACATTTTGACACATTGGCAATAGTCTACAGAAATTCATTTGCTCTTTAAGGCGGAGAAGTTAAGATACATAAGGAACATAAGGAGGAACAAAGTGCTTTCTTCCCTGCTACAATCATCTAGATTTCAGAAATGCTTCCCCACTGACTAGAGATTTTTATCAAATTTAGCTAAAAGAAAAAGTCCTGCAGAGTTGGCAAAGAGCTACATCTCATCTACAAGGAGAAAAAAAAATATAGCTTCTCTGTGCCATCTGTCATATGAACAGTCACAAACTGGCTTTCTCTGGGTGAATGCACATACATACTCATAAAGTGCAGGAGGAAAGAAATTATGAAAAGTGTTCCACATTGGCTTGTTAGCAATAATAACAAAATACATTTATATAGCACCTTACAATTCAAAACATTAAGCATTTAAGTGCCCATTATGTGTCAGCCACTGTACTAAGCACAGAGGATGCAAAAAAAAAGCAAAAAATAGTCTCTGCTCTCAAAGGACTCACAGGCTAAAATTGGGAGGCAACATGTAAACAATTATACATAAACAGGATTTATTCAAGGTAGATTGGAAATAATCGACAGAGGAAGGTGCTAACAATAAGAGGAAATGAGAAAACCTCATAGAAAGCAGAATTCTAGCTGGGACTTGAAGGAGGCCAGGAAAACCAGCAGACAAACATGAGGAGGGAGAGAACCCCAGACTTGAGGGATCGCCAGATCCTAGAGTATATACAGAAGAGGAATAACGCCTAAGAAGATGGGAAAAACAGGAAGGGTCCAGGGTAGAAGCCAAAGAGGAGGGTTTATATTTGATCTTTAAGTAATATGGAACAACTAGAGTTTATTGAGTGGGATGGGAGGGGTAACATGGTCAATCTTGTGCTTCAGGAAGATCACTTTGACAACTGAGTGGAGAATGGCTGAAAGGGAGGCAATATCTGTGGCAGGGAGACCAATCAGAAAGTTATGGCAATAGTCTAGGAATGAGGTAATGAGGACTTACACCAGAGTGGTGTCAGTGTCATAAGATAGGAAGGGAACATATTTAAGAGGTGTTATAAAGGTAGAAATGACAGGACTTGTTCATTGTTTAGAAATGAATACTGGAGAGAGTAAGGAGTCATGGATGATACCTATGTTGCAACAGCCAAAAAATACTACTCTTTCTCCTACCATAACCGTGGTTGTATTTTCCATATATTGGACATACATTCAGATATTTCCATGATGTCTCTTCAATAGAACATAATATCCTCGAGGACAAGGACAATATGATTTTTGTCTTTGTATCTCTCTACAAAGTGCTTTGAACATAGTAGGCACTTAATAAATGCTCAGTGACTGTTTCAAAGATGGATGGATTTATTCACTTCTTTCTATAGCTTCCTAGGGAGACTGAGAGAAAATAACATGCATATATAATATTACCTTTTAATAAGCCATTGTCCTATCTGACTAAGTGAGGCTTTGATAATTAAGAAAAGTCTGAATTTTTAATTCGACATTTGTAGTCTAGCTGAAAAAGAAACATAGTATTGCACAAATCTTTATACCAGATAAGTCCCTGGCATCCAATAAGAAGTCATTTCCCAGTGGTCAGGGATGTACTGTAGTTACATGAAGGGAAAAGATCATACAGTGAGGCAGCCAAGAAAGACAGAATTCCAGAGTCTAGGTGATTACAAAATTCCTATTACAGTTGGCATAGAAAACCACATAGCTGCCAAATGGATCCCATATGGGGCTATGGGTGGTCTTCAGGAGCTAGATGGATTAGAGGGAAGAGGAAATGCCAAATTAGCCTTGAAATAATCTGCATTCACCAGTTGATTTTGCCCAGTGCCAAATAGATTGACAAATTATTCTTTCAAAAAGATACTGCTAGTGAATACATATGATTGGTACTTTTGTTTTCTTTCTTTCCTACATTACAAACATAGGACTTTTCTTTTATACCTTTAAACGTAAAATAAAGAAATTTGTGAGAAGAAAAAAAAAATGATGGAATTTCCCTGATGGTGTAAAGGTCAGTTTTCATTGCCAGCTTTTTGTTCAGAAAAACCATGATTCAACAGCGAAATTCTGCTTCCTAACCATAATAACAATTGTTATGTTATCATAAACTCTCCCTTCTAGAACATGAATGTGGAAAAACAAAACAGTAATCATACATTTCAATAGCATTTTGCAATTAAAAGCTACAAATGTGATTTTATTTGATCCTTACAATAGTGCTGTGAGATGGCTTGTATAAATGTAGTTATCTGCATTTTATTAAATAGAAAATTGAGGCAGAGCCAGGATTTAGGAAGGGGGCAGCTCTGTGGGGCAGTGAATAGAGTGCTGGGCCTAGAATCAGAAAGACCTGAGTTCCAACCCAACCTCAGACACTTACTAGTTGTGTGATCTTGGACAAGCCACTTAAACTCTGTTTGCCTTAGTTTTCTCATCTATAAAATGGGTATAATAATAGCACATACTTTTCAGGGTTGTTGTAAGGATCAAATGAGATAATGATTTTAAAGTGCTTAGCACAGTGCCTGGCACAGAGAAAGTGCTATATAAATGTTAGGTATTGTTGTTATTATTCAGGCACATTCTCATTCAAAATTTGCAGCATAACAAGCTGCTTCTATCTGCTTTTATTCATAGAAATATTTGTTTTCAAAAACGTACTAAGACCACAAAAAAACCCAACCCTACCCCATATAGTTTTATTCAACTTGGGCAAGTTTGGCATGATAGTGTCAATAGCTATCAATAGATGGTGGTCTCCTTTGGAACCTGGTCACAAAACTGAAGGTAGAAAGGGAATACATAAATTCTTTTTTTAACAGTAGCCAGATACATGAGGTAGGAGGCAACTGTCACTGTGACATTTTAGAATGTGTTATTAATATCTGATATTCACTTTTTTCCTTTTTTATTTTAAAATAACATTTTATTTTCCCCAGGTCCATTTAAATATTTTTAACATTTTTTTTAAATGTTGAGTTCCAAATTTTCTCTCTCCTCCTTTACTGTCTCCCTCCCTGAGATGATAAGCAATTTGATATAGATTATATGTTCAATCATGCAAAACATATTACCACCATTAGTCATGTTGTAAAAACCCAAAGGGAAAAAAAACACTCAAAAAATACTGAAATTGAAAAATAATATGATTCAATATGCATTCGGACTCCATCAGTTCTTTCTTTGGAGGTGAGTAGCCTTTTTCCTCATGAGCTTTTTGGAATTATCTTGGATCATTCTATTGCTGAGAATAGCTAAGTCATTCACAGTTGATCATCATTCAGTATTGATGTTATTGTGTACAGTGTTCTACTGGTTCTGCCCAATTCACTTTACATCAGTTTATATAAATCTTTATAGGTTTTTTTTTAAAAAAAAAATCATGTTCATCAATTCTAATAGCATAGTAAAATTCCATTATAATCATATAGTTTTGTTCAGTCATTCCCCAATTGATGGGCATTCCCTCAATTTCCAATTTTTTTGCCATTACAAAAAGAGCTGTTATAAATATTTTGTACATATTCGTATTCACTTTTGAGCTGGATTTTTAAATGAAAGAAGAAAGACAATCTGAGAAACAGAGATATTGTATGATATAATTCACTGAATGGACACTATTATGTTCCCCAATGATGAGCTTATTACAAGATTATATGTCTTTGTAATAATAATGCTTCTATACATCAGTGATCTCTGATTTCATTGGTGTGGATGTTTCTTTTTTTCCACAGCAAATCACAGCCCTTCCACATTTTCATGAGTTGTTGTGATTAAAAACACACCACCTATAGTTCAGCCTTCCAATGATGAGCCTCTCAGAACTTTTCTAAATGAAGTCCTTGGATGACAGGCTTGCAGCCTCATTGTTGAGCTCTATTCAAAACATCTCCAGCATAGTAGGACTTTCTAGAGCCTGCCTTCGACTGGCATAGAGGAAGAAAATCAAAGTCATCCTTGAGGAGACTCTCCAACATGGCATGAAAGCTAGGTATTATGACAATTCCACTATTTGAAGCCTTATTCCAAATTACCTCATAAAATATTTTTTATTTATACAATGTAACACCCTCAGGAAATTTGCAGGGATGTTGAAATCCAAAAGGCATGATATATTCTTCCAAATCTCTTCATTCCTTTAACAAACTTATTCAATTGTTGTGCATAACATTTATAGAGATACCTATTAGAATTTCTAATTTTACAACAAATATATAGATATAGATCTTGTACCAATAGAGCTTACATTGTAAAAGAGAGGAAAGAAATGTAAACAGATATCTAAGCTACCATGGAGAGTTTTCTGAGTGATTAAGAGTGTGTCAAGTTGATTGCTTTGAGGACTCAAGAGAAAGTACTTCGGTAGAGATCCCTTTCAGGGGAGTCATTTGGTCAGGGAAGGTTCCATGAAGGATGTGGCACCTTAATTGAGACTTTGAGGAAAAGAAGGATTTCAATAGACAAATAAGGGGGAAGAGGGAGAGAACATTCCAAAAATATAAGACAATGTAGATAAAAAACATATATACATGGAAAGGGCAAGATGAGAATAAGGGATGGCAAATTTTCCAGTTTGACTGCAACATTGATTTGTGAAGAGGAGTCATAGGAGAAAAGGCTAGAAAGGAGTGTTGGAGCCAGACTGTAGTGGACCTTAATTGCAAATGCTTCTAATTTATTTGGTTATCAACAGGGAGATATGGAAAAAAATTTTTTTTAGTAGAAGAATGATAAGAAAATGCATTAGGAAGATTATTTGAAATGTTACCCTCCTCCACATTGAGAGGTGATAGATTCAGAGTGCAGAATAAGGCTTTTTTTTTTTACATGGCCAATGCAAAAATGTGTTTGAGTTTCCTATAAAGGTTTGCAATTAATTTTGTTTTTTCTTGCTTTTTCAGTGGGGGAAGGAGGATGGGAATCATTAAAAGGCAGAGAATACAGACCCAAAAATAAAATATCATGTATTTTTAAAAATTTTACACAGAAAAGAAAATTACTAGGGAAGTATGAGGAGTATGGATTATAGGATAAAAATGAGAAGACCAGTTAAGAAGTTATTACAACAATTAATGTTAAAAAAAAAAAAAAAGATGATTACTTACGTAAGGATATTTATAGTGGGAATGGAAAGGGGAATAAATATAGAATAGTGGTGTCAAACTCAAATAAAAATGGTAGCCACTAAACCATATATAAGGATCCCTGTGGGCACATATTGGCTTAGAAAATTACATATTAACATTATCTATGTTTTATTATATTTTAATAATATTAAATATTTACCAATTACATTTTAATATGGTTCTTCTGGCCATACAGGAAGTATCGTGGGCCATATGAAGGCTGTCAGCAGTGTGTGTGACATCTCTAATGAGGAGTGAGAAAAATAAATATTTTCTATTATAATTAACCCATTATCAATTATGATCCAGGTTTTTTATTTCCTCATTCAGGGGCCAGCCCCCTGTAGGTCAGCCAGTCTCTGAAGGACAAGGCTGATGGATGAGATTGAGCTAATCATCAGGGTACGAGATCTATGATCTTGGGCAGGACCCCATCCAACTACGAGATCTTATTTCCAAACTTTAGATAAACAGAATCTAATCTAGGTGAATACTGTCCCTAAAGCATTAAGCATATGCTTTTGCACCCCTCCATTACAGTTTAGAATAACCTAGCTCATGAAGGAGAAAACTGGAATGGTCTGGGTAGACATGGATTTCTTTGACCACATTGCTGGAGGCAGTTGAGTCTCATGAAGCCACTTTCTTAGCAGGAGAAGCTGAAGACTTTTAGCTTATCTCCTCATTAATATGCCCACCCCCTCATTGATTATTCACCAATCAGGACTGATTTCTCCTATCAGGGGCATTCCCTTTCAAAAAAAAAATATTTAAGGCATTCAGTGTCTCACTGAATATCAATTCATTGATTATCAGCAAGCCTAATTAATAAATTGATTAATAATCACCCAGAAACTCTGTCTCTACAGTTTTTCATTCATCTCAGTAGATACTGCAGAGGTAAAATCTTCAGGCGGGACTTAACAATCGATTGGATGTGTTGAGTAAAGATAACAGAGAAGTCAACTTCAGAGTTAAAAGCTTGTGTGACCTGAATACCATAAAGAAAAATAGAGTTATTAGGGCAAGAGGTAGATTTGAAGGAAAGAATAATTATCTCACTTTTAAACATGTTGAATTTGAGGTGCTGGTAGGACTAAATATACACACGCACACATATTATATATGTATTTATATTGTATATATAGAGAGATGTATATACACATATACATACATATACATATATACATACATATACATATATACATACACATATTTGGATTGCTACCAGCACATATATGTATATGTGTGTATATGTGTATGTATTTCATCTGCTAGTTGGAAATATTTGATGAGCTCTGAAAGTTCTGAGAGTAGAAATAAAAATTTGGCATCAATTTGTAAAGAGAATGAAAGCCATTGATTAGATGAAATCACCAAATGAGAAGGTACATCAAGAGAAGTACAAGGAAAGAATGTTGGGGGACACTAAAGTTTAAAGGATAAGTAAAGGATGAGAAGCTAACAGAGGAGATAGAGGAGAGGTCAGGGTAATAATGAAAACTATGTGAAAACAGTGTCATAGAAGTCAAGGAAAAGCACATGATCATAAGAAAGGTAGTCTACAGTATTGAATGCTACAAAGAGACAGAGGAATATTAAAATCAGAAAATAATGGATTTAGTAAAATGGAAGGTCATTAGATTTGTCACTTTATCATTAGATGGTGAGTGGTGTGGGGGTTGAGGGGAAAAAAGCCAGATTATAGAGGAATGGGGTTTGAGTGAGTAGTGAGAAAGCAGAAACAACCATATAGTATAGTGAAACGAACATGGAATTTTGAGTTAAATTAAACGAGTTCAAATCTCAGCTGTTCTATTTATTAGCTGTTTGATCTTGGCAAGTCACCTTATTTCTCTGGGCCTCAGCTTCCTAATCTTCAAAATAAAGGGGTTGCAATCATTCAGGAATCCAAGAAAATTTCCAAATTGTTCATATCCTTTGGCACAGTGATCTGAATCCTGGGCATATATTCCACTGCGGTTAATGATTTAGCTACTATATGAGCTTTAGAAATTCAGAAAAGGGGGGGAAGCATGAGACACAAAGGCTGGAGTGGGCAAAGTTTATAATGAGCCTAAAGAGGGCGTGTGTTGTTAAATAAAAGAAAATAATATTGGTGGGCAAGATGATGGAAGGCCTTAAAGGCCTGGCAGTCTTGATGTGGTTGGAGGATAAAGGAAACCAGATCTAAAATTTCGCTGGTATACAAAACTCTTGGTGTGGAATGTCCCTACAGCAACACGGATTTGTGATTCATCCATAACTTAAAGTGAGTTGTCTGGGGTACTGAAAAGTTGAATGAATGCCCATGGCCACATAGCTATCTAAGGAAGGAACTGAACCCAGGTCTTGCTGGGTCAAATCAATGTCAATGTCAAGTCAATGTCTCATTGATTCCATGCTGGTAGGGAAGGTGGAACATTTTTTGAAGAGGTATAATCAGCTGAAAGAGGACCTTTAAGATTAATCATTTGTTACTTTATCTTCCCATGTAATTTCCAAAGCTTTTCCTTTTCTCCTCTCTCTTGCCTAGGAATTTACCTAAATGCTCTATTACATTATTTCCTTCCTTATCCCATAAATTGAATAAAAATTAAAAAAAAGTTTTCAAGATCAGATCATAACTAGCACAAATTCATGTAACATCTGATCTTGAGACTATAGGATATACAGGATTTTAGAAGGGCAAAGGACCTTTGAGATCATCTAATTGTAACAAGAATAACAGTGAACATTTATATGGAGCTTATTATGTACCAGGCACTGTGCTTAGCATTTTATAATTATTATCTCATTTGATCCTCATAACAACTCTGGGAGTAAATTGCTATTATAATCCTCACTTTTACAGATGAGGAATCTGAGGTAATCAGGGATTAAGTAACTTTCCTGGGTCACACAGCTAATAAATATTTGAGGTGGGATTTGAACTTGGGTCTTCCTCACTCCGGGTCTGGCTCTCTATCCATTGTGCCACCTAGCTGTCCTTTCAGTTTACAAATGAAGAAATCTAGGCCTACAGATTTTAAATTTTTGCAGAGGTCACACTGACACTTCCTCAATGCCCCTTACAGAATAGGCCTATATATCAGAGTAGAGAAGAGTATAGATACACACCACAAGAATGAAGGGCCATGGATTCAAAGGAGAAGATTTAACTGGATAATAGCTTTAATGACATTCCCTAAATGTTTTCTCTGGATATAGTGCCTTCCTACACAGGTTCTTGTGGCATCCAATCTCCCACTTCTGTTGTAATTCCTTGGATTCTGGCACTCCAAAGAAGTTATATTTCTTACTGAGCCCAGCCTTTGTTTTATACTCATGTCAGATAAATCAATGGATTGATTTGTTTTTATTTAACTGCTAAAAGGGAGGGTTTAGTAAGAAGGGGATTATTGGGAAATGACAAGATTTATAAAACAAAAAAAAATCATATTCAAAGCATTTTTAAAATTTGAATTCTAAGAGAAACTTGGCTCAGGATGAGCTTTTTAGACTAAAACTGATTCCTCTCCTCTTTATCATGGAAAGGGAGGTGACATCAGAGATCTCCTATTAAGATAGTTTTTGCCCATAATATTATAATACTCAGGCGTATAATCTGCCTTTCAGCTATTTTATTACAAGAGAAACAGAGTTAATTAAGCCATCAAGCATCAGCTCTAATGGTGCGCCCTCTATGTGGACTCTCCTCTTTTATTGTATTCCAGTAATTGCAGTCTCCTTGGGAACCGTAACGAAGGAATTTTGTGAAACCTTGGCAGAAGAAATGAGCCAAGAAGCCTTCACCTGGTGCCCTTCATATCTATTCAACCTCCATTCCTCAATATCAAAGCCATGCTATCTGAAACACAGCAAATACCCTTGAGGTATGCATTCACTTCAAAAAGCCAAAAAATGGTAAGATTACCATGAGGGAACTTGTTATGTCGCCTGATAGAAAACACAGTCACCAAATGCTACTGGCTCATTTTGTCCTGGTTCTCCTGGCAGAGTCAGCCACATGCTAGAGTACAAAATGTTTTCTTTCTGTCTTCCTCATGGAAAGAACAAAATCTACCAATTGTTTTTAATATTAACAAGACTTTTCCCCCACTGCTTTTGCTTGGAACACAACCAGCATGATTTAATGGGAAGATTAACAAAAACAACAAAATAATAATAAGAAGAATATTGATAACTGGTATTTATACAGAACATTAAAGTTTAGAACAAGTTACAGAACATCTTGTAATTATAGAGTACCTTTCTTTACATGGTAGGCTATGTATGTAGTTAATATACTAAGAATTTCCCTACTGGAAAAAAAATCTAATGAAATTATACATAACCTTACAATTCATAAGGTAATAAGACTGCTTAACTGTCCCTCAGAAGAATGCCATTATTGTGCCTGGTGATGCACATTTCTCAAACCCTTTTCTACTGGCTTGCCTGAAATGATGCTCTCACTGAGATCCTCTAAGATCCTGCATGACTTAAACTTTATCTTTCAATGAATGAAAAAGAAAGATCACACACATGCCACACACTAGTGCAAAGAACATTCTAAGGGCACTTCCCCCTGGGTTTCCATTGCGTAGTTTCTATAGGATAAATGGGCTCAGCCCCATGGAAATGTACTATAAACTGTAACCACTCCATTCAACCCTCTCCCTTTTACAAGGCTTTTAGAAAAACAAGTTAAAATGTAAAATATCTGAACATCGTGTAACACCCTGTCTCTTCAGCATTTTACACACTAGTACTGCATCTTGGTTGGGAGCCATTAGCAATTGTTTTGTATTTTCCCATATGGCTCAAAATGGGTACACTGCTAGTATTACCAATCATATTTTATAACCTTTGACTGTAAATTGCTCACAGTGCCAAGAACGAATGAAGTCAACAGATGGTCCAGTCAGCTGACTTATACCACATGTTGATCAGAAGCATCCCTTTGGGTCTTTTGGTTTGGCTGCTGTAGAATGAATGTATGTGTTGAGGCACAGGAAGATTCAGTTTCTAAAAGCCTTAATAAATTTAGCAGGCAATTACAAATTGGTATGCATACTATATTGTGCTAAGTGCAATTAGAGGTATAAAATTAATTATCCACAGCTTTCCCTTCAAATTCTCCTTTAGCTAAGTTTATTAGAAGTTTAGTGCTCACCCACACAGGTTGTTTTTCTGGCCCCCGTATTGTCTATAAAATACAAAGACATAGTACAACAAAAATTTTAAAACAAACACAATAAGAATGTGATTAATAGTTTCTTCTCCTCAAGAAATGCTGGAATAGGTCTGGAGGAGGATCAAGCAAGAAGCAGTTAAGTAGGAGATATTGAAGTGAATGGACTATTTAGAGGTGTTCTGGCTGTGTCCAGGGCAACTTTCTCCAATTAGGCATAAGCTCATTACTGATGTAACATCCTGCCTAAAAGAGGGGTTCAAAAGGTTTGCATCACTGTTTAAAAAAAAGAAAAGGCAGTCATCTTGCCAAGAGTTTGTGGTATTATTTTCAAGCTATGACTCTGGAATTAGCTAAGATGAGAGTGTAAGAAAGGCCTACTTTATTACTTAGATTTATTGATTCCTGTACTGAATTTTTAATAAAGGCATGTTAAAGAATGGATATTAGACTAAACACCATTATACATTCTCTCTTAGGAGAAACAAAATGGTGGTTCAAAAGAAGTATCTTCATAAAAAAGTACAATTGTGTCAAAAACCTATCTACTTCATTATTTGTGACAATAATGAAAACACTGAGGTGTACATGTTCCAAAAGAAATAAACTTGGTTTATAGATACAGATACAAGGCTCTGGTAATAAAACATGTACATTGTTGGTTTGAAACCATACTTATTGCTCAGATCTGAGGAAATTTCAGTTGACTGTACCTATCTCAAGGGACCTATCACAGTTATAGTATAAGTTCAGAAAATAACTTCTGAAGTAATGCGAACATTTCAAGTTTGAATAGATTCAGAAGTAATTTGAACATTTCATGAACAGTCAAAATGTTATGGATATATTCTCAAATGAAGTAAAACTTTCATTTCATGGGCAAATGAAGAATACAATGTCAAAGAGACTTATTTTATGTTAGAAATGTCCTTGGCTAAAATACATAGGACCATGAAATCTTATAGTCAGAATAGAATTTAGAGGTCATCTAATTCAATTCCCAATCTGACATGAATCTTTTCCAGCAATCAGTAATCTAGAGCCTGTTTGAGTAGAGACAGGGATCTCTTTAATGCTCTGTTTAGGGACATTTTCTGAAGTGAGAGTCCTAACAACACCTACTACATATTAGGCTCTTTGATTTTCTTAGAATTTGATGCCTCTGATCAGAATCTCAGGAGCTGAAGGGGCAGTACATTGCTGTGGAAAGGGTACGAGATTTAGAATCAAAAGAAAGCTGGATTCAAATCCTGGTTCTGACTGGCTATGGAACCCTGGACCAGTCACATAAGCTTTCTAGTCTCAATTTACTCCTCTATAGAAAGAAGATATATAGATGGATAGATATAAAATACAAAACACCTTCTAAAGTGCCCTCCCATTTCATCTCAGTGTGTTGCTTTGTAAACCTCAAAGTACCGTTAGAGTGTGAATGATAACACAATCATCTAGGTAAGAGTCGCCATCAGAACTATAAGGAACTAATCTTTCTAAGTATGCGAGGGAGTACAGCAGCAGTGATATCCAAAAAAATTGTAGGGTGAGTTGCTTTCTTCCTTTCTAATACTTTTAGCTGAGGTTACCCAGTGTTTCACGGTACTGATATCCAGTGTCACTACACACTTTCTTCCGAGGTTTTTGAAAGGAATGTTGGTTCTCTGGAGTAAGAAATTCTCTCACCATTCTCTGCTTTATATTAGTAATCCACTGAGTAGTTACTATGTATGCATGACATAGGGAGGTTCAAGTGATTCAACAAGTCTTTTTTTTCACGAACTACTAATGACTAAAACCAATATTCTCAGTTAAGTCTTTACAAAGTAAGAAGGTATAGATTCGTTAAATAATGGACAGAGCGCTAGTCCTGGAGGCAGAAAAACTTGGGATCAAATTCTACCTCTCACAAGGATAAGTTATATGATCCTAGACAAATCTCTGAGCCTCAGTTTCCTCATTTGTAAAATGAAGAGGTTGGACTAGATGACTTCCCAAGTCTCTTCTAGTTCATCTAAGATCATATTGTATTTTGAGATTTTATAAAATTGTTCTATAAACATTAAATAGGCCTTATAGAAAGAAACAAATATAAATATTGAATGTGATCTTTACATAATTGGATATGCAAACACACACATTCACAGAGACCTATATAAACCATCACCACTGGAAGAGAGGCAGTGCTATGTAATGGTTAGGGAGCCAGCTTTAGAATCAGGTAGAATCTGAGTTCAAGTCCTTCCTTTGATTCATACTAGCTCTATAATCATAGGAAAATCTCTTAAATTCTCAGTGGACTCTGAACAACTCTCTGAAAATGCTACATTATAAATGAGTTGCTAATCTATACCACATTGGTAGTTTCCCATATTTAAAAAAAAAATCACAGATACAAACCTCCATCATCATCATCATCATCATCATCATCATTGTCATCGTCATCATTATCAAGAAGACAATAGGAGTTACATACTGTTATATACATATTTCTCTCTGAGAACAGAATATGAGTGGTCAAAAGTCTCTCTCTGTCTCTTCTCTGTCTCTCTCACTTTTTCTCCCCGGATTTCGTTAATTTTCCATTTCCTTTATGCTGTTTAGTTTAGAAAATTTGTCTTAAAATTGCTTAAACAAAATAACCTTGAGAGAGAACAGACAGTGGGGCTGGTAAGATGATAGTGAACTATGTGTGCTAACAGACAAAACTATAAAAATAGACCTCCTTTAAAAGGAGCTGATGGAATTGGAATGGGAACTCAGCCAAAGAACCAGACAATTTGGTGGCCTCACTATTTATCTCTGTTACACTGGACATAAAAGTGCTTCTTTTGCCCTTTGCTAGCTAAAACTGATTGGGGGTTATTTTCATTGTGATGACATTATACAGCTACCTGACCCAGTAAACTAAGAACCAATCTTAGGGGCTTTAGTTTTTGATATTTATGCCAGTATTAAGTATTGAATATAAATGGCAAACTTGTTCTCAGTGTTCAATTCCTCTATATTTCCTATATAACACTTTGTAAAGCTTGAAGCTGTACATAAATGTATTATTACTATCACTGTTTTAGGTGGTAAAGAAATATACCATAAAATAGGGACAAAGTAGAAAACACCATGATTATTTGGTAAATTTTAATGTTGTAGACATCTAGTTGGGATAATATAGATTAGAATAGCCCATTTAAAAAATTTTTTTGATGTTTGATTTTTTTGCTTTTTTGGAGGGGGGAAGGCAGGGCAAATGGGGTTAAGTGACTTGCCCAAGGTCACACAGCTAGTAAGTGTTAAGTGTCTGAGGCCAAATTTGGACTCAGGTCCTCCTGACTCCAGGGCCAGTGCTCTATCCACTGTGCCACTTAGCTGCCACGATAGCTCATTTTTAAATATACTATTACCACACACTGAAAAAGAGAAGACTGCTGATGTACTCTATGATGACCTACAGTAGGCAGGGCTACTTAGTGGGTTGTCAGTTGTAAGCTTTTAACATTTTTATTTTGTTTTCTAAAATAAATATTATTAATATCTTTTGTTTTTATAATTCTAAGAATTTCTCTTAGTATCCCTCCTCCTTCCCCTTCTCAGAGATACATCCTATATAACAAAGAATAATTTTTAAAGAAAGAGAAAAAAGGAAAAAAGAAACTATCAGTAAAAACCAATCAATACATCGAAGAAGCCTGAAAATGTATGTTATGTTCCACACCTGTGGACCTTCTCCCTTTGCAAAAGAGTGGGGATGGGGATGTCTTCTTATATCTCTGCTTTGGGGCCATGCTTGTTCTCTTAAATTTTGGAACATTCACTTGTGATTTTTTGATGTGTGGGAATGTTTTTTTCTTTTCTATTTATATTCCTGCAGGCTAACATGCTTTGCCTGAAGTCAAGATACCTCTTCATGAATTCAAATCCAGCCTCAGACTTTTATTAGCAGTGTGACCCTAGGCAAGTCACTTAACCCTGTTTGCCTCAGTATCTTGTTCCTGCCAAGAAAACACCAAATGGAGTCATGAAGAGTCAGACATGGCTGAAAAACCACTCAACAACAAAGTGTTGTAAAATATTGTTTTCTTGGCTCTGCTGACTTTATATCAGTTCATGTCTTTCCATACTTCTCTGTATTCACCACAGTCGTAGTTTCATATTGTATGGTACTATTCATGCATCAAAATTTGTTTAGCCTTTTCTCAGTTGGTGGAGATCTACCCACAAAATACTTTTCAATAAAAAGTATCTAAATTCTTTGTCTTTTAAAAACTAGTTATAAACATGGGAGTCTCCCCATTTTTTAATTCCCAAGTTTATTATATATACAAATAGATGTTATGTTTACATATTAATCATTTTGTGTTAACTTAATATTACATGTATATACAATGAAATTAATACTTAGATTATTCATTGCTGCTTTAATCTGTTTTTCAATGGCTAGCATATAGGAGCATCATCTGGATTTAAATCAATCCATCTCAATCAATTTACTGAATAAAAAACTACATAATTATTGGATTTGGTGTCATAACATAAAACTGGCCCAATAAACTTAATCCACAAGTATTTGTCTTTTGGGAAAATGTTATGTAGAACTCTAAGTTCATGTTGCCATAAATGTATAAATGAGGTCAAGCTGTGTGTCTCCTGGATGATTCTAAACACTAGGTGATGCTTGGACTTCACATCTCATCCAGTCATCCATCTACGCCATTTGCATACTGCTGCACTGACTGCCACCATCCCACTTCCTCCTGTCCCACCACAAAACATCTCCTCCACTCCCTGGTCACCACTCTATGTGTGTTGTCTTCCCCTAAAAGAATGTAATCTGTCTGTTTTCTAAATTTCTGTGCCTCTAGTGCTTAGCACAATACCTGATATATAGTAAGAACTTAATAAGTGATTTTTTTTCTTCATTTCTTCCTTCATTCGTTGTCTATTTCCACCATTTTACAAAGGTTAGTTAGTGTCCAAACCAGAATCAGAAGGCAGGTTTCTTGACTCCCAGGGCAAAACATTTTTCATTATTTTACCTTTTCTACTTAATAATGCTTTAATCAGTATGACAGCAACCTAGAAATCTCTCAAAAAGAAATGGGATGGATCTATAGCATCCATCAAGTAAGCAAGATTTTCAGAAGTTATGGGAGATGCAAAAAAAATGATTTATTTGATTGATCATAAAGCATTTTCTTCCACTGAGGTTCTACCTTTATGCTTCGCCATGAACTGAAGGTGAAGCTCTTAAAGACCACATTGGCAGAACCAAAGTTCTGACAGGTCCTACCAAACTATAAAGGCTCCCAAAATGGTCCTGGCATGAATTATCACCTGAGGATGGGGCTAAATTTAGAGACTAAAAATATCAAACATCATCATCAGGTGATTATTTTGTTTTCCCTTTTGGGACCATAGACACTCATGCATCTACTGACTAGGGCAAGAGTATTGCAATCTGTGTTGGTAGTAAAAGCATCCACACCCATGAAATGGCAGATCTTTTAAAGTGTCAAAAAAAAAAAAAAGAAACCTTAACCAAATCAAACTCACCGTGGTAATCTGTTTATCATTTTTCAGTCATGTCCAATTCTTTGTGACCACTTTTTGTGCTTTTGTTTCTTGGCAGAGAAACTAGTTTGCCATTTTCTTCTCTACCTCATTTTGTAGATGAGAAAATCGGGATAAACAGCACTAAGTGATTTGTCCAGGGTCGCACGACTAGTAAGTGTCTGAGGCCAGATTCAAACTCATGAAAATGAGTCTTCCTGACTCCAGGCCCAGACTGCAGGCCCACCTACTGAAATGAAAATGAATTTTTAACCCACACTGGTTTAACAGATAGCAAATACTCAAAATATACTTGTTACTTACTAAGAAAGGCAATCTGATTGGCTGGTCTTGCTGTAAATCACTGTATCTTACATGCCGTACCATTGGCTAAGTGTCGATAGAAAAAAGTTTGAGCTTCATCCTTTCTCAGTCCCCTTTTGCACCCTCTTCTATATTACCACTTTCCTAATGCCCCTGTGGTCATACCAAGGATGCTTTAAGAGGTCTGGATCCTTTTGGAGTGGCTAGGAGAAGGCCAATGATCAGAATATTGGATAGGCCCTGATAAGTTTTCAGTAACTCCAAAGGATTCTTTCACACATACCTCCTTAATGTAATTTAGCTACATATGTGGCTCAGACACATTGTAAAAAGCATGAAGTGCTGGCAGAAGGATATCTGTGTTGATGTTAGGGTTATTAACACGGGAATATCTGGAAATAGGATCATTTTGCCTCTGGGTATCTATCAATTTGGCCATGATCATGAGGCCATCCAGAAACCTCCGTTCTCATACTGTGAGTTACAGATAAGTTGGTTTACTGCCATACCCAGGCAAGAAACAAAAGTAGTTGAGTCTCTGCATGTGTTTCATCTGCGTATGTTGCTGCTGTTCCCTTATTTTCACCTGCCACAGCCGTTTTTTGTTTTTGCCTTTTTTTTTTTTTTTTTTTTTTTGGAGAGGGGAGGGAAGGGCAATGGAGATTAAGTGACTTGCCCAAGGTTACAGGACAAGTAAGGGTTAAGTGTCTGAGGCTAGATTCTGCCACAGCCTTTTAATTATTCTCCCTCTATCATTTCTCCCCTCTTCCAATTCCTTCTTCAGACAGTTGCTGTAGCTATCCTAAAGTACAGGTCAGACCATGCCATTATTTCCTCCCTAATCTCTTTAATAATTTCCAGTGGCTTTCTATAGCTTATAGGATCAAATACAAAATCTGTGTTTAGCATTTAAACCTTTTCACAACCTAACTCCAGTCTACCTTCTCAAGTTTTCATGCATCCCTCCCCTTTCCACATGCTGTGATCCTGCCAGCCTTCTTGACCTTCCTCATACACAACGTTCCATCTTCTGTGTCCTTGCCTTTACACAGACCATTCCATCACAACTGGAATGTACTCACTTCTGTCTCTTAGAATCCTGAGCTCCCTCAAAACTCATCTCAGGCTCCCCTTCCAGCTCTACATGATGCTTTTTCCTGATTTCCTGCCAGTGACCCCCTCTGGAAATTACCTTGTATTTGCTTAAGATATATTTAGTATGTGAGGGCAGCTGTGGACTGGGCCAGGAGTCAGGAAGACCTGAGGTCATAATTTACCTCAGGGACTTACTAGTTATATGACCCTGGGGAAGTCACTTAACTTCTAAATTTCTCATCTGTAAAATGGGGATGATAGTAGCATCCACCTCACACAATTGTTTGAGGATCAGATGAGATACTAATTGTAAATTGCTTGGCACTATGCCTAGCATATAGTAAACACTATATAAATGTTGGTTATTATTATTATATTTATATCTGCACATATTTTCTCCCTCTAAAGAATGTATGCTTGAGGGCAGCTAGGTGGCACAGTGAATAGAGCTCTGGCCTTGGAGTCAGGAAGACATAAGTTCAAATCCAGCCTCAGATACTTGACATACTCAATAGCTGTGTGACCTTGGGCAGGTCACTTAATCCAATAATTGCCTTGCCTTCACCACTTCCCCCCCCCCCAAAAAAAGAATGTTTGCTCTTTGAGGGCAAATACTGAATATTTTCTTTTTATCTCCAGTGCTTGGCACAGGGCTGGCACATATAAACTTAATAAATACTTAGCTGATTAACTGATTGACTTGGCAATTAGATTTTGGAGTTGGATTCGATAAGACTGGAGTTCAAATCCTGTCTCAGACACATGTTGGATGTCTGACTCTTACCTTCTTCAGTGTCAGTTTCTTCATATATAAAGTAAGAATACTAGCAGCTTCTACGTCACAGGGTTGTGAGAATCAAATATGTTAACATAGGTAAAGTGCTTTGGGAACCTTAAAGTGTCATATAAATGAAAACTATTATTATTAGTCATTTGATAAACTGAAGAAAGAATATTGTTTGTGAAAGGCATATTTCTACTCTGGAGAGCTTTGACCTTAATGTTCAGAGTTTCTCTTCTTTAGAGAAAAACTAAATCTTCATGGTACCATGAATCCACATATTATAATAAATAACTATTGAGTTGAATATCTAGGCAACCTCTACCCTTCAAGAAAAAACAATGGAACACTAATTCATATTTAATTCTCATCTGCTGGATTGTTGTTGTTTGTTCTTGATGTCAGGAAGGTGATGTCTTGACTTGCAAGTGAATTGGGTTTAAGTAAGGCAGGGTTATGCGAAGTCATCACTCTCACTCTCTCCTCCCCCAGAGCCATCTGGGAAGAGTGACAAGATGTAGATCAGGACAACTGAAGATGGCTCTGGATACAGTGGGAGACTTTGGCCTTTTAAAGCTAAGGTCTTTCCTAGGTTTCAGTTTGTCTGAGGCAACACCCATTCAGTGATTAAGGCTAGGTAAGAAATGAAACAAAAAATGGCCTCTTTTACCTGCTCAAAAAAAAAAAATCTGGGAGGGGAAGAACTTCAGGGTTTCTGGCCAGAACAGAAAGAATTGCTATTTACACTCACTCGGAGCCAACAAAACCCAAACAATGCCCAATTGGGCTTGGGTTGGACCCTATTATTGGCCAATCAGTGAGAACCACAGTGATTTGGTTTTAAGGCATAGTCAAGTAGCTCCATTTGAACTCCAATGGCTTTATCAATGCCTGGTTTTCTGGAACACAATTTCAAGAAATTTATTTTCCTTATTTAAGGCTGGATAATAAACAAAGCAAGAGATGGCCACATTTGCCTATTCAAAAAAAGAAAAAGTCAATCTGGGAGGGGAAGACCCTTTGGAGTTGTGGCCAAAACAAAAATTGCTATTTGTACTCACTCAGAGTCATCAAAAGCCAAACAATGATCCTATCTGTCCTTAAGAGTTAATGAATCATAGGCACCTTGAAGCCAAAGCATGGCAAGTAGTCTCTATGATAATGCAAGGCTCATTCAATTTCCCTTCTAAACTACACCTGGACTGTGTCAGAGCTACAGTTGCCACAGCTAAGTAAGTGAAACCAAATAGCTAAGCACCATTGAAACAAAGCAGAGCCCACCTTTCACACTCTTTGGCCCTTTAATATAGGACCTTCCTACAAAAACATAGCAGACAGATCAGGAGACTCCCAGTATCAAAAACCTCATGAACAGAGTTACCATTATTACTGTCAGGGATGGATTTTCAAAGAGAGTCTGTCTAGCAGTTTCAGATTAATACATTCAAATGCTTTCTTTAGTCTGACTAAAATGCACAGTGCATGCATTATTTCTCTCCTTTTTTTTTCTACCTTCAATCTTTGCTACATAAACCTGCCATCATTATTAATGCTTCTCATTCTTATTCTTTAACTTTACCAAATATAGGAAAAGCAGAGGAGGGCCCTTAAAAAAAGGCAATGTTTTCACCATTAAGGGATGAGTTTTTCCTTCTTCTAACACTTACAATGTTGTTATCCACCTTGTGCACCTCTGTGCACAAGAGAAGGAAACCAATTACATTTGTTAGAAGAGCAACTGGTATGCAAAATGAACTCCAATCAGATAAGCATATTTTCCCAAAGTCCTGGAGAAGGGTAATATATTGCTAAAATAAAAATCTACAGTAGGTATACACTAGGTGACAGGTAAAATTGTTCATTAAATTCAGGTGTTTCAAAAAGCACCATAAGCACATTTTAATGTTGCTATTTACACTCACTCGGAGCCAACAAAACCCAAAGTAATTTTCCTAAAATGTAGGTCATTCTTCATATCTTTTAATATTGTTCTTCATATCTTTTAGTATTCAGAGGCAATAGTGACTTCACTCTAGGGAGGCAGGGGGTGCAGCAGAGAAGGCAGGGTCTTCACTGCACCAGATGCTACCTACAGGACTCATTTCTACTTGTGGCTCTACCTCTTGATTCTTCATATACTTCTAATAATGACATGCCAGGGTGATGTACTGTATCTCCCCTCATTTTTTCCCATAATCCTGCAGAAATGATAAATAGTCTAAAATTATGCTTTAATATCCTAAACTATGCTTCTGGTGTTACAAAATATTTTTATATGCCTTTCAATTCAATTTAACAAACATTACTGTGTGCAAAATTGTGCTAAATGAAAAATTTGGTGGTGAAGATGAGAAGGTAGGAATACAAAGTTTAGAAAAGAACAAGTCCCTATCCTTACAGAAATTATAGACCAGGATAAAACACATACATCAACAAACCACAATATGAAATGATGCATAATAATTGTTTCAGGAAAGGATCTTGTTTTATGTTCATTCACTCTACCAGGGACTGGAGCATTTAATTATGATCTCGTTGTCTCTTGTATCCATTCACATAGAGTTCTTCATATCTCCATTGAGATAGACAAGCATTATAAACTGAGAAACAGAGATTATAGGTGATTCATGAACCTCCTCTGCTATCATCCTCATAATGACTCATGAAACAGATAAAAATACAAAACAAAAAACAAATAAATCACCTAGTTCTAGAAAAGAGGGGAGAAAGACCTAAAGTCACATAGTTTTTACATCATTTCTACAAATATCAACTTAATGACTGGCACTCTTAATGTGTGAGATTTCAATGCCCAGTGACTGAAAGTGCTATTATATATCAAGTCAGTCACCTCCATATTTACATTCTTGCCATAAATGAAACCAAAATGGAAGGCTGGCTCACAAATTATCCTCAGAAAGGCAAATAAGGAAATTGATAGAATTGGTTCAATCATGAGCCAAAGGCCAGAAGAAATAGTTTCATGGAATACTTGCTTAACTTTCCTTATTACCTTTTTGTGCTTATAAATATAAATAAACCACCCAACAGGGAAATATTTATAACTTATATGTCAACAACTGTTGTAGAAGACAAAGCAGAGAAAGTCAAAAAATACCTTGATGAGATCCTCCAGACCAAGGCAAAATACATGGTATCCCAAGGTTTGGCATAATTTTAAACTTTAATAGCTTAAAACTACATGAAGACTTTTAGTACATCCTATGTAACTCAATACTCAATGATTCCAAAGTGAAAGTAGGCATGGGAGAGGATAGGAAAAAGTTGTTGAGAATATGATTCAAGCTCAAATAATGAAAAAGGCCGAAGTTTGTAGACAACTCAAAAACCTCATAACTGATCATGATAATTTTTTTTCAAGAAGAAAGCAATAAAGAGATAGGTATAGTCATCACTGAAAAAAAAATAAACTCTCACCAGATAGCAAACAATTCAATAGTTTTTGAAATGGGAACCACTTCAGAATCAGCTATCTTGTGTGCAGACAGAACAATTTTGCTGGTTAAAGTAGACATTAAAATCAAGGTCAAGCTAGTAGAATAAAGGTGAGAACACACTATATATAATCATTTCAACCCTAAGCCAACTGTTAGACAGGCTGTTGCATGATAAAAAGCTTGGGGCTAATATATGGAGTATCTTGTTATTGGATTGGCAAGGAAGCCAGTGTTAATGGAACAAAGAGTAGTGGTGACTAAGGTGGAAGAAGCTTGAGAAGGTGGAAGGGAACTTCATAGAAGCTATGAAGCACTTGGAGTGCCAAACAGGAATGTAGATTTGATTCTGGAGGTGATAGGAAGCCATTAAAGTTTATTGAATAGTAAGTAGGGTGATGTGTTATGACCTACATTTTAGGAAAATTACTTTGGTGTCTGAATAGAGGATAAATTGGAGTGAGGAGAGACTGGAGGGAGGCAGACCCACCAACACCTACTACAATAATTCTGTCATGATGTGATAAGGGCCTGTACTAGAGTATTAGCAGTGTCAGAGGAGAGAAGGAGTCATATTAGAGAGATGTTGCAAAGGTGAAATCAACAGACATTGGCAACAGACTGGATATGGGGGCTGAGACATAGTGAGGAATTCAGGACAGTACTTTGGTTGCAAGCCTAAGGGATTGGGAGATGGTGCCCTCTAGAGTAATAGAGAAGATAAGAGGTGGGAGCAGGGTTCAGGGCAAAAGATAATAAGTTTCATTTTGTTCATGTTGAATTTAAAATGTTTAATGGACATCCAGTTGGAGATGTCTGAAAGGTATTTGGAGATGCAAGATTGGAAATCAGCAGAGAGGTTAGAGCAGGATAGGTAAATTTTAGAATCATCAGCATAGAGATCATAATTAAATCCATGGGAGCTGATGAGATCACCAAATGAAGTAGCATAGACACAGAAGAGAAGAGGACCCAAGACAGTTGTGGGAAAGAATCAGACTGTTCTGCTTCCTTTGACTCTACCATCTTTTCTGGTCACCAACTATTTTTGTAAAGGTTAATTAAAATGTCACCATGATGATCTTGCCAACTGGAAAGACATAGCAACCAAGAGCAATACTTGTTTAGAGCCCAAGTTCATTTGCAAAATATTATAAAGAAGGAAGATAAAAGATCACAGGCATATCAGCATCCAAAAGAATAAAAAGTCAGTTGAAGGGGGAAGAAGGCCTGCAGCAAAAGTCTGGCATAAGACTCAGCTAAGTCTTTTGCAAATGATTTCATCTGCAAAAAGGACAACAAATAGACACAAAATGAAACAAACCTGCTGGTGTTTCTATGACAATCTATTCATCTCAGTGACTCAGTGACAATGGAAGAAGCACAACTTCTGGAGTAGCAGTGATATCTAGAAAGAGCCATTTGACAAGACCTCACTGAATATATTTTGAAGAAATCCATTTTGGAAACATCACAGTTTTAAAGACACTCGGGGACTGATGTCTAGGCTCTCTAAGCTTAGAAAAAGATTTTGGAAAGATGAAAAAGATATTGGGTGCTATAATTACAGCCCAGACTGCCCTCAAACATGAACCTCTCAAAAGTAACCTTTGGTTTAAGGCATACTTCAGGCTCACTAACTATTCAAATTACTGCCCCAAGTTATTTCCTCTCTGTGAAAAGCCTCATGATATTTATGACATTTGAACAAAAGTCAATTGATTAAAATAAGGTAAACAGCAAAGATTAACTAAGCAGGCCTGTGTGAGTACCTGTTCCCCAAATGACGGTCTCTTCCCATATGTCTATTGAGAGCAGTTGCCAACTCCATGTTTGACACTATTTCCCCAACCTAACAGGAAAGGGACATTTGCTCCACTCATGCATTGGTCTGTTAATAAACTGGATCAGCTTTATATTGTCCCAGCAGGTTGGATGTCACTATTTAGCACAAACTATGCCAATGCCACTTACTTTTTTGCCTTTGGAATTCACATCTACAGCCTGGGCTAATTGCAACCAGCATTTCTTCTGGAGAGAAAGTAGTAAAGTCTGAAAAGTCACTGCTGAGGTAGAACCAAGATGGTGGCATAGAAGCAGGAAATTCCATGAGCTTCCCCAACAACCACCTCAAATACCTTTAAAATATGACTCTAAAAAAATTTTAGAGCTACAGAACCCACAAAGTGACAGAGAGAAACAAATCTGCCACTGAAAGCAGGCCTACAGCAAGGGTCCATTACAGCACACTGGGAGCAGAGCACAGTCCCCTGTGAGCTGCTCAGTTTTGTCCTCAAGACAGCCCCAACCACCAGCAGCCAGAGCAGAGTGAATCACCAGCAGCTGTGGTGGTTTCCTAACTCCTCTACCCATAAACACCAAAAAGCAAGTAAAAGGTCAATCAGAAACTCTATTGGAAAGGAAGGGCTAGGTCAGGCCGCTGCCTCCAGGGCAAGAGATAGCAGAGTCACGGTGCTTCTGGCTGCCTCCAGAGCTCCTGGCCTGCAGATTGTTAGGGGACCAAGCAACCATTCAAAGGGTAATCACTCTTGCTTTAACCTGCTTGGATCTAGATCAGCAGTTCTCAACCTGTGGGTTATGTTCAGTTTGTAACAATGAAAATACATAGTGCATATCAGATACTTACACTATGATTCATAACAATAGCAAAATTACAGTTAGGAAGTAGCAACAAAAATAATTTTATGGTTAGGGGTCACCACAGCATGAGGAACTATATTAAAGGGTTGCAGGATTAGGAAGGTTGAGAACCACTGATCTAGATTGACGTCTTGGGTGGAGGTCTTAGGGTATGTGGCCAGTGGGTGAGAGCTTGTAGGGGTTGCAGAGAGAGCATCCAACTAATAGCTCCAGCAGCTGTGAAAGCCCCAGCAATTTGGGACACAGCTCTCTCTACTCTGGAAGTAGAGTTTTACTATGGCAAAGAGCTCAAAAGTCAAGTAATTGGCTGGCAAGATGAGCAAACAAAGGAAGCAAAGTAAGCACGGCAATGAACCTTAGATTCCTTTTTTGGGAACAAAAAGGATCAAAGCATGGAATGGGAGGAAGAGGCAATGAACCTTAGATTCCTTTTTTGGGGACAAAAAGGATCAAAGCATGGAATGGGAGGAAGACAACACAGTCAGAACTCCTGCATCAAAGCTTCCAAGAAAAATATGAACTGCTTATGAGCCATGGAGGAGCTCAAGAAGGATTTTGAAAATCAAGTAAGAGAAGTGGAGGAAAAATTGGAAAGAGAAATGAAAATGATGCAAGAAAATCATGAAAAGAGAGTCATGATATCTTGAGGACTGCCATGCACATTTGATATCAGTGGAATCTATAGCATATCTCGGAATGTAAAAGGCTGAAGCTCTTGTTCTATTACTGTAAAATTGTAAATTGATTTTAATTCTATTTTTAAGACTTGATCAAGCTGGCATAGGTTTAATACTCTCCTACTCCATGATAGTCTAAACTCCTTACCCTTGTAACTTCACCCTTCACTTACATTCTAGAGAAACTTGCCTAATGGACAATCGTCTGTGTTGTAATTGTTGTTTAACCATTTCAATAGTATGTCTCTTCCTGACCTCCTCTGGGGTTTTCTTAGCAAAGATACTAGATTGGTTAATCATTTCCTTCTCCAGTGGATTAAGGCAAACAAAGGTTAAGTGAATTGCCCGTGGGCACACAGCTAGCAAGTGTCTGAGGCTGAATTTGAATTTAGGTCTTTCTCTCACCAGGGCCACCACTCTATTCACCAAGCCACTTACCTGCCTTTGCAAGATCATATATTCTGTTGATGTTACTTTTCAAAGGAGAAGCCTAATCTTGAAGTTCTGAAAAAAGGAATTAGATGGAGAATGAATGTTGCACAGATTATGATCTGAGGTTGGCACAGAGGTAGACGTGCTAGCCCATGCTCTATGTAGGCATGCCTGTGATTATGACTTAAACCAAAAGCCTACTGGAATCCATCCAACAGGACATGTGTCTTGTACAGGAGCTGCTGATGAACAATGATCTGGGGGATCATTTAACAGGAGGAGAGTGGGTTGAATTATATTTGGGAAATGGCATATCACGTTCGACAATCTCAAGCTGCTTATTTCCACAAAAGACTTTATTTAACACTAATATTCTCTCAGGAATGCTATGCCCTTAGCAATATTCAAATTGCAGCTGGCCTAAGAGGCAATAGAAATATGCTGAGTGGATGAATGTAAGGAGACTGCAACATATTATCCACACTCACTCACTGAAAGCAACATACAAAAATCATCAAGGACGTATCTGACCTGAAAAGGAGATGGGCTAGTTATGCTGTGAGGAGTCCAGATGTAGCACAGGTAGCCCGAAATATGAAAACAATCAAATGAACACCTTTAGGACATGGAATAAAAGATCTAGGGAGGATTTGGGAAAGACACAAAAATCTCACAGGATGAGAAGAAGCATGCATAAAGTTTAAGATCTATATTTGTTGAGTGAGAATCAACATTG
Organism: Pseudochirops corinnae; assembly: GCA_028646515.1. Lineage (NCBI taxonomy): Eukaryota > Metazoa > Chordata > Mammalia > Diprotodontia > Pseudocheiridae > Pseudochirops > Pseudochirops corinnae. The sequence goes on from CM053586.1 coordinate 93,450,784, forward strand.
TTATGATCACAGGTAACATAATCATCAGGGCAGATAAGTGGCAAAGTGGAGAGAGCGCTGAACCTGAAGTCAGGATGACCTGAGTTCAAATTCAGCCTCAATCATTTACTAGCTATGTGATCTTGGGCAAGTCACTTAACCTCTGTTTGCCCCATTTCCCTCATTTGCAAAATGGAGATAATAATAGCACTTACCTCCCAGGGTTGTTGTGAGGATCAAATGAGATAATATTCATCAAGTGCTTGGCACAGTGCCTGGCATATAGTAGATACCATATAAATGCTAACTATTACTGCTATTGTTGTTTTGTTGTTATTACATGACAGAATCAGTGTTAACATTCTAGGTTGGGCTAGGAAACTTGTTTTTTTCCTTCTTTTTTTCTTTTTGGAGGGATAAAGGCAGGGCAATTGAGGCTAAGTGACTTGCCCAAGGTCACACAGCTAGTAAGTGTTAAGTGTCTGAGGCCACATTTGAACTCAGGCCCTCCTTTCTCCAGGGCCAGTGTTCTATTCTCTGTGCCACCTAGCCACTCCAGGAACTTGTTTTGTATCAAAAGCAACATGTAAGGGGACTATGAAAGGGGAATAGAATTTCAACTGAATCACACACAAATAAAAAGCAATAATTGTCTTGGGCTGCTCAGTATCCAGCACTAAGCATGATCAGAGATCATGTAATGATAATTAATTTAAATTTGAAGACCCCTTTTTGTTATGTCAAGTAAGCAGGTACATAGCCCTTAGTAACTAATCAAACCTTTGAGGCTAAGAGGCAGAGGGTGTGAAATCTGTCTCCTGTTGCTGACATAACAGGAAGGGTTTGGCTGAAACAGGAAGCCAGTGTTTTGTGTGTATATAAGAAAAGCCTCAGAGAGAGACAGTCAGAATTAGAATTTTTTTCTCGTGGCAGGATCCTGGCGAAGAAGCAGAATTTTCCCAGCATCTGGAAGCTGGGCTGCTACTTGCTGGACTGAGAACTAAGCTGGAGTTTTCTTGAGACCAGAATCTGGTGAAGGCTGAAGTTGCTGCCAAGAAGGCCGCCTGGAAGGCTGAAATTTCTTCTGGGTCCTAGGGCCAGCTGAACTGCTGGAGGACTGAAGAAGCGTGACTGGGATGAAACTTTGTTTGTGGCTTGGAGGAGCCTTGATTTCCCAGAAACAGAAGTTATGAAGGTTTTGAGATGTGCTGGACCCTGTGAACTTCAGTGTGTAATAGGAATTGCCCAAAGGACTGGACAACAACCTGGGAGCTGTCTGCCTCTGAATCCAGGTGACTGGTGGATTCAGGTAGGAATGGAGACCATGGAAGGGGATCTAGGGAATCTGAGAGACCACCCCAAGTCAAGATGAAAAAAAAGTCTCTCCTTGAATATTGAATGCAGTGATGAAACTGAAGTTTATTAGAGACTGAGGGGTGGAGGGTTTGTGTAATTTTCTAATGATTGCTTACACTTTGCAATTAATCCCACCTCATCTACTTATTAGCTCTGGGACCATGGACAAATTACTTAATCTTTCTGCAAAACAGGGATAATAATGCTTATGCTACTTACCTCTTGTAACAGCAAGCACCCTAGCATACCTAGGGCAGCTACTAGCACAGGTTTTAGATCTGCTTTTCTAAAGGAAAGCAACTGAAAATGGGTTAACAATCTTACTTTAATCAAACATATCATTTACCTAGTTCAGGGGGAAAAGTCAGCCCCCTGAACTTCAGAGAATACAAACAGAAGTTACAAACAAACAGAAAAACAGATCAGCAGACGGCTTCCAGCGTCTGACCATTACATCAGTTACCTATTCAGTTACCAGAGAGGGAAGCACCAACATCTGGGT